>JALJCO010009128.1:60000-121256 GCA_023101725.1 Atherinomorus stipes
AGCCAGCATGGCGACTGCTAACAATGGAGAAGCTGAGCTGTGTGTGACCTTCGATATGGTCAGTAATGTTACGTTCACTCCAAAAACATTTCAAGACCAAGTAAAGCATATGAAAAACATGTGCAGATATAAGCCCAGTATCCGAACTCCGAGGCGAGTCGACAGCAGTAGTAGCTCCATCCAGGAGATAATAAGTGAGTATTAGCCGCGTAGCGGCGCACACGGGCCCGCTGAGAATCACCTGCCGAAGCTGCTAAATCCTGCAAACTCTTCAGTAACAGTCAGCAGCAGCACAAATGTAAAAGAATATTAAACATCGACACCCCTAGTTGTTGTCTTTAAAGACTTATAGGGCGCATTCACAAAGCTCCTTTGAGTCCGCTTGCTCGGAAAGTCCGCTTCATTTAGGGGAGGTGCAGATCTAGTTTGTCTGGCTGACGTGGAGCAGGGATCTCTGCATGACCCCAGCCTCCGTCTGTCGGTGCAGATCTAGTTTGTCTGGCTGACGTGGAGCAGGGATCTCTGCATGACCCCAGCCTCCGTCTGTCGGTGCAGATCTAGTTTGTCTGGCTGACGTGGAGCAGGGATCTCTGCATGACCCCAGCCTCCGTCTGTCGGTGCAGATCTAGTTTGTCTGGCTGACGTGGAGCAGGGATCTCTGCATGACCCCAGCCTCCGTCTGTCGGTGCAGATCTAGTTTGTCTGGCTGACGTGGAGCAGGGATCTCTGCATGACCCCAGCCTCCGTCTGTCGGTGCAGATCTAGTTTGTCTGGCTGACGTGGAGCAGGGATCTCTGCATGACCCCAGCCTCCGTCTGTCGGTGCAGATCTAGTTTGTCTGGCTGACGTGGAGCAGGGATCTCTGCATGACCCCAGCCTCCGTCTGTCGGTGCAGATCTAGTTTGTCTGGCTGACGTGGAGCAGGGATCTCTGCATGACCCCAGCCTCCGTCTGTCGGTGCAGATCTAGTTTGTCTGGCTGACGTGGAGCAGGGATCTCTGCATGACCCCAGCCTCCGTCTGTCGGTGCAGATCTAGTTTGTCTGGCTTACGTGGAGCAGGGATCTCTGTATGACCCCAGCCTCCGTCTTTGCTCCTGTCGGTGCAGATCACGCCTCCCACCCTTGTGCAGACTCAGGTTGAAGGCGGCTCCACACTCTTCAACCTCAGCTACTTCGGCGAGGAAGCGTACCTGACGCAGTCCTCCCAGCTCTACCTGGAGACCTGCATCCCCGCCCTTGGCGACACCTTCTGCATCGCCCAGTCGTACCGGGCCGAGCAATCTCGCACCCGCAGACATCTGTCAGAGTGAGTCAGCGCTGATCCCGCCGTCTGCTGCTTGTTCCGTCTCGTTGTGGTTTATGGGATGTGTGAAAGCCTGGTCTGTGCTCAGGTACACTCACATCGAGGCGGAGTGCCCCTTCATTTCCTTTGAGGATCTACTGAACAGATTGGAGGACCTGGTGTGTGATGTGGTGGACCGAGTATTGAAGTCTCCTGCCGCCCAGCTGCTCTACGACATCAACCCGGTACGGCACAGATCTCTGCATGTATACAACTTTGGTTTAGTTTAACAATTTTTATTAAGGTTTTCAGAAAATATGATGTTTGTATGCAGCACGTATTAACATTTTCTATGAAAAAGAGGATACAAACATTCAAATGTGGATATAAGAACAGTGTGTCCTTTCCCACCCTTCCAACCCAGTCATACCCTCCCAACTATCCCACTAGTACTACCGAGTCCTAACAACAAGGGGGGCTTCATTCTCGTGAGTAAGAAAGGGGGGCCCAAAATATGCCATGATAATCGCAGGTAAGAGAGGAGAGAGAAAGGAAAACAAAAACAAGCAAAAAGTGGCTCTTGGAAGTTCCCATAAAATTCTAAAAAGGGAGTCCAGGTCTTCCTAAAGTTTTGCCATGACGAGTATATTTAATTTTCTCCAGTTTAAGGAAGTGTGTGGTGTCTCTAATCCGTTTAGCATAGTTCGGAGGCGCTTGCTCCTTCCAGGAAAAGGAGAACGAGACGTCTGGCAGTTGAGGAGGAAAATGCTGGTCCAGAAAGTGCTGAGTTTAGGACAAGACCAGAACATCCGTAAATAATCAGCTGGTTGGCCTTTACAGCGAGGGCACGATGGGTCTACATTTGAGGACATTTTTGTCAGCCTTGCTTTAGTCAAGTGTACCCTTAGGACAATTTTGAGTTGTATCAAGCGGTCTAGCACACGGGGAAGAGGTATTAATTAAAGTAAGACTTGCTTCCCACCGGTCATCTGTGATCTCCACATTCAGATCACTCTCCCAAAGTCTCACAGCTTCTTCAGGTGTACAATGGGCAATATTGGATACTGTGTTTTAGAGATTAGACCTCTGCAGTATGGAGGAATTGAGGGAATCTGGTCAAGTTCATTGTGTGCCGGAAAATTAGGGAAAGAGGGAATATTTTTCTGCACAAAATGCCTGACTTTAAGATACCGAAAAAATTGGGTTTTAGGTAAACTGAATCTGTGAAAGCTGATCAGAGGATCCACATTTTTCATCTACATAAAGGTTAGAGATGGAATGAATGCCCTTTGGGAACCAGGTTCCAAAGGAGTCAGAAAGAGATGGTGGGACATTGTAGTTATTGTTAATGGGGGAGTGCACTGATGTGTTCCATTTGCACCCAGTTATCACATTTACCAGGTAAGTCTCTTTCAATCAAACGCAGCATTGCTTTAATATTACATGCCCAATAATAATAGATGACATTGGGGAGGGCAAGTTCAGCAAGCTTTTTGGGTCTGTGAAGTGCTCTTTTACTAATTCTGTGGACTACCATTCCAGATGAAGGATGAAATCCTGCACTCCAGTGAGTCGAAAAATGTTTTCCTTATCAGAATAGGAATATTTTGAAAGAAATACAAACATTTTAATTAGATTAATTCAGCCAGTTATCGATAATTTCAGTTCAGTTTTGGTTTATTTTACAATCAGTTTAAAATACAAATACAGAAACATAAAGTCAGGTACATTGTAAAAAAGGGACTCCCCGGAAACTATCTATAGCTTATAAACAGGGACCCAGTTACCGACACAAGTTACAAGACAACTCCTAATTTACTCCCATGTAGGCCTGGGAAGATAACAAATGTTGCTGGATGATATATTGTCCCACATATTATTGACGATAAACAATATTATTGACGATTTTACCGAGACCAAAATAACCACTTATGTAATGTTAATATATCATGATAATGCAAGTACATCCTTTCAAATGCAATAATTAAACTTTTATATCACACTGCAATGTCCAGAACCAGAACTTTTAAATATCCTAAATAAACAAACAAAGATAAAATTGAAAAAGTACTCGGTCTCCGTTTGAAAAATTGCACCAAGAAAACAATGAAGTAGACCCTGTTTCTCCAAAACAATAAATATAATGGCCTATCCAGTCTCAAACAAAAACTGCACTTTAATATCATTATTTATTTATTTACATTTATTTCATGAGATGAAACATCTCGTTTTGGAGGGGTTCCTCAGTCATTACATTACATTATCATTACAAAGGATGACGATGTGCTGACTGTCAGGCCAAAGGCTCTACAGCTCGGGTTGCAGCCCCCTCATCCCCACAACATTCCCACACCGGAGTTGTAGCATTTGGCTTTGCATTTCTATGCTGCGTCTGTTCGTGTGCTTGCAGCTCCGCCTGCTCCCACAAACACAAAGATCCTGAATGACTGACGAGATGCTTCACTCTTCATTCATTCTTCTATGCAGAGATGTATAGAAGAATGTTGTCTGCATATAAAGATATTTTGTGCGTGATACCACCTCGGTCTATGCCAGGGGTCGGCAACCCGCGGCTCCGGAGCCGCATTCGGCTCTTTAGTCCCTCTGTTGCGGCTCCCTGGCATTGGAAAATGAATTAATGACTATTCTGCTAAAGTGTATTGTATTTTGGTTGGTTCACTTTAATAATGTGATTCTAAAAGACCAAGACAAATGTCCCCTTGAGAGACAATAAAGTTTCTTATCTTATTCTAAATTTGAGGATTATGATGATCCCTCTGAGGGATTCATGTACAGTTGCGCACTTTTCCCGAGTTCTCCGAGCACTGCAAATGCAGCACATGAAATAAAATCCAGCTCAACTATTAAAATAAAGACTTTATATTTTACCATTTTGCAAAGCAGCCCATTAAGTGTCAGGTGCAACAAGCAGGTAACTGCAGTGAAACGTCGAGTAACTGTCCAGCATGCTATGATGCGTCTCACAAACCTTTACGCAGCCAATCAGTGTTAATAACTGCACTTCATGCTCATGTGCCGCTCTAGTGCAGCATAGCATGATACAGCCCTATTGAATCAGCAATCACGGAATTAAACATTAAAAACGGAATCAATTACAAACAAAGAATATCACTGAGTGTGGACGTGCCGCGGAGCGCTGAACTTTCCTCCTGGCGCACGATCCCACGAACGCCTCACAGCGGAGCGTCTCTGTTGCGCTGTTGTTGCAGTTCTGGCATTTAAAGTGAATAATAAACGAGCAAAAGCTTATTTGTCCACTCCGACCCTGTCATGCTGCGCTTTGATCACTTCTCCAGCAGGTAGGCCGACGATAGAGAAGAAAAGTGTCTGATGCACTGAGCATGTTCAGCGCTGCGAGGGCAGATTCATTTGTTTTCACTGCTGACCAGATTATTTTGCGTAGCTATGTTCATATTTTGTGAAACAGTAATTTCATTTTTCGGGTAGCTTACTGCACGCGCCAGTAAAAGGATGACGGCGCAGACAGGACAGCGTGTTTGGTTTGCTGCTGGTAGATTATTAAAGCTGCGTCTTTTTCCATCCTACATAAATACAACAAATAAAATAGATTAAAAAAAAAAAAAGTGACCTTCAACCCGACGTCTTTTCTTTTTTTTTAGTTTAAAATGTTTTTTTGCTGGATGCAGAAATGTAATTTCGTTTTCTCGTTTTTATGTTAAATGCAACACATTTAACGTTAAAGTTTTATTTAATTATCAATGTTAAAAGTCAGTTGATGCTTCAGTGTTTTCTTTATTGTAGGAAACGGGTCTAAAAGGCTGTTTGGCTGAAACAGGTTGCCGACCGGCTTATTTAAGACTTTTACATTTTTGCGGCTCCAGACAGATTTGTTTTTCGGTTTTTTGGTCCAATATGGCTCTTTGAACATTTTGGGTTGCCGACCCCTGGTCTATGCCTTGGAAGTCCTCACATTGCCTTAGAGCGATGGCTAAGGGTTCTTCAGCAATGGCAAACAGGAGAGGGGAAAGATTACATCCCTGGTGAGTGCCTCTACCAGGGGGGAGTATTCAGATTGCTGTGCTGACTTTTCTGCAACGTTTCGTGATGTCTGAAAGCGCCGGGACACGATAAGTCCGCAACGAAGCAGCATGTTTGAAAAGACGAGTCTGTTTAAAGAGCGGATGGACTTTACCGCTCATGTTCCACAATGCAAGTCTGAAAACAGCTTTAGTGTGATCTTTGTTATAAGTAGGTCATTCAGCAAAATGGCCAGGGCTGCACTTAACATAGCTTTTAATTTGATAATGGCTTTTTTTTTTTTTTTTTGATAAATATCTATATCGATCAATACAGATTTTTTTTTATCGATCATCTTTTTTTCTATATCGTCCAGCCCTAATAATAATATGTAATTGTATGATACTTTAATATTTTAACCTCCATCCAGGCTAGACTGCACTAGCGAGCTTAAAATCAGCTTTGGTGGATGACGTGTTCATGAGCGCTCTTTATGAAAGCCCTTGTGTGAACATTTCGGTAGTTACACATTAAAACAATATTTATTTGCAATTAGTCTACTCTGTTGAATGACCCCAAAGCAGAAGCAAAGGGGCTGCATCAGTTTGAATTGAAGAGATGTTCCCTGTCGCAGTCACAGGGCTGCTGACGGTGTAGCTGCACTGAGGAGGGAGAATGTGGATTGTAGGTCTGTTTGTAAACCGGGCTTCTCTAACAGTCATGTAGCGCTGTTTTTTTTTTTTTCAAAATTGCCTTGATAAACAGCAAATTACCTGGAAACCTTCCAATTGCCAATATACGATTTAATTGGGGATTGTCCGAGTCCTAATTTTGTATATATATGTATATATGTATACAGTGTGTTTTATATACACTGCCTGGCCAAAAAAAAAAAGTTGCCACCTGGATTTAACTAAGCAAATAGGTAGGAGCCTCCTATTGGATAATTACATGATGGGTGATTATCTTTCAGCTGGTAACAAGTTATTTAACCCCAACTGGTGCAATGAGTTGCTTCTCATTTCCTAAACAACCATGTGGAAAGACACGTCCGTGGTCGTGGAAAAGATGTTAGTCTGTCTGAGAAGGGTCAGATCATTGGCATGAAGAGGTGAAAACATCTAAGGAGATGCAGAAACTACTAAAACTGGGTTCAGAACAGTCCAACGCATTCTGAAAAACTGGAAGGATAGTGGACCATCGTCTTCCAGGAAGAAATGTGGCCGGAAAGGCAGATGAAGTGATGCAGCATCATGCCTAGTGCTACTGTATGAGCCTGTGGGGGCAGTGTGATGATCTGGGGTTGCTGCAGTTGCTCAGGTCCAGGTTCAGCAACAGTATGAGCTCAGATAATGAGGTCAGCTGATACCTGAATATACTGAATGAGCAGGTTATTCCATCAATGGATGTTTCTTTCCTGATGGCACGGCCATATTCCAAGATGACCGTGCCAGAATTTATCGGGCTCAGATTGTGAAAGATGGTTCAGGGATCATCAGACATCATTTTCACACATGGATTGGCCCCCACAGAGTCCAGACCTGAACCCCATTGAGAATCTTTGGGATGTGCTGTGGTCAGACTCTACAATCATCATCAAGATCTTGGTGAAAAATTGATGCAACAGGATGCAAATAAATCTGGTGACATTGCAGAAGCTTCTGGAAACACAGCGAATGCTGCCGCAATCAAAGCTAAAGGCTCCAACCAAATGTTAAATGTTTGACCTTTTTTTGTTGGAGACTTTTTTTTGGGCCGGGCAGTGTATATATGTGTGTGTGTGTGTATATATATATATATATATATATATATATATATATACGCACACACACACATATATATATATACATACATATAGAATGTGACTGGAAGAATGTAATTGATTTGAGGAGGTGTCACAATAAAGTAAAATAAGAATAAATAAAAGAAATGGAACATAACAATGTTACAACTCCTGACTTCTATATTTTATTTTATTACAGAAGTATCGGATCAGGACTCTGTATCAGCTGATCCGCAAAATCAAATGACTCGGAATTGGGGGCAAAATCCCTGATTGGGGCATCTCTAGTGTTTATGAGCACTAAAAAACTTAAGTGCAGATAAATACCTCCAGATAAATATGAATACATCAGTAGAACCAAGTTCCACTGTTGTTTCAGTGAGAACCAGAAAATGATGTGCACCGCTGGTAATTTCCAAGGTATGAAAATCAGACACTGCTTTTGTTTCATGTTAATCAGATGTTTGGCTCTGGAAAACTTTTATATGATAAAGTAGATTAAGTTTTTATTTGAGATTTTGTTTTTTATTTATCGTGCAACAGAAAAATAATCGTTTGATTAATCAGCTAATTAGTCGTTAGAATAGTCAACTATTCAATAAAATAATGGTCCGAATAATTGTTTTAAAAATAATCATTTACCCCCAGCCCTATGAAAGCACATCCAGGCCCTTTGGTCGTAGCCATTTTGTTCGGATCTTTGTGTATGGCAATCATTACGGTAGCTAAGTTGATATTTACTTTAATGTTTTGCAGAACTTCAAACCTCCCAAGAAGCCTTTCAAGAGGATGAATTACACTGAAGCCATTGAATGGCTCAGAGAGCACGATATCAAGAAGGATGATGGCACCTACTACGAGTTTGGAGAGGTTTGTGATGAACTATTTTTTGTTATTTATACTTACTTTTACAAAGGTAAGTAGACGTAAAAGTGTAAACCGCTAAAATAAAGCTGGTTTGGTATCAGAGTAACCAGCGTTATTCTGATGCTGCGTTCAGGTGCATCAGTGAGGAGGAACCAGCGTTACTCTGATGCTGCATTCAGGTGCATCAGTGAGGAGGAACCAGCGTTACTCTGATGCTGCGTTCAGGTGCATCAGTGAGGAGGAACCAGCGTTATTCTGATGCTGCGTTCAGGTGCATCAGTGAGGAGGAACCAGCGTTACTCTGATGCTGCATTCAGGTGCATCAGTGAGGAGGAACCAGCGTTACTCTGATGCTGCATTCAGGTGCATCAGTGAGGAGGAACCAGCGTTACTCTGATGCTGCATTCAGGTGCATCAGTGAGGGGGAACCAGCGTTACTCTGATGCTGCGTTCAGGTGCATCAGTGAGGAGGAACCAGCGTTATTCTGATGCTGCGTTCAGGTGCATCAGTGAGGAGGAACCAGCGTTACTCTGATGCTGCATTCAGGTGCATCAGTGAGGAGGAACCAGCGTTACTCTGATGCTGCGTTCAGGTGCATCAGTGAGGAGGAACCAGCGTTACTCTGATGCTGCGTTCAGGTGCATCAGTGAGAAGGAACCAGCGTTATTCTGATGCTGCGTTCAGGTGCATCAGTGAGGAGGAACCAGCGTTATTCTGATGCTGCGTTCAGGTGCATCAGTGAGGAGGAACCAGCGTTACTCTGATGCTGCATTCAGGTGCATCAGTGAGGAGGAACCAGCGTTACTCTGATGCTGCATTCAGGTGCATCAGTGAGGAGGAACCAGCGTTACTCTGATGCTGCGTTCAGGTGCATCAGTGAGGAAGAACCAGCGTTACTCTGATGCTGCATTCAGGTGCATCAGTGAGGAAGAACCAGCGTTACACTGATGCTGCATTCAGGTGCATCAGTGAGGAAGAACCAGCGTTACTCTGATGCTGCATTCAGGTGCATCAGTGAGGAAGAACCAGCGTTACTCTGATGCTGCATTCAGGTGCATCAGTGAGGAGGAACCAGCGTTACTCTGATGCTGCGTTCAGGTGCATCAGTGAGGAGGAACCAGCGTTACTCTGATGCTGCGTTCAGGTGCATCAGTGAGGAGGAACCAGCGTTACTCTGATGCTGCGTTCAGGTGCATCAGTGAGGAGGAACCAGCGTTACTCTGATGCTGCGTTCAGGTGCATCAGTGAGGAGGAACCAGCGTTACACTGATGCTGCGTTCAGGTGCATCAGTGAGGAGGAACCAGCGTTACACTGATGCTGCGTTCAGGTGCATCAGTGAGGAGGAACCAGCGTTATTTTGATGCTGCGTTCAGGTGCTTCAGTGAGGAGGAACCAGCGTTACTCTGATGCTGCGTTCAGGTGCTTCAGTGAGGAGGAACCAGTGTTACTCTGATGCTGCGTTCAGGTGCATCAGTGAGGAGGAACCAGCGTTACTCTGATGCTGCATTCAGGTGCATCAGTGAGGAGGAACCAGCGTTACTCTGATGCTGCGTTCAGGTGCATCAGTGAGGAGGAACCAGCGTTACTCTGATGCTGCGTTCAGGTGCATCAGTGAGGAGGAACCAGCGTTACTCTGATGCTGCGTTTAGGTGCATCTGTGAGGAGGAACCAGCGTGATTCTGATGCTGCGTTCAGGTGCATCAGTGAGGAGGAACAAGCGTTACTCTGATGCTGCGTTCAGGTACATCAGTGAGGAGGAACCAGCGTTACTCTGATGCTGCGTTCAGGTGCATCAGTGAGGAGGAACCAGCGTTACTCTGATGCTGCGTTCAGGTGCATCAGTGAGGAGGAACCAGCGTTACTCTGATGCTGCATTCAGGTGCATCACACTGATGCTGCGTTCAGGTGCATCAGTGAGGAGGAACCAGCGTCACTCCGATGCTGCGTTCAGGTGCATCAGTGAGGAGGAACCAGCGTTACTCTGATGCTGCGTTCAGGTGCATCAGTGAGGAGGAACCAGCGTTACTCTGATGCTGCGTTCAGGTGCATCAGTGAGGAGGAACCAGCGTTACTCTGATGCTGCGTTCAGGTGCATCAGTGAGGAGGAACCAGCGTTACTCTGATGCTGCGTTCAGGTGCATCAGTGAGGAGGAACCAGCGTTACTCTGATGCTGCATTCAGGTGCATCACACTGATGCTGCGTTCAGGTGCATCAGTGAGGAGGAACCAGCGTCACTCCGATGCTGCGTTCAGGTGCATCAGTGAGGAGGAACCAGCGTTACTCTGATGCTGCGTTCAGGTGCATCAGTGAGGAGGAACCAGCGTTACTCTGATGCTGCGTTCAGGTGCATCAGTGAGGAGGAACCAGCGTCACTCCGATGCTGCGTTCAGGTGCATCAGTGAGGAGGAACCAGCGTCACTCTGATGCTGCGTTCAGGTGCGTCACACTGATGCTGCGTTCAGGTGCATCAGTGAGGAGGAACCGGCGTCACTCTGATGCTGCGTTCAGGTGCGTCACTCTGATGCTGCGTTCAGGTGCGTCACACTGATGCTGCGTTCAGGTGCATCAGTGAGGAGGAACCGGCGTCACTCTGATGCTGCGTTCAGTGCGTCACACTGATGCTGCGTTCAGGTGCTGTTAAACAGTCGTGTAACGATGCAACATGGGTCAGCGTTGTTTTAAATGACCCGAGCAGATCTGCACGCCAAACAAAGCAAATGCCGTGAGGTCCTCCATCCTTGCAGTCTTCATGCTGGTGACCTTATTGCATCGGCTGCGTTGCTTTTATGGCCCCCGATAACTCGTGTGTGGGACTTCATGGTTGGACGGCCGCTGGACAGACGCAGTCAGTCCGAGCCTGGTAGGCTGCTTCATAGTAACGCGGCGAAATGAATAATCGGCGTGAGAAATGGCATGCGGTTGTTCAAATGTGTGTCACACTCATTGTGTGAGACTGAGAACCCTGTCAGACGTGCTCCGATTCCGTTAATTCTGTAATGCGCTGCTAGGTAGCTGCAATTTGTGAAAGCTCTCCCTTAACTTTTGTGTTTTTTTCTAATATAGTTGTCTTTTTTATCGACATTATTCGTCAGATTAGGTTTTTCTTGGAGGATTTTTTATGCTGGTTTCAACGGTGTGCAATTCGGGAGATTTTTCCTCGTATATTGGCTTTTTTCACTGTTTGTTATGATGTGTATCCATAGCAACGGAAAAATTGTTTACCACCGTGATCAACTGTTAAAACTCTCCCAAATCAAGATTTTCAGCGAAATAACACGTCAAATCCCAGTGGAATTAAAGAGAAAGACAAGAGGATGCAGGGCAGGGGTAAGGCAGAGAGAAAAACGGTGGAGATTTAAACCGTTTCTTCCAACCGTTGTGATGGGTAACGTGAGATCGCTAGCTAACAAGATGGACGAGCTCGAAGTGCTAACAAGGTCTCAGAAAGAGTACAGAGAATGCAGTATCATGTGTTTCACCGAGACTTGGCTGCATGAACACATCCCGGACTGTAATGCGTCTGTACACGGCTTCAAGACGGTCCGTGCAGACCGAAATATACAGCTCAGCGGGAAGCGGAAGGGAGGCGGAATTGCAGTGCTGGTCAGTCAGCGTTGGTGCCATCCAGGACACATCACTGTCAAGGAGAAGATCTGCACAAGAGACATTGAACTGTTAGCTGTGAGTTTCCGTCCATATTATTTACCCAGAGAGTTTGCCTGTGTTATTCTGGTAGCGGTTTATATAATACCAGGTACCGCACCAGAGACAGCCTGTGATGTCATCGGCTCTGTCATGGCGAAACTACAAACACAGCATCCAAACTCATTCATGGCGATCTCTGGAGACTTCAACAACGTCTCCCTCTCTGCTACGTTGCCAACTTTCCAGCAGTTTGTCAGCTGCTCCACCAGAGAAAATAAGATGTTGGACTTATTTTATGCAAATACAAAGAATGCATACAGCTCCTCTGCCCTGCCTCCTCTAGGAAGATCTGATCATAATCTGGTTCTTCTCACCTCCACCTACAAGCCCATCGTTCAGCAGCAACCAGTCATTAGGATGATGATTAAAACCTGGTCTACTGAGGCTGAAGATGCTCTGAGAGGGTGCTTTGAGGCCACAGACTGGAATGTCCTCTGTGAACCTCATGGAGATGACATCAACACCATGACTGAGTGTGTGACAGATTACATAAACTTCTGTGTGGACAACATCGTTCCAACAAGAACAGTGAGGTGCTTCCCCAATAACAAACCCTGGATCACCAGTGACCTGAAAAAGCTGCTGAACATCAAAAAGAAAGCTTTCAGGGATGGAGACAGGGAGTTACTGAAGACCACACAAAAACAACTGAAAACACAGACTAAGAAGTGCAAGGAGGACTACAGGAAGAAGTTGGAGAGCAGCTCCAGCAGAACAATGTGAGGGATGTGTGGTCGGGAATGAAGAAGATCACTGGCTTCAAGTAAAAGGGGGACCAGACTGATGGAGGTCTGGACAGAGCTAACGAACTGAACATGTTCTTCAATAGGTTCAGTTCCCCCCTGCCGACAACCCAACATTCCACACACCCTCCATGAGCCCACAGCTTTCCTGTCCCACCTCCACTCTGTCACCCTGCACCTCAGTCATGGACCTGAACACAGCCTCATCTCCCTCCACAACAGGACATCCTGAGACCTCTTTTGCCTCCACCTCCAGCCTGACTGTCTCCTGTGACCAGGTCAAGAAACAACTAGAAAAACTGAACCGGAACAAGGCTGCAGGTCCAGATGGTGTCAGTCCCAGAGTTCTCAAGACCTGCTCAGAACAACTATGTCCGGTTCTCCAGCACCTTTTTAACACCAGCCTGAGACAGAACAGAGTTCCTGTGCTGTGGAAGACATCCTGTCTTGTTCCAGTCCCTAAAAAACCTCAACCAGCTGAACCAAATGACTATAGACCAGTTGCTCTGACATCTCACATCATGAAAGTCCTGGAGAGACTCTTACTGGCTCACCTCAACAAGCAAGTCAACACCTTTCAGGACCCATTACAGTTTGCATATCGTAATGGGCTTGGGGTTGAAGACGCCATCATCTTCTTGCTTCAGAGAGCCCACTCTCATCTGGACCAGTCAGGCAGCACTTTGAGGGTCATGTTCTTTGATTTTTCAAGTGCCTTTAATACTATTCAGCTGCTTTGCTATGTCAGAAGCTCCATAACTTCCAGGTGGATCCCTCCACAACCACCTGGATTTACGACTACCTCACAAACAGACCACAGTTTGTGAGACTGAAAGGTTGTGTGTCTGAGATGGTGGTCAGCAGCACTGGAGCACCACAAGGGACTGTACTCTCACCATTCCTCTTTACACTGTACACCTCAGACTTCCAGTACAACTCTGATCCTGTCATCTGCAGAAATATTCTGATGACTCTGCTGTTGTGGGGTGTATTAGTGATGGACAAGAAGCCGAATACAGGGAACTTGTCAATCAGTTTGTGAAATGGTAACAATCAGCTCATCTTAAATACCAGCAAGACTAAAGAGATGATTGTTGACTTCAGGAGGAGCAAGAATAAGCAGCATAGTCCTGTCTACATCCTGGAAGAGGAGGTGGAGGTGGTAGAGAACTACAAATACCTTGGAGTTCAGCTGGACAACAGACTCGATTGGAAATGCAACTGTGACTACATCTACAAAAAAGGTCTGAGCAGACTTTACTTCTTAAGGAAGCTAAAATCATTTAATGTCTGCAAAAAGATGTTGCAGATCTTCTATAAGTCTGTGGTAGAAAGTGCAATTAGCTTTGCAGCCATCTGCTGGGGCAGCAGCATCAGAACCAGAGACTTGAAGAAACTAAACAAGCTGATCAAGAAAGCTGGTTCTGTGCTGGGGATAACTCTGGAGCCGCTGGAGCTGATCGTTCAAAAAAGAATGCTTCACAAGCTGATGAAGATGATGGAGGACACTTCCCATCCTCTCCACAACACGGTGAAGAATCAACAGAGTGTGTTCAGTGGGAGGCTGCGCCAAGTTCGCTGTAGGACGGAGAGATACAGGAATTCATTCCTGCCAGCAACCATCACCCTAAAGAACAAGACTAACTGACTTTTTGTTTATTTAAAAAAAAAAAAAAAAAAAAAAGTGAGCTTTTACAATACTGAATTTCCCTTCGGGGATGAATAAAGTATTTTTCATTTCATTTTTCATTCATTCATTTCATTTCATTTCATTTCATTCATTTCATTCCTGTAAGCAAATGCTGGATTGTTCCTTCGTCTCGTCAACAGAACCGTCTCATTTTGTACTTTTTTAAAAAGTCAAACAGAATGTTTAAAACTCCAGTCATTCTTTTTTTATCCATCACCTTCTACCGCTTCACCATATGGCCAAACGGGCTGCTTACAGGTTAGAGACGAAGCTGCTAACATTTGAAATGCCATTTAAAAGAAACAACAAACACAAATGTGTTATGGATTTTTTTAACTCAGTGCAATTAATGCATTAATTCAAAGCTTATGGACCAGGGAACCCAATTTCATCAAATAATGCAATCTTCTGTTCTACCTTTAATTGCAGCCGTTCTGAGCATGCTTGTTCTTTTTGCTGTTGTCATGGCGCTTGCAGAAGCGCTCGGGAACTGAGCGTTACATTTGAGCCAGCGGGTGGACGTGTTGAGCTGCTGCTCCAAATCGCAGTGAAATCTGTCTTATTATGTGGCATTCATGTCGTAGCTGAAAAGAAAAGGAGCAGGAACCAGTTTGTTTGCTTTACGACGTCATGCCCACCCCGGCCAATCAGAACCCTTCCTAGCCGTCTCTCTGATTAAGCAGAATTAGATAAACATGCTTTCCACGTAAACCTTCATTCAGAATTATTTCCATGGAAAACACAAAGGAGAATGATTAAATTCCACATGGTGTAACTGAATTAAAAAATACCATGTGACTGTGGCCATTCAGTCAATACTACATTTAATATTTGATTTGCCCCAGTCTTTTTATTTGTGCCCCCCACGACCCACCATAATTTTTCACTGCTTGTATGTACTTTTGATATAATTGTTGATAAATTCAGGTGGTAAGGGGGTTTGTACCATGTTGGACTTGGTTTTTTGTTTGTTCTTTTGTTTGCTTTTCAAAAAGATCAAGATGGCCCCGTAGTAATTGAAAATATGTACTTGAAAGATATGAAATTTTTGATTAATAAAAAACAAACAAACCCCCCCCCCCCCCACACACACACACACACACACACACACACACACAAAAAGGAAATCAATGATTTAATATAATTTTAATTTCTATTTTAAGAATTATGCATTTTTTAAAGAAACTGCTTCATTATAATTGGTCACTAAATTTAAATAAAAATGACTGATAAAATATGAATTCATCACCATGTAATAATGTCCCAGGTAATAATGAAATTTATCCGAATATATGTTTGAATTTTAACACATGCTGCCTGTCCCTCTGTTCTTCAGGACATCCCTGAGGCTCCTGAAAGGCTGATGACTGATTCCATCAATGAGACCATCCTGCTGTGTCGTTTCCCTGCTGAGATCAAATCCTTCTACATGCAACGTTGTTCCGAGGACAGGCGTCTCACCGAGTCGGTATGAACTTCATGTTGATCACAGACAGGAGAGAAAGGCCTGCTTCTGAAAGTAATATTTTTTGTAAAGATTTCAATACTTTAATGTTAGGTTTAGTGGGCTAGCAAACTTTATCTTACACTGATTGAGATGCTGATTAACAGACATGAACCTTTGCTGTGTGGATGGTATAAAACAGCTATTTCATTTAGTTTAACAAATCATAAAATTATGTCATTACAAGGGCAAACACAAAAATTTATCCTAAATTAATCCTATTGTCAAACAAGAGATGTCCTTTTTAATTACTACTGCTTTATAGCAGTAGTAGACTACATTAACAGTAGTACAATACACTAACTTTTGTTTTACAACTTAAAGGCTAAAATCAAGCTACACATCTGGGAGTAGTCCAGGACTCAGACCTGAATTTCAGCTTCACATTAGGACAGTTGTGAAGTCAGCGTGTGAGGACGTATCAGCGACATTCTGGACTAAACTGCAGCTGTCTGAAGGACTATAGGGAGACATGTAAGGACAGGGTTTCAGTAGTTTAGTCTAGTGAAGGTAAATGCAGAATTCCTGCTGAGACACCTTTAACCCTAAATGTGTTCTAGAAGTGAAAAAAGCAATGTGATAAATCAGGATTAATTTTTGACAGCCATAGTCATTACATGTCAATAACGTGTTTCACATGTCATTCAGGATTAATTGTATTATTGTATATAAACTAAATACGTTCCCCTCACCACTATAGATAACTAAAGTCACCTACAGGCATATATAAGCTAAATATGTTCCTCTCACCACTATAGATAACTAAAGTCACCTACAGGCATATATAAGCTAAACATGTTCCCCTCACCACTATAGATAACTAAAGTCACCTACAGGCATGTATAAACTAAAAACGTTCTCCTCACCACTATAGATAACTAAAGTCACCTACAGGCATATATAAACTATAAACGTTCTCCTCACCACTATAGATAACTAAAGTCAACTACAGGCATATATAAACTAAATACGTTCCCCTCACCACTATAGATAACTAAAGTCAACTACAGGCATATATAAACTATAAACGTTCTCCTCACCACTATTGATTACTTAAGTCAACTACAGGCATATATAAGCAAAAAACGTTCTCCTCACCACTATAGATAACTAAAGTCAACTACAGGCATATATAAACTAAATACGTTCCCCTCACCACTATAGATAACTAAAGTCACCTACAGGCATATATAAGCAAAAAACGTTCTCCTCACCACTATAGATAACTAAAGTCACCTACAGACATATATAAACTAAATACGTTCCCCTCACCACTATAGATAACTAAAGTCACCTACAGGCATATATATACTAAATACGTTGCCCTCACCAGTATAGATAACTAAAGTCACCTACAGGCATATATAAACTAAATACGTTCCCCTCACCACTATAGACAACTAAAGTCACCTACAGGCATATAAAAGCTAAATACGTTCCCCTCACCACTATAGATAACTAAAGTCAACTACAGGCATATATAAACTAAATACGTTCCCCTCACCACTATAGACAACTAAAGTCAACTACAGGCATATATAAACTAAATATGTTCCCCTCACCACTATAGATAACTAAAGTCAACTACAGGCATATATAAACTATAAACGTTCTCCTCACCACTATAGATTACTTAAAGCAACCTTTACCGATGTTGCATTCTTACACTATTTTTCTAACAGGGTAAAATGCTATGAATGAGGTGATGGAACTCTAAAATACAAGACAGACCCACCATTAATCAAAATAAATTATTATTCCAATCTCTAAATATTCAATGAAAACTCCAACCAATCCTTGAAGTGGGGTGCACCTCTAGGATTGTCCAACGGACCTGCCTGTCAGACCTTTGCTTCTGCATTGGGAGGTGGAGGGAATGAAGGGGTGTGTCTTAGGAGTGAGGCGGGACTGTTTATATTCAAATAATCTTGCTGTGCTTTCTGAAATACAAGATCTGTAAAGGTTGCTTTAAGTCAACTACAGGCATATATAAGCTAAAAACGTTCTCCTCACCACTATAGATAACTAAAGTCACCTACAGGCATATATAAACTAAATACGTTCCCCTCACCACTATAGATTACTTAAGTCAACCTCAGGCATATATAAACTAAATACGTTCCCCTCACCACTATAGATAACTAAAGTCACCTACAGGCATATATAAACTAAATACGTTCCCCTCACCACTATAGATTACTTAAGTCAACCTCAGGCATATATAAACTAAATACGTTCCCCTCACCACTATAGATAACTAAAGTCACCTACAGGCATATATAAACTAAATACGTTCCCCTCACAACTATAGACAACTAAAGTCACCTACAGGCATATAAAAGTTAAATACGTTCCCCTCACCACTATAGACAACTAAAGTCAACAACAGACATATATAAACTAAATATGTTTCCCTCACCACTATAGATAACTAAAGTCACCTAAAGGCATATATATACTAAATACGTTCCCCTCACCACTATAGATAAATAAAGTCACCTACAGGCATATATAAACTAAATACGTTCCCCTCACCACTATAGACAACTAAAGTCACCTACAGGCATATATAAGCTAAATACGTTCCCCTCACCACTATAGACAACTAAAGTCACCTACAGGCATATATAAGCTAAATACGTTCCCCTCACCACTATAGACAACTAAAGTCACCTACAGGCATATATAAGCTAAATACGTTCCCCTCACCACTATAGACAACTAAAGTCACCTACAGGCATATATAAGCTAAATACGTTCCCCTCACCACTATAGATTACTTAAGTCAACCTAAGGCATATATAAACTAAATACGTTCCCCTCACCACTATAGATAACTAATGTCAACTACAGGCATATTTAAACTAAAAACATTCTCCTCACCACTGTAGGTAACTAAAGTCAACTACAGGCATTTATAAGCTAAATACGTTCCCCTCACCACTATAGATAACTAAAGTCAACTACAGACATATATAAACTAAATACGTTCCCCTCACCACTATAGATAACTAAAGTCAACTACAGGCATATATAAACTAAATACGTTCCCCCTCACCACTATAGATAACTTAAGTCAACTACATGCATATATAAACTAAAAACGTTCTCCTCACCACTATAGATAACTAAAGTCAACTACAGGCATATATAAACTAAAAACGTTCCCCTCACCACTATAGATAACTAAAGTCAACTACAGGCATATATAAACTATAAACGTTCCCCTCACCACTATAGACAACTAAAGTCACCTACAGGCATATATAAGCTAAATACGTTCCCCTCACCACTATAGACAACTAAAGTCACCTACAGGCATATATAAGCTAAATACGTTCCCCTCACCACTATAGATTACTTAAGTCAACCTAAGGCATATATAAACTAAATACGTTCCCCTCACCACTATAGATAACTAATGTCAACTACAGGCATATATAAACTAAAAACATTCTCCTCACCACTGTAGGTAACTAAAGTCAACTACAGGCATTTATAAGCTAAATACGTTCCCCTCACCACTATAGATAACTAAAGTCAACTACAGACGTATATAAACTAAATACGTTCCCCTCACCACTATAGATAACTAAAGTCAACTACAGACATATATAAACTAAATACGTTCCCCTCACCACTATAGATAACTTAAGTCAACTACATGCATATATAAACTAAAAACGTTCTCCTCACCACTATAGATAACTAAAGTCAACTACAGGCATATATAAACTAAAAACGTTCCCCTCACCACTATAGATAACTAAAGTCAACTACAGGCATATATAAACTAAAAATGTTTTCCTCACCACTATAGATAACTAAAGTCAACTACAGGCATATATAAGCTAAACATGTTCCCCTCATCACTATAGATAACTAAAGTTAACTACAGGCATATATAAATTAAAAACGTTCTCCTCACCACTATAGATTACTTAAGTCAACCTCAGGCATATATAAACTAAAAACGTTCCCCTCACCACTATAGATAACTAAAGTCAACTACAGACATATATAAACTAAATATGTTCCCCTCACCACTATAGATAACTAAAGTCAACTACAGACATATATAAACTAAAAACGTTCTCCTCACCACTATAGATAACTAAAGTCACCTACAGACATATATAAACTAAAAACTTTCCCCTCACCACTATAGATAACTTAAGTCAACCTCAGGCATATATAAACTAAAAACGTTCCCCTCACCACTATAGATAACTAAAGTCAACTACAGGCATAAATAAACTAAATATGTCCCCCGCACCACTATAGCTAACTAAAGTCAACTACAGGCATATATAAACTATAAACGTTCTCCTCACCACTATAGATAACTAAAGTCACCTACAGGCATCTATAAACTATATACGTTCCCCTCACCACTATAGATAACTAAAGTCACCTACAGGCATATATAAACTATACGTTCCCCTCACCACTATAGATAACTTAAGTCAACTACAGGCATATATTAACTAAATACGTTCCCCTCACCACTATAGATAACTAAAGTCAACTACAGACATATATATACTAAAAACGTTCTCCTCACCACTATAGATAACTAAAGTTAACTACAGGCATATATAAACTAAAAATGTTCTCCTCACCACTATAGATAACTAAAGTCAACTACAGGCATTTATAAGCTAAACATGTTCCCCTCACCACTATAGATAACTAAAGTCAACTACAGGCATATATAAACTATAAACGTTCTCCTCACCACTATAGATAACTAAAGTCAACTACAGACATATATAAACTAAATACGTTCCCCTCACCACTATAGATAACTAAAGTCAACTACAGGCATATATAAACTAAATACGTTCCCCTCACCACTATAGATAACTAAAGTCAACTACAGGCATATATAAACTCAATACGTTCCCCTCACCACTATAGATAACTAAAGTCAATTACAGGCATATATAAACTATATATGTTCTTCTCACCACTATAGATAACTAAAGTCACCTACAGGCATATATAAACTAAATACGTTCCCCTCACCACTATAGATAACTAAAGTCAACTACAGGCATATATAAACTATATATGTTCTTCTCACCACTATAGATAACTAAAGTCACCTACAGACATATATAAACTAAAAACGTTCCCCTCACCACTATAGATAACTAGAGTCAACTACAGGCATATATAAACTAAAAATTTTCTCCTCACCACTATAGATAACTAAAGTCAACTACAGGCATATATAAGCTAAACATGTTCCCCTCACCACTATAGATAACTAAAGTTAACTACAGGCATATATAAATTAAAAACGTTCTCCTCACCACTATAGATTACTTAAGTCAACCTCAGGCATATATGAACTAAAAACGTTCCCCTCACCACTATAGATAACTAAAGTCAACTACAGACATATATAAACTAAAAACGTTTCCCTCACCACTATAGATAACTAAAGTCAACTACAGACATATATAAACTAAATACGTTCCCCTCACCACTATAGATAACTAAAGTCAACTACAGGCATATATAAACTAAAAACGTTTCCCTCACCACTATAGATAACTAAAGTCAACTACAGACATATATAAACTAAAAACGTTCTTCTCACCACTATAGATAACTAAAGTTAACTACAGGCATATATAAACTAAAAACGTTTCCCTCACCACTATAGATAACTAAAGTCAACTACAGACATATATAAACTAAAAACGTTCTTCTCACCACTATAGATAACTAAAGTCAACTACAGGCATCTATAAACTAAATACGTTCTCCTCACCACTATAGATAACTAAAGTCCACTACAGACATATAAACTAAATACGTTCCCCTCACCACTATAGATAACTTAAGTCAACTACAGACATATAAACTAAATACGTTCCCCTCACCACTATAGATAACTTAAGTCAACTACAGACATATATAAACTAAAAACGTTCTCACCACTATAGATAACTAAAGTCAACTACAGGCATATATAAACTAAAAACGTTCTCCTCACCACTATTGATAACTAAAGTTAACTGCAGGCATATATAAGCTAAATATGTTCCCCTCACCACTATAGATAACTAAAGTCAACTACAGGCATATATAAGCTAAATACGTTCCCCTCACCACTATAGATAACTAAAGTCAACTACAGGCATATATAAGCTAAACATGTTCCCCTCACCACTATAGATAACTAAAGTCAACTACAGGCATATACACTGCCTGGCCAAAAAAAAAGTGGCCACCTGGATGTAACTAAGCAAATAGGTACGAGCCTCCTATTGGATAATTACTGCATGGGCGATTATCTTTCAGCTGGCAACAAGTTATTTCTGCTGCTTCAGGAGAAACAGCTGGATGACAGCGCATTTCTGACCAATATTCCGTATTTTGGTCAGACACAAACATTTTATAAATCACACATGGATTCAGTCATAAGATCATTTTTATGATCAGATGTGCGCTCATTTCCACACCGGTTTGACCACTGACAGTTTTACGCCTGAAATGGCGTCAAGCGCTGGTTACTGCTGGTTAAGCAACAAGTGTTACGTTTAACATTTGTTGCTTTCTGTGTAACATTTGCTGCTTTCTGTTCGTGTTTACACTGCAACTGTAACGGCAGCGGGCGAGAGGACATGTTGCTGCATCATGTAACACAAAGTACCCATGGAAAGAATGAAAAAGTAGCCAATATTTGATAATCCATCTCCAGCGTATTATAACGACTGAGAAATACCTAAACACAGTTCTAAACGTTTAGTAAACAAAACAAACATGGAGTAGAGAGAACTTCCAGGACACGCCGCTGCCTAAAACCAAAAATACAAAATCGAATCTGAGCGATTGTTATCCATTTTTTCCATTTTCGTTTTTGGTCAAAAAACAAAAAAAGGAAAATGAATTTTTTTTTTTTTTTTCGTTTCAAATGAAAAAACCAACCCTCTGAATGTACACGGACCCTCCATCCAGTCTTCCCAGGGAACAGTCAGCTCCAGCAGAACCACTTGCCTCATTGTTTCAGAGACCAGGACTATGTCTGGCCTGAGTGTGGTCGCTGTGAAAGGCGATGGAATGCCTTGTTGGTCGTATGTGCTTGCTGTGGGAGAACCCCATACTGGGCGCAGCAGCTCAGGATGTGCTCCAGGGATAAGACCATGAGGGGAAGCCTTTTACCTGTATTGTTAAACAACTTTTAATTGAATATTTAAAGGGGGATTTATACCTCCCTCCTGGACTGAGGCTTTTATATCTGTAATACCGAAAGAGGGAAAGGATAACGCGGACTGTGAAAACTATCGGCCAATAAGTGTTTTGAATTCAGACTATAAATTATACACAACAATAGTAGTGCAGAGGATGAATGTTGTAACACAAATAGTCAAGATGCAATATAAAATACTTGGATAAAAATAGAAAAAACTGAAACATTTAAAAATGAGAGAAGAAATACAGCTGTTTCAACAGATGAAGTGAATGATGTCCAAGTTTGTAGGCAAGTTTGAACAGGTGGGTTTTGTGATATGATTGAAAGAGAACAAAATAATTGATATTACGAAGATCTGGAGGGAGGGAGTTCCAGAGTTTGGGGGCAGAGCAGCTAAAAGCCCTGGTCCCCATGGTAACCAGTTGAGGCGAGGGGACAGTGAGATGGAGAGAGGAAGAAGATCTGAGGAAAAGAGAGGGAACTGCTGTGTGGACCAGCGCAGATGTGATGTTGCATGTTTCATTTTGCCGTAAGAGTGTTTGTAGCATCACCTGTTGATTGTGTGGAGAAAGCAGAAGGCTCTGTTTGATTTTTCTTATTGTCCAGATTTGGTCACATGGTTGGTCTCAGGTGAGCCCTGCCGGTTTGATCTCTATGGCTCACTTGCAGTGACATGGTTTTGCCATTTTGGATTGCTGTCTGGCAGGAGCAAGAGGCTTCAGTTGGGCCTTTGCTCAATCTTTTTAATCCATCTGCGCTGAACCTTGGAGAAGCTTTGTTTGTGAGTAAAATTAGCATGTTTTGTATAGATGAATGGACTGTGATGAATATTTTCTTTATTTAATACATGTTAAGATTTGTAGCATCCTTCTGCTGTCCTATGCAATATCTGCCATTATGATAGCAACCCAGTCATGTGATGTTATTGTAATGTGAAATGAAATACCTGTACATTGAAAGAGCATTTTCTTCTGTTTCTAGTTTCACAAGAAAAATAGTGGAAGAAAAGCACTATAA
The DNA here is from genome assembly GCA_023101725.1 of Atherinomorus stipes. Taxonomy (NCBI): domain Eukaryota; kingdom Metazoa; phylum Chordata; class Actinopteri; order Atheriniformes; family Atherinidae; genus Atherinomorus; species Atherinomorus stipes. The sequence continues at coordinate 83,802 of JALJCO010009128.1, forward strand.
GAAAGCCAATTGATGACAGGGAAAAGTAAAGGCTTTAAACTTTATGTCCGTTTATTAGTAGTCTTTACTCTTTTAGTGCTCAGTCCACCAATGTTTAGCTGTCTGTCACTGCATGGAGGAGTACACATGCAGGGGACAGAACAGCGGACAAATATGGAGGGGCGAGATTGTGAATGGCTTTAAAAGCAAAAAGAAGAATTTTGTACGTAATTCTTTTAACTGTTGGGGAGCCAGTGGAGCTGTTGTCAAACAGGAATTATGTGATGAGAGGAGGGGCTTCTGGTGATAATGTGGGCAGAGAATTCTGGACCAGTTGAAGTTTATGGATTGATTTGTGGGCCAGGGTGTGCACCAGGATGGCAGCAGAGTGGGGGTGAGGGAGCGGTGGAGCCGGTTGATGTTACGGAGGTGGAAATATGTGGAGCGAGTTAAGTTATTGATGTGAACTTGGAAGGACAAGGTGCTATCAAGGATGACACCCAGACTCTTAACCTGAGGGGAAGGGGGACAGGGGAATTATCAATTAAGAGTGAGAAACTATTTGTTTTGGAGAGAGTTTAGGGTATGCCAATGACAATGAACTCAGTGTTAACTACTGTTGAGTTTGAGGAAATTGGAGGCGAACCAGGACCTATGGTCATCTAAACAGCTGGAAAGGGAGGGAGGTAGGAAAGATGAGTTAGGTTTGCCAGAGAGGTAGAGCTGGGTGTCGTCCGCGAAGCAGTAAAAAAGCATGTTATATTTCCGGAAAATCTTGCCAAGGGAGAGGATGCAGGTGATGAAAAGAAGGGGGCTGAGCACTAAACCCTGCAGTGAGAGGAGATGGCTGGGAGGAAAAGGATTTAAGCTGAACGAACTGAGTGCGGCCAGAGAGGTATGATTTAAACCAGTCAAGTGGGTGTGTGAGTGATGCCAAGAGAAGATAATCTATTGAGGAGGATGGAGTGAGATATGGTGTCAAAGGCCACACTCGGATCAAGGAGGATGAGGATGGAAAGGAGACCAGACTCCGCTGCCATAAGGAGGTCAATGGTAATCTTTAGGAGTGCAGATTCAGTGCTGTGACGAGGGCGGAAACCAGACTGGAATTGTTCATATAGATTATTATTGGTTAGGTGAGTGTGGAGTTGCGAGGCAACTACTTTTGCCAGAATTTTCGAAAGAAAGGGCAGATTGGAAATGGGACGAAGATTTACAAAGTCATTTGGATATGACCCAGAGTTTGAGTTATTATAGCAGTTTTGAAGGGTGTTGGGACAATTCCAGTGGTCATTGAGGAGTGAATGATAGTAGTGATGAGAGCGAGGTGGGAGGGAGGGAGACCAGAGTCGTTTATTAAAAAAATAGAGAAACGCATGATAATATTAGGAGAGCCCTTCATGTCATTGAACAGATAAATAAAGGAAAAAAAAAAAAACTGATCAATTATCCTTAGCTTAGATGCAGAAAAGCATACGATTCAGTGTGTTGGGACTTTATATCTAACAATGAAAAGATTTGGTTTTTGTAGCGACTTTATAAGATGTTTTCAAGCTCTGCATTCATCTCCTACTGCCAGGATTAATATTAATGCTAGTCTTTCCAACCTTAGAACGTGGTTGCAGGCAGGGGTGCCATGCAAGTACAAATTTTTTATCGAACCCCTAGCCCAAGCCATACGGTAGAAGTCAGCACTAAGGGGGATCGTTATAGGCAAGGAGGAACATAAAATAAGCTTATACGCAGATGATGTTCGAGATAGAATAGCAGACCCTGTCTCAGGTTTACCATTGTTAATGAGAATGTTGGAAACATATGGTCTATACTCAGGTTCCTTACTGTCAATACATCACAGGTCCTACCTTTCGATTTTCATCCAGAACAAACCCTAATATCTACATACAAGTTTTATTTGAATTCAACCAGCATTAAATACTTAGGAATATATTTACCCAAAGATTTGTCGCAAATATATGATATCAACTATACCTGTATTAACTCACTGACTGCCATTCAGGTGTAAACACGTTAATTCAAATCCAAACGTTACCTGCCAACCACGTGTTTACACGTTAATTGTGGGTTTTAATCAGGGGAGCGGCTTTAATCTCTGGCAGAGCTTGTCAGAGAGAACCAAGTGTTGATCGTCTTTATTTCTGTAATTTTCATCCGATCCAGCAGATAGCGGTGTCAGACAAGCTTAGCCATAGAAGCTGTGCTTCTATGGTCTCTGTGTAAACACAGATAGTGTGCTCCATTCTGTCGCAGGGGGGAGAGAACATGGCGACCGCTCGTAATCGAAGCAGCTTTGGTGGCGAAAGTGAGAGGAAAATTTGTGGAAAAACTGATCGGTGACAGAAAGTGACACGATCGATCAAAGACACGATCCACAGATTTAAATACAGTAGGGAAGTGCACCAGCTGAAAGTGAAAGTACGTCAAACAGCGACAGCGGGTGTTTCCCATGCGGGGGGGGGGGGGGGGGTGGATGCGCACCTAAGCAGGACTGTCTTGAGTAGAAGGAGGGAGTGACAGATAGATGTTTCTGCCAAATGTTATGTTGTGAAACAAACTTGTGGCTAGTAAATAATTATTTTGCCACCAAAACTCTTTTCTCAGTGTTGTGTTTATCGTTTCATAGAAGTAAACAGCTGTTCAGATGATGAAGGCATCACTAAAGTGAAAGAATATTGGCAACAAAGACACTTTTACTTTTCGCTGCAACACACCCATGTTCTTCTGCAGATTACTAAAGAATGGAAAAGCTAGAAACATGTTTTTTTCTGATAAAAGAAGAGAGTCTAAGCTTTCCTTTGGTACAGTCAGTGTTTGCATAGGCAGTGTACACAATATGCTGTGGCTCTCCATAAATTTGTGAAAATGCTTAAAAATCCTGGCAATATAGAGTTCTGCTCGGTTATTTCTCATGAAATAAATGTAAATAATATAATAATAAAAGGCCTGGCAGTCAATGAGTTAATAAAGAAATAAACAGTGATATAAATATACAGATAGATAAATATACAATCCTGGAGCCTACTCCCCCCTCAACTTTGGTGAAAGAATACAGATAATAAGAATGAAAACTCTTCCCAAACTATTGTACCTTTTTCTTGCCCTACCTGTACCTATTCCTGAGAAGCATTTTAGGCAATATCAGTCAGTCATTTTCTATACCGCTTATCCAGTTCAGGGTCGCGGGGGTTGCTGGAGTCTATCTTAGCTATTATCAGGCGAGAGGCAGGGTACACCAGACAGACAAACATTCACACACACATTCATTCCTAGGGGCAATTTGGAGTAACCAATTTACCAAACATGCATGTCTTTGGATGGTGGGAGGAAGCCGGAGTACCTGTAGAGAACCCACACATACATGGGGAGAACACACAAACTCCACACAGGAAGTCCGCTGTTGGGATTGTTTGAACTAGAGTGCCTTGAGAGAGAGAGTGGCGTCAACGGAAGTTCAGAAATCCGGCCGCATGTAGCCTCAAACAGTTCCCGGAAGTGCTTGGCGGGCCATTCTAAACATTAGGAAAACCACAACAATCGCTAAATAATGTCAATAAATGCTAACGTTATGGAGTAGAAGCTAATATATTTACAGAAAAATATAGCTTTATTTTACTATATTGACATTCGTAATGTTTAAGTACAGACAGAAAATATGATCAATACTCATTTACGATCTTGTAGTAATCCAACATAGTTAATGAGTGATGGAGTCTCTGTGTTTCCATTAGCCTTGGAGAGTCCGCCACTTTACACTTACAATTTCATTTAAATTCATTGCAAATAAATCGAGTTCTACAACTTTTTATTACCTATTCTTCCTTGTAAATATGCTTATATTCATGGTGCTTAAACTGTTACAAAACCACTCGTTGGCAGCAATAAACCACAATATTTTCTCTTTTTACTGTCAGACTTGAGTGAAGCAGACAGGCGACTAAATGATTTTGTCAACTGACTGCATTATGTCTGATCTTGCAATATCATGATTACTGTTTAAATCTGGAAACCAATGTCAAATTAAATTTTCATTACAAAAAAATATAGTTATACAACTCTTTGTTACCCATTCTTCCTAGTAAATATCTATGCAATATGAATGGCTTTGAACTCATTACTTTAAATCATCCCATCACAGCAATAAAACCCACAATATTTTCTTTTTTTAACTTTCAGATGTAAGTGAGGCAGGCTAACGGGTGACTAAAATTATTTGTAAATTCTCTTCAAGTCTGGACTTGCAACAGCATATTTTAATGAATTGCAAATAAATTGAGTTCTGTCCTTGCTTATCACAAACTTACTCTACTGATTGATGCATAGTAAATCAGTCCTCCCCCCAACACACTTAAGACATTGCATTCCTTAAAGATCCTTATCACAAACAAAGATTGCAACAACAACAAAAAATTAGGTAATCATATTTAAACAGTTGCACTTTTGCATACTTTAAAATACCACACCACGAGGACATTTTTAGATTCTTTTAATTAAATGAACAAAGAACAGGAAAAATAAAATGCAAAAACCAAGTACAGTGTAAAACAACATTGGCAACCTCAGAACAGCTGAAGAGGCTTCAGGACATTCTTGGACAAGTGCAGAGAGATAAGCAGAAGTCCCACATGAGGCATCTCCCTGCACCCTGGCCTCCTCCTGCACCCTGGTCTCCTCCTGCACCCTGGCAATGCTGTCTAGTGCAGGAAATACAAGGCAGAGAAAAAAGTGTCATGGTCACTGAAGTACAGCATAATCAGCCACTGATGTGTAGCACATTTGTCACGTTGCCTCAGGTTCTTAATGGTTGTGTTTTATATTAAAAGAGTAAACACCGAGCAATGCATGACAACAAAATAACAACAGTATACACACCTGTTGATTTGGTTGTTTGCCCAGTTATAATCGTATAATCAGCCTTTGAAAAATAAAATAGTTGCCCATAGTATTTATGCATTTTAGAAACACCATAGTATTTATAGTAGCAGTATTTATATTAAAAATAACCATCCTCTATTATTATTTGCAAGACAGTTTATCAGTGGCATCAGATATTACAAAACCGCAGTCATAATCGATATCAGTGTTTTTATCATATGTTTTACCGCAGCCTCAGTGATATTACATCTTTTTATAACTGCAATCACTTCCCTATATGTTAACCTTGCCACTACTATAAATCGGCAGAGTTGGATTAAGTTATATTTAGCGAGCAGAAACTACATTTATCAGCATGTTGCACACGTTGCTATCCTTATTCTAAACTTTTAGCTGTTAATATTCTCTAAATCCTATAATATAGACGGGTGAAATCCACTAACGTACTTCATAACTTGTTTCGATTTAATTCAGATGCCCCACTGATATGAAATTTAATTCTTTAAACGTTTTTTACCTCGGACAAGTGCTGCTTCGACCAGCTGCTCCGTTGGAATATATAGAGCGGCAGTTAGCTAGCGCTAACTTCCGGGAACTTTTTTCGAACTCCGGCGGTCCGCCATTGCTGTGAAAAAAATTACCATTGCGGTGAATGGAGTTGACGCCACTCTCTCTCTCAAGGCACTCTAGTTTGAACCCCCTCCCCAGCCGGGAATCAAACTAGCGACCTCCTTACGGTGAGGCTATGGTGCTAACCACCATGCCACCGTGCAGCCCAGTTTAGGGAATTTAATAAAAAAATTTCAAGATTCATCTGGCTCAATAACAGACTGAGAGTACAGCTCTTGGCCCTAAAGTTACCCAAGGAGAGAGGGGGAATGGCCCTACCTTTTTTTTTTTTTTTCTTTTAGAAATTATTACATTGCCGCTCATTGGTTTGGCCATCTATCAGTGCAAAATGGAAAAACATTGAGATGACACACAGAAACTCCAACCCAGCCTAGACTTGGTCATGTTGCACAGGAGAAGGACTCATGTCTTGGCAGCAGAACAGGCATCCCCCAAGCCAGCAGACCCCCTGCAATGCAGCTGGCCATGCTCCTGTGGCGAGGCAGCCCAGATCCCACCCCCAAGCAACCGCCAGGGACCCATAGCCATCAAGCACTTGCCAGCAACACCCAATCCCCACATCACCGAGGCCGCTCTCCTCCACCAACGTTAAGTGGTTACTTTTGGATTTCCAGTTTGCCAGGATAGTTTTCTTTGCAATACATAATGCAGTAACCCTTGTCAGGGAAAGAAAAATGGAGAAAGAAATGGGAAAAAAAAGTTACCTATTGACTAAATTTGCCATCCTGTCGTAATATTCTGATTTTAGAGATCTTGTTTACATTGTCACATTTAACTTTGAAATTGGATACATTTTGCAGGACATATCACACTATTTGGCTGCAAAATGGATTTGGTTTAGGTTCCCCAAGATTCTTCGGATGCATGATAATATACAAATAACCAGTACCGATAACACACATACATACCTAACTATAACAAATCAAAAATCCCAATTTTAGGGGGCAGCTCGTGTCTAAGGGAAAGTGGTTTGGAAGCAGCTTGGGGTCTCCCAAGTTGAAATCATTTGCCCCCCCTCCCCCCACTTTACAAATCCTATCACATGATGGTGGTAGCCTATCAGGTTCTAGCTTCTGTATGACATGATGGTGGTAGCCTATCAGATTCTTCTGTACCACATGATGGTGGTAGCCTATCAGATTCTAGCTTCTGTATCACATGATGGTGGTAGCCTATCAGATTCTAGCTTCTGTACCACATGATGGTGATAGCCTATCAGATTCTAGCTTCTGTATCACATGATGGTGGTAGCCTATCAGATTCTAGCTTCTGTAACACATAATGGTGGTAGCCTATCAGATTCTAGCTTCTTTATCACATGATGGTGGTAGCCTATCAGATTCTAGCTTCTGTATCACATGATGGTGGTAGCCTATCAGATTCTAGCTTCTGTATCACATGATGGTGGTAGCCTATCAGATTCTAGCTTCTGTCTCACATGATGGTGGTATCCTATCAGATTCTAGCTTCTGTATCACATGATGGTGGTAACCTATCACATTCTAGCTTCTTTATCACATGATGGTGGTAGCCTATCAGATTGTAGCTTCTGTGTCACATTATGGTGGTAGCCTATCAGATACTAGCTTCTGTGTCACATGATGGTGGTAGCCTATCACATTCTAGCTTCTTTATCACATGATGGTGGTAGCCTATCAGATTCTAGTTTCTGTATCACATGATGGTGGTAGCCTATCACATTCTAGCTTCTTTATCACATGATGGTGGTAGCCTATCAGATTCTAGTTTCTGTATCACATGATGGTGGTAGCCTATCAGATTCTAGCTTCTGTATCACATGATGGTGGTAGCCTATCAGATTCTAGCTTCTGTGTCACATGATGGTGGTAGCCTATCAGATTCTAGCTTCTGTGTCACATGATGGTGGTAGCCTATCAGATTCTAGCTTCTGTATCACATGATGGTGCTAGCCTATCAGATTCTAGCTTCTGTATCACATGATGGTGGTAGCCTATCAGATTCTAGCTTCTGTATCACATGATGGTGGTAGCCTATCAGATTCTAGCTTCTGTATCACATGATGGTGGTAGCCTATCAGATTCTAGCTTCTATATCACATGATGGTGGTAGCCTATCAGATTCTAGTTTCTGTATCACATGATGGTGGTAGCCTATCAGATTCTAGCTTCTGTCTCACATGATGGTGGTAGCCTATCAGATTCTAGCTTCTGTATCACATGATGGTGGTAGCCTATCAGATTCTAGCTTCTGTGTCACATTATGGTGGTAGCCTATCAGATTCTAGCTTCTGTGTCACATGATGGTGGTAGCCTATCAGATTCTAGCTTCTGTATCACATGATGGTGGTAGCCTATCAGATTCTAGTTTCTGTGTCACATGATGGTGGTAGCCTATCAGATTCTAGCTTCTGTATCACATGATGCTGGTAGTCTATCAGATTCTAGCTTCTGTATCACATGATGGTGGTAGCCTATCAGATTCTAGCTTCTGTATCACTTGATGGTGGTAGCCTATCAGATTCTAGCTTCTGTATCACATGATGGTGGTAGCCTATCAGATTCTAGCTTCTGTATCACATGATGGTGGTAGCCTATCAGATTCTAGCTTCTGTATCACATGATGGTGGTAGCCTATCAGATTCTAGCTTCTGTGTCACATGATGGTGCTAGCCTATCAGATTGTAGCTTCTGTGTCACATGATGGTGGTAGCCTATCAGATTCTAGCTTCTGTATCACATGATGGTGGTAGCCTATCAGATTCTAGCTTCTGTATCACATGATGGTGGTAGCCTATCAGATTCTAGCTTCTGTATCACATGATGGTGGTAGCCTATCAGATTCTAGCTTCTGTATCACTTGATGGTGGTAGCCTATCAGATTCTAGCTTCTGTATCACATGATGGTGGTAGCCTATCAGATTCTAGCTTCTGTATCACATGATGGTGGTAGCCTATCAGATTCTAGCTTCTGTATCACATGATGGTGGTAGCCTATCAGATTCTAGCTTCCGTATCACATGATGGTGGTAGCCTATCAGATTCTAGCTTCTGTGTCACATGATGGTGGTAGCCTATCAGATTCTAGCTTCTGTGTCACATGATGGTGCTAGCCTATCAGATTGTAGCTTCTGTGTCACATGATGGTGGTAGCCTATCAGATTCTAGCTTCTGTACCACATGATGGTGGTAGCCTATCAGATTCTAGCTTCTGTATCACATGATGGTGGTAGCCTATCAGATTCTAGCTTCTGTATCACATGATGGTGGTAGCCTATCAGATTCTAGCTTCTGTGTCACATGATGGCGGTAGCCTATCAGATTCTAGCTTCTGTGTCACATGATGGCGGTAGCCTATCAGATTCTAGCTTCTGTGTCACATGATGGTGCTAGCCTATTAGATTCTAGCTTCTGTATCACATGATGGTGGTAGCCTATCAGATTCTAGCTTCTGTATCACATGATGGCGGTAGCCTATCAGATTCTAGCTTCTGTATCACATGATGGTGGTAGCCTATCAGATTCTAGCTTCTGCATCACATGATGGTGGTAGCCTATCAGATTCTAGCTTCTGTATCACATGATGGTGGTAGCCTATCAGATTCTAGCTTCTGTGTCACATGATGGTGGTAGCCTATCAGATTCTAGCTTCTGTGTCACATGATGGTGGTAGCCTATCAGATTCTAGCTTCTGTGTCACATGATGGTGGTAGCCTATCAGATTCTAGCTTCTGTGTTACATGATGGTGGTAGCCTATCAGATTCTAGCTTCAAGGATATCCTATGCTAGGATTGCAGGTGAAAGCAAACTCCTTTCTTTCTAATAAAAATGGGAATAAATCTCCTTTTCAGATCTCAGGAAGTTGGTGAAGTCAGTTCTCTGAATAACTGGTATTAACTGGTCTGGTGTGTATGTGTGTGTTTTTGCTGCAGGTTGATGTGTTGATGCCAAACGTTGGTGAGATCGTTGGAGGCTCGATGCGTATCTGGGACTCTGAAGAACTCTTGGAAGGATACAAGAGGGAGGGAATTGACCCTACCCCATATTACTGGTACACTGACCAGGTCAGTAAAAAGCTACTTCTTTTAAAGTTACCATTTGAATTTCACTTACAGGAGGTAATTTTAGCTGTCAGATAACCGGTGATGAAGTAATGCTGGCTGTCGAGACTGAAGCTAATAACAAACAAGAATAAAGTTTGTCGTCTTTGTTTCAGAGGAAATTCGGCACGTGTCCTCATGGAGGTTACGGTCTGGGTCTGGAGCGTTTCCTCACCTGGCTTCTGAACAGACATCACATCAGAGACGTCTGTCTGTACCCGCGATTCATCCAGCGCTGCCGACCTTGAGCACACAAATGTTGGCTCACATGTAGAGCTGATCAACCTGGAACGGAAAATGTGGCTGCTCTCCGTCGCCCTGCCTCTAATTACCTGCATATAAAATAAAATGACACGTCGGTTTCAAATCTGCCTATTTACTTTCCTGTATGGAGTCTAAAACTCCATGATGTTTTACCACAAATTGCCTCATCCTGTGATTGCAACAGCAACAAACTAGATGTATCAATGCTGAGCAAAGTAATAGTTCTGTCCACCTTAATTCAATTAAACCAGTTGTGTTTAGCCTCTAAAATTGACTTGTATTGACTTGTATCCTTCCTTTGCACTCTTCTGTGTTCAAATGAATTATTTCAGTCCGATCAAATGTACATCAGAAACAAGCCACAAACATGAATCTGTAGCTAAAACATGTAATCAGATCAGAATTAAGATGGAGAAAATGTCACCAAAGCAACAATTCCACATCACATTTTCTAGTTTTTGGGAACATTTGATGTTGCTGGAAAAGGTTGTCTGGTAATCAAAAGTAGAGCTATGGGCACATGGCAATAGTCAGGGCTTGTTTATTAGCATCAGTGGGTCTTCCTGTAGGTCCTGCTTCTTCTTTAAAAACTCTTTCAAACTGCACCAAAATAAAACTGAATAAAATCACGAGACTGCAAGTTTTTTTCAGTTTAGCTGTTTTGTCGGGTTACCCGTTTCCTTTTATTCTCTTTCTGTCCCTAAACCGAGCACATATGGAGAGTATTTTGGTTCTTTATCATTTAATCAGATAAAATGGATTTAAAAACCAAAAAAAGAGATTTGAGAGTAAAGAAATGTAAGTGGCAATAAAAAAAAAACATTTGGAGATTGAAACAAACAGGTTGCAATTGAAAAATGAAAATATGAAACGGCATATTTCTTCAACTTTAATCAAAAATAAGGTTTGAAATTAAAACTGTTTTGCTTATAAATCAGTTCTGATTTCAGGTTGAAAAAAATTTGCTTATAAATCAGTCTTCTTTGCTTTCAAGTTAAAAACTTTTGTTTGCAAATCCTAAAGTTCTGCTTGTGAAGTCAAGTGCAGTTGATGGGCGGGGCCTACGCTGGTGGAAGAGAGACCTGTTTCTATTTTTCTCCAGCCTTCTGCATTACACCCACTTCTGTGCTACCGTCACGGCGCTTGGAGCTAAGCTGTTAGCCTGTAGCTCTGCAACGCTTCCCATAAATAATATGTAGCGCTAAATATGGTTGGCTACAGCTGCTGGACATTTTTTTTTACTCTCTTTTTTACTCGTTCTGTCCAGCATCATAGCAGCAGAATGGAAATCTGATTGCTTTCTTGTGATGAACAGTTTTGCTTTACCAAGGGGAGCTTTATGAACACAAGGCTCCCCTTGATATCCTGTTTATTAGAGTTCCAAGCCCGCGGAGCAGCGCAGGGCCCGCGTTGCAGTGTAACGCGGTTCCCAGCACTCCAGTGGTGCTGGAACCCTATTGTTTTTGTACGGATTTTTATTCTTCCTATTATTATTTTTCTTCCCGGTGAAAAGTATCTGGGGAGCCTAAACTGCACATGCTGTAATATAGCCACATATATAGGCTGGTACAAAAGTGGTTCATGTAGAGGTTCAAGCGAAATGACACATCTCGGACACTAGGGGGCGCTATACCAGGGGCTTGAACCTTTTAGGCTGTAACTTGAGAACCGCTTGGAATAAATTTATGGGACTTGGATCCCCAGATTCCTTGGACCCTCCTGCATCTCCTGATATAGGCCACGCCCATTTGCGTCTCTAAACATTTTTCGCTAGGGGGCGATATATGCAAAACCTATTTTTGTGAACTAGTCCTCAGGATTTTGCCCAATCAGGCTGAAAAATGTACCACATAAACTAGAGACCAAGACAAACAAACGTAAGGAAGCACTTTTTCAAAATATTGTTCTGTTACAAAGTTATGCGCAAACAAACATTTTTGAAAAACTAGCTAAAAACTTAAAAGGCCATATCTCGGAAACGACAACAGATAATTGTGTCAGCTTCAGAAACCAAGTGTGGAACTTGATTTACTACTGACATACCGAAGGAAGAAATTTTCAGAATCTAGGGGGCGCTATAATCCTGAATTTTTTATATTGGGAAAACCGCTGATCCAATCTTGATGCCACTCCCAAGGTATGTAGATAGACCCTCTGTGAGTAAATTCCTAGAATATGGTTACGATTGGATGAAGTGGGCGTGTTTTATTAGCGATTTTCTAATCCCAGGTGCTCATCTCACGCAGGGGCCCAAGACCGCTGATTTTCTTCCCCCCGACCCAACAAAAATGGCCACAGAGGCTAAACCAAATGTGCAATAATATAGCCACTAACAGGGCTAGTAGGAAAAAATGTTTGTGTGGATAACAAACAAAAATTACACTTGTCCGACACTAGGTGGCGCTATACCAATGTCTTGTATGTTTTGGCCTCTAACTTGAAAACGGCTTGGCGCATCTTAAAGTGCCTTATATCTTCAGATTCCTTGGACCCTCCCAGATTTTATGACATAGGCCACGCCCATTCCCGCCTATAATTTTTTTTTCACTACAATGCAAAATATACAAAACCTATTTTAGTGAACTTCTCAGAGGGATTTTATCCAATCAGGCTGAAAATCCTACCACAGATTCTAAAGACAGAGAGAAAAAAACTTATGCAAGCGATTTTTTTAAACTTACTTTTTGTTACAAAGTTATTTGTGAACTAACATTATGCAAAAACTAGCTAATTACTTAAAAGGCCACTACTTAAAAACGACAACAGATAATTATATGAAACTCCTACACCAACAGGGGAACTTGATTTTCTACTAATGGGCAAAAGGAAAACATTTAAAAAATCTTAGGGGGCGCTATAACTCGGAATTACTTTATTTCACGTACATGGTTTATCAGAGATGCCTCAAACTCACTAGGTATTTTCATACCATCACTCTGAGCTGATTCTTAGAGGACGGTTAAGATTGGACAAAGTGGACATGTTTTATGTGCGGGTAACACCCTGATTTTCTTTACATCATTACAAATCAGCTTGTCCTTGACAGCTAAAATTTGATGGAGTTGTTTCTTGAATCACGGTGAACATTTGAAGCCATCTAATTTTTTCCCCCTAAAATGATGTTGCATGCCATGTTTGTGCAAAGATATGCCAACTAGCTCAACACAAAGATTTCCATAATTGTTCTATAAACACCAAACCTGCTACAGTGAATCTCAAGATAGTCCATATGAATCCCAAGCATTTTGGTAAAGATTCCCTAAAGATTCTGACTGAATCAGGTTGTCATTGTGTGTACCTGGATGCAAATCAAGTCATTTCAGATTTTCAAATGCTGCTTCTTTAAATACATGTCTGAAGTTCACACCTACATTTGCAGTGTGTTTGTCTTCATTTTACATGGTTATTACATTGATCATTTTACTGCATGAAGTATTTCCGCAGTCCTGCTCTACCCAACATATATTCACAAATGGATGACTGGCTGAATAAGTTTAGTAACCTCTATTAACACAGAAGACCTGTTGTAATTATGTTGCTGGTGAGAGCAGAGGACAGAGGATCTGGAGTGATTTGTCATTCCTGCTGGACCAAGCATATCTTCACAGATGTGTGTTTGTCTGAAAAACATTGGGGAATGTCTCTTAACACAGAAGTCTGTTTGTATTGATGCTTGTAGTGAATGTTGGAGAAACAGGATCTGGAAAGGTGCCTAAAAGATTTCTGTGATTGTTGGTCTACATTGTTGGTGTCCACCTCCGGTCTTTGTGGGCCACAATCCTGCATGTATTTCAGGTCATCCTGAAAAATCAGTCACGATCAATCCTACACAAAAAACTCATCCTATACCCAGTAGTTGAGTTGTAAAAAAGTGTCACAGCAGTTGGAAAAACTCATTAGAGATTCTTATGAATCTAACTTGAACTTAAGAATCATAGCTAACATATTCACTTATTTTTATTGCCTGATGAGTCCTAATTGGGGAAAACAATATAACCACATGAAGCAGGGGAAGATGGGATTTTTAAACTGGGGAAGAACAAAGGTGTTCAACTCAATCAGTTTTTTTTTTGTAATTTGGGCTGAAAATGGCAAGCAATTTGTTATAATCTATGAGCCAAAAGATTCGACGAACAAGGCAGAAGACAATTCTTAAGCAAAATCATTTATTAACAATAAACATGTCAAACAAAGACCTGATAAATACTAGCCATATATTTCAAGGATTTACTGTAAAAAAGGAGCACTGTAAAAACTCAAGTACTGCCTATACCATAACTGAGGACAACAGGTCATCATGCAGATCAATAAATCACCTATATTCAAAGAGGGCTATAAATCACAGTCTATGTTGAATGAAGTGAGGTGGCACCAGGGAAGGCGGTGCATGGATGGATCATAATCCACCAATATTACATGGACAGAGAGTTACATGACTTACTTTCCACATACAGAAAACGCATAGACAAAATTATTGTAAAATGGTAACATTCATTTTATTTCTTCTTTTTTTGGGCCCACCACCACCCCGCCTCTTCGGAGGACACCTTTATTGTAATTAATTGTGTGTCTAGCAAGGTCTAGAAAGGATACAAATCTAACAAATATCTTTGGTAATACTGATTGATAAAGGACATTTGGATGTAAAAGACGTCCAAGGAGGAATTTTGTAGAGAAGGACCTTCTCTGAGGAGTCACTGATTTACGGTCTGAGTGCAGCTAGGAGAGGACTGATTTTGGTAAAAAAAAGTCAATCGGTGAATTTGACCCATCTCAAGCTTGGAGTCTCCTTCACAGTTTTCGACGCTATAAATTGGTTCTTATAGAATTTTGTAATGTGTTCTTATCAAGAACTGTTTTATATTATAGGAAGTAGCTATGTTTCTATGATGAGACTTTTCTTTTGATATGAAAGACATATTTGGTGATTAGAAACTGCGTTTCTTCCCAAATTAATAATGTTCAGGATTTGCTGATAAAGGTGAAGAAAGAGAATTTCAACTGCTGAAATCCTTTTAGTTAGAAATGGCTTTCTAAATGTGTCTATGTTTTTAGGTTTGTAGTTTCGTTTTTGTTTGTGTTGTTTTTGAATGTCTTTTTTATTCAGATCTTGGTTTTTTTTTTTGTTTTTTTTTTTTGTTGAATAATGTCCTTTTCAATGCTCATTAGAATAGATGTTTATACATTGTAACTGATAATAAATGATATTTGGGTGTCTGCTATTGATGAAATGGTGTCCATTGGTGGGTGAAGCATCATGCAGGAGAGGCGAAGTTGAACTGGAGATAGTTGATGAATGAAAGAGAACTGATGGGAAAATGGAAGGAGTAGAGACAGAACTGGAGAAATTGGAAAATGGGGAAAGAATGAGAGCGTTGAATAGAGAGTTAGACAGGTCTAGGGAGGAGTGATGAGAGAGAAGCTTCAAATTTTTCTATGGCATAGCTGGTGCCGTTGGGGAGAGGATGAGAGAGAGAGGACGAACAGACCATGGCTGACAGCCAGAGAGCGGACGAATAGGAGATGGGAAATTTTGGGTCATAGACATTTAAGGATTGAGGAAGTCAGAGACAGGACGTGAGTGAGATAGTCAGAGGAACTTGAGGAGAATTGTATTTGCTGAATATGATCTGATGTAAAGAAGTTGGTGATAGTGAATTTCCAGACTCGGTTTCCAGACCCAGATTATTTGTTTAGTTGGATTAAGAAATCCTTCCTTCTCTGAATTTATTATTACGTTTAATTATTTTGTTTATTTTCTCCCCCTTTCTTTAAGTACTTTGGTTGTCATGTCACATATTTTTGTTTTGTGGGTGGTTTCCCGTTTTGCGGTGTGGTCGTGTGGGCAGGGGGGGGCCGGGCTGGCCTTGCTTCCAATGGGGGGGGTGTTGAATTTTCTAGGCGTGGGCCAGCTAAATCACAACACAATGTATTAATGTAGATAACAGTTGTGAAATTTCAACAAGAACATACAAAATGAACAATACTTGAAACAAAAAAAACCAAAACAATTGCAGTCATCATTTCAAAATGTCAAATTACAATAAACATTTTTTCTACATTTAGCATGCCAGAAGCACTCATCACTAAATTTGTCTTAGAATAAACTTTGTCACATAGTAAGAGGAATTATATTTAACAAAATTGAAAGAAAAAAACGTTTCTCACTAAACTTTCAGCAAAAGATTTTTTTTGTCGACAATGCAAGTTACAAAATAAATGTTACAAATATGTTGTTTTCTCGTTTAACCCAAAATAT
Organism: Atherinomorus stipes; assembly: GCA_023101725.1. Classification (NCBI taxonomy): domain Eukaryota; kingdom Metazoa; phylum Chordata; class Actinopteri; order Atheriniformes; family Atherinidae; genus Atherinomorus; species Atherinomorus stipes. The sequence continues at coordinate 99,903 of JALJCO010009128.1, forward strand.
TAAAAATAAAACAAGTAGATATAACAGAATTTTGGAAGAAATAAAGTTAAAAAATTAAAAGACTAAAAGCAATGGAATTAAAGAAAACATTAAAAAGTCATAATAAAGATAAAAGGCAAATAAAATGAAGCAGTTTCAGATTAATCTTCACCTTAAACTGCTTCAGTATAGTTTTCATCATTATCATCATTGTAACAAATTCCCAAACAAAAAGGCATACTCCTATTCACTAGAAACAAAGTCAGTTATGTAATAAACAGTTCATATCAGGACTATCCACCATACATAAAGTGTTGTGCAGTGTTACATGAGAATAGGTACATCAAGAGACTTCATGTCTCCCGTGCATTCTACACATATGTGTCCATGTGTTTAATCCGTATTTGATGTGTAGTGTGCTGATTTTATAGGGTGGACAGTTCTGATTGTTAATGACTGCAAGGGACTATTAGACTGACAGAAACATTCAGCAGTTAATCTGTCTTTGAAAATACTTTGTGATATAGTATTATAAAGTGGATAAAAATTCCAAAAGGAAATGATGTTAGTAAAAAAAGACTGAGTAATAAAGCAAGACTAGATATCAAAAAGTAGTTTCAAAATTAAAGTAGAATCTTTTTGCAATTAAAGTGTATGTCACTTACAGCAGCTAAAAAGGAATGTTAAAAATCGGATTTAAAAGAAGTCATTTTAAAGAGTTTGAAACAGTCATATAAAATCAATTTCTTGTTTAATGGTAAGCTAGTATACACATTTATACAAGATAATTTTTTTGTGTTTAGGTGTTTTGTATGAGCTAGCACCATTAAAGATTAGTCATACCAATTCATATCTGCATAGACAGTTCAAGAGGGATTGGCTGGAAGGCTGCCTAGAATGGAGACAGGGTTTGGGTGGCATAGAGGTTAGCAGTTCTTGAGGGTGGCTTAAAGGCTGCACAGATGGGACCTGGGATCTGGAAGATGGTTGGGCAGAAGGGTTCTGGAGGTATGGAGCAAGGAAAAATAATTGCAAGACAGTTTAGAGGAGACTAACTGGGAATTGCACCGGAGGAAATGCTCAGAGGACGGCGAGAAAGATAGTTTGGTGACAGGGATGGGGATGTGCAGAGAGGTAAGCAGCTCTGGAAGGCGATTTTAAGGCTGCACGGATGGGGGTTTGACTTCTGACGGGTGGCCAAGCAGAAGGAGTGTGGCAAAAGAAAATGGCAAACAGTTCAGGGGGGAATGGCTGGGAGGTTGGTTGGATATAAGACAGGAATGGGGCTGTGCAAAAGAGGTCAGCAGGTCTTGAGGTTGGTTTGGAGGCTGCATAGATGGGTTCACAGAAGAGGTATGCAGAATGTGGCTGATTATGAGGACAGGGGTCTTGAAAACAGGACCCAGAAGCAACAGGTGTGGACCATGGCTGAGTGGTTGCCTGGACTATGTAGAGGGATTGGGTTCTTTAGAAATGTGGCCAGCACCTCAGAACTGGGGTTTGGGGGTTCCACAAAGGGACCTGGAGCTCTTGAGGGCAGAAGGGAGGCTGTGCAAACTTTGGCTGGAGAGGGCATGAAGTCAACAGGAACCAAATACATAGAGGGAAGAACTACAAAATAAAGCAGAAAACATGAGGGGCAAGACATCAAGCCAAAAAAAGCAACCATAAATCATATGGACCATGCTTGGATCAGTAGTTTGTTTATAAGTGTGTTTGTTTTTTAATTAAAAACTCAAAGCAGTAAAAATTAGGTGGGAAAATAAAATAATGGTGAGAATATAGTTAAAAAGAATAAATGATGAGAAATTAATGTAACATAACATTTAAAGTTAGTTGAAGTAATGCAAAAAAAAGTGATTCTAAAGAAGTTTTATTAGAGCAAAGTTGTGCAACAATTTCAAATTAATGCTCTGTCTTACAAGTGGTAGTAAATATCTCCAAAGCAGCCATTCTTTAAAGATTGAAGAAACCAATGCAAACAGCTTCGTGATCACTATAGTAAGTGGATATAATTTCCACTGTAACGTTATGCAGATCAATGTCTTTTATGTAAACATGATCAAGTAAACTTCCCTTTTCCGTAGTTGGGCCAGTAACCAATTGAGAATAACCTTGTTGTTGCATGAAAGTGACAAGAGACTGTGAGACAAGTGCATCATCATTAAAATCACCCATGATGATTTTTCCACCTGAAAAATGGTCAAAATGTTGAAGGAGGTTGTTCATGTTTGACTTGAAATGGCGAATGCTGTATGATGGTGGTCGATACAGAACAGCCACATTACAGTTGACACATTGAATGTTGAACACAATGGCTTCTAAATCATTAGAAGGAGCATCCACAATGTTACAACTAGTGGTGTTTTTGTGGAAAAAACCAACACCACCATGATTTTTGTTTTTTAAACTGGACATAACAGCTTTGTCACTGTAACAATGGTTTCTGACCTTGTGATGAAATGTCCAGCCAGGCAGCATAATGTTACTGAGCTGATCATGATCTTTCAACCATGTTTCTACCAGACACATGACATCTGCATCCAACATCCGTTGGTCATTTTTCCAGTCAAGCAAGTGAGGATGTAAACCTTGAATGTTTTGGAGTGAGAGTTTCAGTGAGAAAGTTGTCGTCACTGGACTGTCAATGAATTTTGGCATCAATTGCAACTTTTCATCTATGTCAGTTTTAGCATAGATAGAACTGGCTTTGAAATCCTGAATGATCAAACCTTGAAGTGACTTTACACGGCTTAACGCCACATAAGCTTGTCCAGCTGAAAAAAATCCTTTTAAATGAAACTACAGCCTTGTCTAAAGTCAAACCCTGCACTTTGTGAATGGTGCAGGCCCATGCCAGACGTAATGGAAACTGGTGTCTGACTCCACGGCCATTTGTCAGTTTGTCCTCATCAGGACGAATAGGTGTTGCATTTTCAAGTTCCGAGACAGAACAAGGAAATTTCCCTCTCAATTTACTGCCAATTCCTGTATCATCAAAATTGAAATAAATTGTAAAAGGAAAATTTGTCGTCTTAAAATCTGATGTGAGAAACCGTACCAAACACTCCATTAACAAGTCCATCTGAAATGTCTATGTTTTTAATCATTACTTGCTGCCTTCTGACCAACACTCAACAACCCATCCAAGTATGAATGTTGATTAAATGCAGGAATGGCAGTTTTCTTGTTAATCTGACCTGTTTGCTGTTTTTTTTCAAAGTCTTGTGCTTTGATTTGCACAATGTCTGAGCAGACCTTATGGAGCATCTTGAAGTTATGAGAGTCAACATCTCTGTGAGGAAAATGTGAAGGTCTTCTGTATCTTCACCCATACCTGTTTCACATTGTTTCAAAGAAGTTTCATCCAGTTTGTTAAGTTTTGCACCCCTTTTGTGTTTTCTGATGCGATTGAGAGTTAGTGCAAAGTCTTGGTTTTTCTGACGCATTATGTTTGTGAGTTCAATGTGGCTGAAGGTGTTTTGCCACAAAGTAAAGCCAAGCTGATCTGTGTAAAGTGGTTTACCTTTGACAGGTGGAAGCTGAAAGAAATCCCCAACAGCAATGATGGAACATTTACCAAATGGTGAATAGTCACTACACTGGGGAGGAGGGAACACACCGTTTGATCTGACGAAGTCTGCCATGGATGTAAGTGAGCAACTTATTGTCGACCATGGAGATTTCATCAATGACCAAAATCTGTAAATCTTTTAGACGGGATCTCAGTGTATTGACTTTTTCTTCCTTCAAAGGCTGGTAGGGCAAAGAGATATTGTTACTGATTGCAAAGCTGTGATGGATCGTGGTTGCATTAATGTTAAATGCAGCGACACCTGTTGGAGCTGTGAGTAAAACATGTATGTCATCAGGATTAGTAGAAAACTGTGATAGCAACCTTCTAGCTTCATGATACACAGCTTTGATTAAGGTGGATTTTCCTGTGCCTGCTCCGCCTGAAATGAAGGTGTGGAATGGAGCAGGTTCTTTACCATTGATTTCGTCCAGGCACCACTGACGGATTTTATAGAAAATTTTGGTCTGTAGTTCATTCAGTGAACGCATGAGGGACTGTGCTTCTTTGTGAGTTATTGTCTGCTTTGGAAACTCAAAGGACACCAGAGGTTTTTCAGTGGATTCCAGATCTGGGATGATGTCTCTCTCTGCAGGATTATCAACTTTGTTTAGAGACATTTCCTGCAGGCATTCCAACCCATCTGATTCAGTTTCTGGACACAGTTCTGCCCAGCCATCTTCATGATGTTCAGTATGTGCATTTACCTCTTCACAGTGTTCTAATTCTGTTTCCTTTGTAAACTTAGACCTATTGAAATCTACCACATCTTTCACAAGCTGAGAGTTACCACTGATGTCAGTGATGGAACCGTTAGAGTAAAAGTCCTCAAACCTGTGAAATGGTGAAGGTTTGAACTGATCAGGAGAGTAATGAGGCAAAAACAGCTGGAGAAGGCTTTGGTAATGTTTTTCAGGTTGTGATTCGACTGGTTAGTGTCAATAGCTAATACAAAACCTTACAACAGCTACATCACTCCTTGTTCTCTTTTTAACAAAACCAGAATTATTGGATAAAGCAATGACCCCAGCTTTGGATTTTTCTGTTTTAGGTACACTTCTGTACTCTGAGGCAAAAGTAGCCAAACACATATGAAATGTATTACACTTTGGTCTGTTATATCTCAGTAATGTTGGTCATCCAGATCTGATCTGTACTGATGTCACCTTGTTGTGCTTTGTTCTGAATCACATTGAGAGGAAGACTCATCTTAAGAATATTGTCTCCAGTTGGAACAAAGACAACTTTCCTTGAGCTTTCCTTTAATCTCATGTTTGTGACTTCATACACACTTTCCTGAGCAGAAACCTCTCTGTTATGCAGAAACACACTCCCCAATTTGTTCAGCGCTTCTTTAGTTCTTAACCTCATTCTCAGCATGCTTCAAGAGTAGCATCTCACGTTCAGCTTTGGATATATAAGAAATGATGTAAACCACACAGGCATAGGCATCACAGACATACTGAATGTCCATGTTGGCATTCCAGCATCGCAAAAGATCAGTGTTGTACTGATTAACCCAGACATCATGAACATTTCTTTTATGTACCACTGTGGGTTTTTTACCACAAACTGAAAGCTTTTTCAAATATTGACTGGTTGATGCCCAGTGAGTGGAAAAGGTCTTCGACACGATCACGTTATGTTTTCATTAGAAAGAGCTAGTTTAACCTTGCTCATGATTTCTTTGGCTTTTTCTTTTACCTGGCTCTTACGTAATTGTTCTTGTTCCATCTGTTCAATAGTTGGTTTTTCTTTTTCCCTCTGCTCTGTTTGAGATTTTTCTTTGTTTCCTCATTTTGTTTTGCTGGACTTTGACGGATGAAGGTTTTGATGCTTGGGGGTCTTGGAAAGTTAAATCTGCATGGAGTTCCCCTCTTTTTGCAACTTTTAGAGTGTTTCTTTCTATGCATCTGCACACTGGACACAACCTCATGCAGAACATCACTTTCAGGTGGAAGGTCACAAGTGATTTACTGGTCTATGAAAGCAACAACCTCTTCATCTGAGTTTTTACCGATTTGACGAGCATTTTCAACCCAGAAGAGACAATGGCAGTGAGGTGATCCACGTTGTTGAAATTCCACTCTGTAAAAGTAATCAATTATTTTACCAATGGGGTTAGCTGGAGACATGATGACATCCTTCAAGAAACAGTGAAACCTGTGATCAAACATTCTTGCTGCTGTCGCTGGATTTGTTTAAAGCAAATCACATCTGTTTGACCAGTCAGGGGCCTGTACGAGAAGCGGATTAACATGCCCGGGATTTCTTTGTTCCTGGGTTGACTTAACCAGACATCTGCGGTCTTGATAAACGGTACTATGAAGCTGGTTATCAACTCGGTAACTCAACCCAGGGTTTTCCAATCTTAATCAGTGCGCGCTCACTTAAAAGAGGCGGCGTTGGAAGCATCTGACCAACGCAGACATGGAGAAACAGAGAGCGACATATTTCACATGGAGGAGCAGACGATGATACTTAAGAAATATGTAGAATTAGGATCATCGTTCCTGAATGATAACACGACATTATGATTAAGAATGATAATAAATGGCTCCATTTATGCTGCAGCAACACAGTGCCGAGAAAGCAGGAATTAATGCTGGCTGTTATGCGCAGCAAGTCCGTGCGATTGTACAATCATGGAACAATATCGGACTCTGATCATTTAGTGTTCATCACACTACAGCGCTTCCTCAGTATATTTGCTTCTCATACTGTGCATATGGATATTTTAGGCTATATCGTTGAACGTGTTGTAACCCTTCACCATGCCGGCATGGGGGGTGTGCGCTCCATAAATTCATGTTTTCTACACGTGTGACCTCTTAATCCATTATTTCAGATGCAACCCGCAGCGCAAGACGATATGGGAACAAGTAAAGAACAAATAAAATATATAATCAAACCGGCAGTGAGAGATTCTATGCTGCCACACTTTTATGAATGAATGGAATTATTTAATATTTGTGCAGCCCACAGGGGAAAAGCGGGTATTACATGACATGTTTTTATCGTTTTAGTGTCGCCAACGGTGTGCATCAAACTACCAGTGAATGAATGAATGAATAAATAAACGAATGACGTTTTACTGAGTGGGACCGTGAGCATAATTCGGCCACAAAAAATAAGCTTTAGCTACATCAGTACAGCACTAATTTTTTCACTCGAGGTGGGCGTTGGTCTATATAAAATTAATTAATTAGTTAACATTAATAAAACCTAGTGTGATGAAGAGCATTGTGGTGTTGTCGGTGTCCGGCTGCGATGCGTTACATTAGTGATGTACGGCTTAACAGCTGACAGATGTAACGGAGTCCAGCAGAGGAAAACCTACATTTATATAAAGTGTCATGTGGAAATAAAAGGGTTGCCCATCTGAATATCTCTCTCTACTAAGAACTCCTCTCACGATCTGCGCACCGGCACGCAGGATCTTAAAAATGGGAGGCATTTCAGAGGCTGATTGGTCAGGGAGTGGTGCTTTATAGTCGGAGATCTCTTATCCAGAACTTAACCTGGTCCAGACCAGGTTAGGCGTTCAGCATAAGTTACCGGGGAGATATAACCCGATCAGAAGTGAACCAGCGTCATAGGACGAAAACCCAGGGTTAACCCTGAAGTTACCTCGATAAGAGAAAATCCGGCTTCGTCGTACAGGCCCCAGATCTTTCACATTGATTTGTTTGTGTCCAAAATGCAAAAAAGCCTCCATCATCTCAGTCCAACGTAGATCTGCAGATGAAAATGAGCAGAACCAAGTAGGTATTCCCAGCTGTCTGACCATCGCAAACAAGTCTTTCTGAACACCTTGCCAAAATACAGGTGTTCCTCTGATAGGCTTTAAGAACTTATAACCTCTATCCTGATGGAACACATTTTGTAAAAAGCTTTTGTTTGCCAGCATGGATGAAGTAATTTGACCCTGATCCTCTCCATGGTAGCCTTTCCTCATAGCTATGGACACATTAGACACCAACTTGATTGATTTCAGATAAATACTGAGCATAAAAGATGTAATCTAAATTGCTACCAAATCTCCCATCAGTGTTTAAAATTCTGGCATTCAAGTATTTACTGAGTGTTATCCTTTGTTGTCTGGCATCATGGAACGTTCCTGTTCCATTTGGAAAGAGAGCTGGAAAACATTTAGCTTCGTTTCCAGTGTCAGTCAGCAGTCGGACAGAACTGTTGCCTTCAGCAGGAGCTACTGACATGATGCTATCAAAATGGTTGTCCATAACTTCCTGGGCGATATCTATAGGTTGGATGCAGGTATCCAGATACATCCCATGCTGTTTGTCATTGCATGGTTAATATCAGATGGTTCATCAGGGTAGCAGGTCTCCTCTTGGTCATTAGTTTTCTCAAGGGGATTTCTCCAGTCTTCATTGAATTGCACATCTTTATACCATTTATTATGCAATTTCAGATATCTGAGTGCCTTTTGAACTTTTGAGAATGCACGTATTGGTATTTGTAGGGGCCTTTGTAAGTCAGTTTTCTTTTTAACTTAACACAGAGCATCAAATCTTGATCGTCTGACCTTGGTAGAATCTTGAAAACGGTATCACAGTTGGATGGAATGCAAGAAATCGGTCCATGAACACCATTCTGTGAGCCCTTCGGCAGAGCTAACAGCTTCATGAAGGGAATAGTCATACTGATTAAGTGTTGTTCTAAAGAATTGAGTTTGTTCAGCTCTTCAGGAACAGAATCTAGCTGAAGATTATTAACAACACTTTGTTCTGGAATGTGACCCTTCATGATTTTACCGTGGCATGTAAAACATATCCATAAAGTATTGCTGTCATACTTCAACAACTTGCAACTAGGACTGCAAAGATCTCCACAGTTATGTAAATATGTTGAAGTTATGCATTTTTTTGCAACAGAAGCTACAGAGGAACCACATTTATCATATTGATCTTTGATACATTCAAGTACCTGGTGTTTAAATAGTAATCTATGACAGGAACAACAGACATTTTTAGGTCCATATTGAACCTTTTCTTGAAACTGTTGTATAACAAAGTTAATATCTTGTTTTAGGAGTGACTTTTTCTACGGTCTTTAGTATGCTGCTTCAAATACATATTAAATTCTGGATTTTGTTTGTTCTAATTTTTGTTGTAATTTTTCACATGTGTACGAAGAGTATGTTTAGTTGAATAATTATGAATACTCAATGCCTTCATTTTTTGTTGATGTTTGCTATCATTTGTGTACTTCTTATTCATACTTCTGACTTTTTCTTGAAAGACCTCATCTGTTGCATATTTTTTTGTACTAAATTGTTTGACTTCAGTTTGGAATTCAGCATCATGTTCATATTTAGTTGTAGACTGTTTTAACTTCAGTTGATATTTTTCATCTTCTGCATATTTATTAATGACCCTTTTTTTTTATATTGGTATGCGTTGTCACTGTTATATCTTTCTTGTAATTTAAGTCTTTTATTCTGACTATGCTCTGCATCTTCTGCATACCTCTTTCTATGTCTTCTTTTATCCTTTTATCAGCATCTGTGCTGGCTTTACTTGGAGACATACATTCAATACTTGCATGTACGTGGTTGCTGTAGCTAAAAGAACTTAAAGACAAGCAATTATTAGAGCTCATGTCTTTCACACACACAATGGGCTGATAATGGTTCCCACTGCAGTGGTTAAGATATATACCAGTGTTAATACTCAGTGGACTGTTGGACTTAGACTTCAACCATCTTTTTGAACTGTATGTATAAATATCTGTTTCAAACAAATCAGCAGATGCCTGAATTTCCACCTCTGTAGCCCATGTTTTCACACGTTTCATGTTAGACTTGTCACATACTGATGAACAGAAGAATATTTGTGTCTTATGTTTGAATAAAGTTCTGGATTAGTTTCAATGTGCTTTACCACAGCTAAGCGAATACACCGATGATTGTCCTGTGTGCCTGTAAATATGTGTGAAATTGTGGAAAAGTAACAATTCCCATCTGATTTTTAATTCCAATACTCAAACAGGGGGTAGGTTGATCCAGAGTACACTTTTTACAACAACTGCCTCATCCTGCAAACTTGGGACAATCCCAAGTTTCATGCAGATCTTACGTTTCTCAGGAATAGGAAAATGGTTAAACGTTACACTGCTGGGAGCTGTTTCTGAAACTATATAGATTGAAGGATGATTTGGATCAACTGTTGCTGGAGCAACTGCTCTGGGACATCAAAAGCAGAAACGCATGAGCCTTGTGATCTCTCAGCACCAGGCAAATCTGAATCTTTGTCACAACAAATTTCAACATTGGATGTTAAAGTTTGTACGGAAAATGACAGAGTTTTGATTGTGAGATGTCTGATCAACAAACACTTTTAAACCAGTAACTTCATAGGGAGCATCTGGGTCGACAATCCTCGTACAGAGATATGATCAAGTTGTTAATGTGTGTTTGCACTCGTAATATGCTGGAATAGAAAAACACTCTGCTTGTGCCATAAATATCTAAACCTCCTTCAGCATCATGTGGATGAGGGTCAAAGATGTTTTGGTTTTTTTTTGTTCAGCACTTTGCTCAGTGAAGGCTGTTTTTAAGTGCTATAGAAATAAAGTTGGCTTGGCAAAGATGGCAAAGTCCAGGTCATTCCTTATAATAGCAAAAGTGTTTCTCCTGACGGTCAGCAAGCATCCGTCATTCACAAACAAGGATGTTTGAATAGCAACATCCAGAGGCATGACCAGGTTCGCTACCTCTGGATCATATTGCTCAATATCCAGATCACCAGTCAAAGTGGATGAATATTCCAGTGTGAATCTGTGGCCACCCAGTGTATGTTGCCGAGGCAACTCGTCTACTAGAACATAACCGGTGCCATTACCATGACTGATCTGATTCTGATCTTTCATGGAAGAATATAAAAGATCCCCCTGTACCAGAATGTCATCAATGTCGCATGTCTCCCAGGTCAAAGCACTTTTAACAGCATGTGTCATGATGGCAACAATGCTGTTTGTTGTACATTGCTTACCCCCGTTCTTATCAAAACATAGACTGGCTTGATGGAACGAACCGCTAACAATCGACATGACATGACCACCACTTATCTGACTTTGATCAGCAGCTGTAGATACAGATGAGCTGGTGAGTCCTTTCTGGTCTGTCTGGGGTTCTGTTAGAATCTCCATCCACAGCCTTTGATGAAACAGAAGCACGGTTGATGTTCCGATGTTTCCCAGCTCTCTTCTTTGTCTTATGTGGCTGAAAGGAAAAACACACAAATAATTAGTGTTGCTATATTAGAATGTACAATGTGTACAACATTTAACATATTTAATCATGTCTGCTAAAGTAGTGCAATTGCCAACAAATATGGTACCATGATATAGAAATTCAAAAAAGCTTTATCACCAACCAAATTACAAAAATGTGTTCAAGATAAATAAAAACCGACATACCTCTGTTGGACCTTCACATGCCAAAGGAGGAAACTCAATGTCATACATGTTAACTGCAGAGTCCTGGAAAGACATATGTAAAATATTGGTAAAGCTTTAAAACACTTGGTTATTATAGTTTTACAATAAAAATATAAATCTAATACAATTTATTTTTTCATCTACTATAATATAGAAATATGACCATTCTAAACATTTATGCATTATCACATTTAAAATGTATTGCACGTTATCATTTAATATCAGTAATACTCTTTAATATAAGCAAGAGAATGCAGATAAATATCAGTATTTTACAAGAAATATGTTAAAAGGAAATAGATACCTGTTTTGCATCATCGGTCTTCAATGTCTCCAACACTTGCTCTTCTTTATCCATGGCATCCTATATGTAACAGAACAGATGGAAATTTTCACTATCATTACTATCAACATGTGATGAAAAGATTTAATAGGTACTGTTAATACACATTGTTAAAAAATTGTGTAAAATAAATTTACCATCTCAACATCAGGTGGTGTGTGCTCTGAAGAATCTGTAGATGTTCTGCCACTGGCATAGCATCAGCACAAATGGATTTCACATCTTGTGGCGTTGCCTTTCCCTGTGAAAACAAAATATTCCTAAATTAAATAAAAGACTCCTTACAGTTTCAATCATTCTCCTCTAAAATGAAAACCTAATGACAATATTCAACTTATGACAAGCCTGTAGCTGTGGAACTGTGTTTGTAAAGGACACGGTTCTCTCAACCACTGGAATCTCCTAAACAAACAGAATAGAAACCAAGTTATATACTTGGTCCTTTTTTCAGGAACACTTTGAACGTAACACATAATTTTCTTTAAATGAATAATTTATAAAATAAGTGTGTAAATATGACCAACATTTTATCTGCAGGGAAAAAGGACTTACAATCGAGCTATAAGGAGATGCGGCATTCCCTACCACGTCATGGTAGTCCGTTGCCAGTTTCACTGGATGAAGCAAAACGGAACAGTTCTTTAGCACCACTTTCCCCTGAAAATCAGAAAAATTTCAATTCAAGTTTTTCATACGTCATGAAAAAAATTAAAAACTTAAGAAAATTGATACATTCACAAACAATCATTACATAGAACAACCAAATGATTCTCACCTTTTGTTCATCGCCTTCATTCAAGGGTTCCAAAACATGTTGCTCATCCATGCCACACTAAATAGAACAAATGAACAAGTTACATTTTAGAAAAACAAAGTACACATGTGTATACATATTTATATAAATATACTAACAACATTCTAACGGTTTTACTGGGTACATATTCTTACAGTCTTTTCCTTATCGGAAGATGTGCAGATCTTCTCCTGCTCCCGAACAGCAGTGGAAGAACAGGGAATGGAACCCGCAGGTGAAACCTCTCTGTTAATAAATAACATTTACATGACAAATATTTCCCAATATTTCTTTTAAAAAAATAAAATTTATTTAAGAAAAATACAATTACAAACCTTTGTCTTAGGAATCTTATTCACATAAGCAGCCACTTTACGATGAAGTGAAGACTTCTGCAGGAACACATAATATAATTTTAGATTTTTTATTATTATTATTTTTATTTATTTATTTTTTTAGGCTCCCCCTAGTGGCGTCCTTTCACCGTCGTGTTCAACAACCCCCCCCCCCCCCACACACACACAGCACACAGACGGCTTCTCTACCTGTCTTTCCTCTATTTTGATCCCTGGATATATTTCTAAGCGTTTACTAGCTTGTTGATGCTACTTTGCTACGTTGGTAGCAGCACCACGTCTCCCTCTGCTCAAAGCAAAGACCTGTATCTTCTGAAACGGGACATTTTACCCGCGATTTGCGGGTAAATATGCCGTGGATGATATTTTTCTCTGGTGTTGGCGAGTAGCAGGTAAGAATACGAACTTTTATTTACTTTTTGCGGACGTGACAAGTGATTATTGAGCCTGAAGCAGTGATGCTTCACCCGGCGCCCAGGCAGCGCAGCTACGTGAATCACTCTGGTCCAGCAAAGAGTTGGTTATGAGAGCCAGGAGCCGTGTTTAGGTGGTGGAAGCTAAAGAAATGTTTTCTTCAAATTAGTGCTGGTAGTCTGGTTCAAATCAGAGCTGGAAGCAGCTCGGTAGATAGGGGACCTGAGTACCGTACAGCGGTTTCTGTTGTCGCAAGTTCTGCTCGGGTCGGCGCAGGCAAAGTTGCATAGAGCTGCTCGCAGGCCAGAGGCCCCGGTGGGAGGGGGGGGGGGGGACATTGAATCGCTCCATAAACACTTTGTTTAGCCCCACGGGGATTCCGAAAAGCATTTATAAAGGTAAAAAAGTTACAGAGTTTCCCCTTTAACAAACTAAACCAAATCTCAGACTTTGCTGGAAAGAGTAAAAACCTTCTTACTCTACAATAAAAGGAAAATGCTAGCAAAACCTTTTAAAGGCCTTCCAAATTATTTCACAAATAAAACGTGTTTCATGGCACACTGAAACAAAACCATACATCAAATATTGAACCAACACAGAACTGGAAAATCCAGTTTATCTCCTCTGACTACAAGCTCATTCACCCCATCCCCCAAATCACACAATGGTGCTCCTGAAATGTTTGAATTAGTTTGCTTTAAATGTAGACAGTCTTACATGCTACGAAAACATTGTGCTAAACTATATTTTGAATTACATAAAAGATATTCAAAAACTTTAGTTCTGACTTTGTTACATGATCTGCAAATGCAGCTTCCATGCCATCTAGAACTCTTAACCAGCTTTAAACCAAAACTAAGACTTCGCTGTAAAGAGTTAACCCTTGTTACTCTACAATAAAAGGAAAATGCTAAGACCTTCCTAATTATTTCACAAATAAAACATTGTTCATGGTACACTATAAAACAAAGACATACAAAGTTAATCAAATATCAAAGGTCTTACCTTGATCCGTTTGAAAGTTCCTTTGTCGAAACTCAGATGAAAAATATCCAAAATGTTAAAGAGGTTTAGAAAGTTTGATGCCACTAAAACAGGCTAACTACAGACACAAAAACTTTCTAACTGCCAACAACAAACAAAGGATTGCCAAAGTGCAGCGAAATCACACAAAGTCCTGTGAGGAACAGCGTGAAACCCAAAAAATAGCTCACAAAATGGTGGATCATCCACTTAAGTATCCTCACCTCTGGGGGGATGGGCTAACGAGCCCACCTTTGCACAGTTATCACAATGAAATCCCTCCCACATCTGCTCCAAAGACCACACCTAGAAGCCCCGGTGTAACTCTTTTTTACTCTCAAAACCCACTTATATATAGGCTCTTGCTTTAAAACCAGACAAACATTTGTTTTCATTTGATCTTACTTCATTAAATTCATTGTGTTGTCTTTTACATGTTATAGTTTTTAATATGGATGTTTGGTTTCTTTTTAAAAACATTTAGCTTTCAATTGAATGTAGCCATTTCTAAAATGCCCTGTTTGAATGAATTACATTTAGTTATGGTACAATATATGTCTAAGATAACAATGGTACACAATAGTACAACCTTGTAAAATAATGTCTTAAGATTTGTTCATTCCTACAAACTTTACTGGATCAGTTTTTCTTAAACATTACAACCTTATACATTCCAAGTAGCTAATTTATGGTGACATATATCAAATACTTCTGTGAAAAGAGACAACTTTTAATACTTTTCAACCAGTTCTAAACATTGTGATATCTCTGCACATTTATTTCACCTTGTCAAAAACAACAAATATCTAAGATATTCACACCTAACGTCTGCTATCAACCTAACAGAAGGTTGACAACGTATCTTTTATTATACACTGTCAGAGACTAAACAGCTGCAGACAGAGCTTCCCTCAGCTGCAGTACACATGCACAGCCAGCAGATGGAGCTCATACTGACTGTCTCAATTGTCTTAAAGGAGTAATCACCAAGGGTCTCATTTATAAAACTGTGCGTAGGATCTTTACTAAAAGTGTACGTGCGCCAAAAACCCAGTTTGCTTACGCCAAAAAATATTCAGATTTATACTGATTTAACCGGGCGTACGCAAAAATCCAAGCAATTCCCCCTTTATAAATCACACTCTCCTTGGAAGTTTGCGCAGGTGAATTTGGCTCATACCCCCCCCCCCCCCCCCTACACGCCCACTTTCTACCATGAAGGGTCAATGCAAAGCACCTCATGGATATTTTTGCATATAAATGAGCTGATCTGAGGCATTTAACTGAGAAGACGAGGCAACTGAGAAGACGAGAAAACGCAGTTTCATGGAGAATGAAGTGGAGGAGCTTGTTGGTGGTGAAACGTTGAAAGAACGTTATATTTGGACTTCACAGTGGAATCGCAGATAAACAGAAGTGACGGCACGTTGCTGCAGCGGTGAATGAACACAACGGCTGCTGCACACCGCAGCGCGTTGTGGTTAACAACTGCGCACTGAGATTAAACGGATTCGGCGGGTCGGTCGAGTCCAGTTTAACACACGGATCCAGGAGTTCCCAAACTTTCTGAGCTACGACCCCCCCAGATACCAGACGTTGTTGTTCCTGACCCCCGCAACAGCTGAGCTCTTTATTGTGCGACATTTCAGATCATCCTGCAGCATCTACATGTGAGGCTGGAAAACTGTCAGAACCTTCATGAATTAGGGGGGTAACGGGGGGGGGGGGGGATTTGGTGGATTATTAATGAAATGAAATGATAAATACTTTATTAATCCCAGAAGGGAAATTCAATGTTTGTAATACTGTGTTTTTTTTACAATATAGCATCTATCTAACATAACAATAATATAAAAAGTACAGGTGCAACAATAATCATACAAATGTACACAACTGTAAGAAAACATGATCATAAAAAAACAACTTAGCTGACCAAGATATGAGACGGGCTTTTGCAAGATTTTGCTAAATTGCATTTTTTATTATGAGTTAGGCTCTAATTTATTTATTAGAAAATGAATGCGTTTATATTCCTACAGATTAATCTCCCTGCATTAACAGATTTATTTTGACAACCCTAAAAATTCTAAATGTATTTAGTTTACAGCGATTACAATCATCTGGCGACCCTCTGAATGATCTAAGAATCCCCAGTTCGGGAAGGTTGCTCAGGGAATCTATCGGCATCAGTCAGTAATCATGTAAGAATATTGGTGGTTTGTAAAAACTCTCTCCATCTTTATCCTCTTCTTTCCATGATCTTCCAGCAGTGCAGCGCGTCCGTTGTGAAGCATTATGTACGAGTGTCACCGTTTCCTCAGTAATTACAATCAGCCTCCACACCTGGTTACAGGTAACCTACCAATAACTGTCATCCTATATAACTGAAGCTGCAGCCTACTGTAGCTCTGAAATGAGGCTGATGGATCGTACAGCTCAATCCAGGAACAGACGGGGGTTTACGATGGTCTCCAGTCTGATATGATGGTTAAATGCATGATCGTGGCTTCAGCTCATCATCTTACCAGCGGTGCCGCCAGTTTCCCGTCTCCAAAATGTTCGTGCTCAGGTTCAGAGTTTGCGCACAAGTGCGCACATTTTCCCGTCAGGTTTGTTTTTATAAATCTGAAACTTTGCGTGGAAAATTACTTACGCCATTTTCAGGCCCTGTTTTGTGCGTAAGCAGCTTTATAAATGAGACCCCAGGTCTTTTAATCTGTCCACTCTCCTTACAATGTCTTAAAATAATATCTAGAAACTTGTTAGAAAAAAAAATCAAACAAAGCTCATATTCTGACCCTTTGCTCATACCACCACTTTCTCTCGTGATAGTTCGTACGAGGTTGTGACTGACATGAATGTTCATTTAAATAATGTAAATGAGGCGCGTGCTGATTGGCCGCAGGAAGGACAGAGCTGGAATCAGGACCCCCCAGTTCATGCATCATTACCCGCCTCAGTATCTGACGGGGCTGCAGCTTCTGGTATTCAACCATACATGTTTGAACCAGTCTGATCCTGAGGATGAGGATGAAGCACGTCTTGCTTCTTTTTTTCTAGGGGAGCTGCATCCTAGAAAAAGACGTGGGTCTGAGAAAAGCACCGTCCTCGCTGCACAGCCTGCACCTTTATCATTAACTTTAATAAAACTCCCCTTTGTTCTTCCCGCTGCAGCCGTGCTCTCTGTCGCCTGTCACGCGCACACGCTCCCGTCACGCGTGAAGCTGAACGAGTCACGTTTAGAAAAAGTGGAGTAGTTTTAGGGATGTCCCCATACCACTTTCTTACCACCTCCCTTTGCCAGAGACCTGCATGAGTCCAGTTTCAGCAACCCGCACCCACCCGTAAGGATGGCTTCCGAACCCGACCTGTTTATGTTTAGCTCACAACCCGACCTGGTAACGCATCAAGTGACATTGGTTGCACCCCCCCCCCCCCCCCCTTCGTTAGAGGAACGCAGTTATTAATGAGCATCTGCATCTGGAGTCCAGCTTCCAGCTTTTGAGAAAAAAGTTATAATTATTCTGCCGGCATAAACGTTTCCGGAGCTCAGGTGCTGTCAGTAAGGAGAAGCCCCCCCCCATTACATCAGTATGGGAGCGAGTATGGATGCGGCATCTGTGTCGGACATCCCTCATTTTTATTAAAATGTTTTATATCATAATGGGAAAGGCTCTTTGTGTGTTTGAACAGGAAATGTAATGATTTAAAAGCAGAAAAATGCAAACTGGAAATCCCACAAGCCCCGCCCCCTCCACAAATCCTGCCCCACACAAGCCCCGCCCCCCTCCACAAGTCCCTGCCCCTCAACAAATCCCGCCCCCTCACAAGCCCCGCCTCCTTAACAAGTCCCGCCCCTCAACAAGTCCCACCCCTCAACAAGTCCCGCCCCCCACATGCTGTGGAGTGGAGCATGTGGTCCAGTGTGACAGAAGTCCGTAGGCGTGTCAGAGAGAGGCTGGCCGATGCTAACAGCCTCTGTTAGTTACCAAATTGAAGGAGCCAATCAGAATCTCACATTTCCGGGATTTAGCTCTTGTGGGATGTTCTGGTGTGAGGAAAGAGCCCAAATGAAAAAATTGGACCGTGTGAAAAATGGGGGTTTCAGGCAAGTTTACATTTCACTCCAACACCAATAAACATGTTTTAACCAGAAAAATGCAAATTCCAGGTGATTACTCCTTTAAGCTGTTATTTTACCATAACTTCAGCTGAATTCCATCACCATGAAAACACAGTTTTAGATTAAATAAGATTAAATAAGATTAGGGAGGGAAAAAAAACTGTGAATTGTCGTCACACACAGACACACTCAGAAGCTGTTAACCTAATAAACATTTTCCCTATTTTTATATTTACATTGTGAATGCTGTAATTGAAGTTGTTCAATGAGGTTTCCAGCTCATGCAGAGAAAAGGTTTGTGATAAGACTTGCAGCCGCAGCCGGAGCGCTAAACTGCTGCTAACAGCGATGACGGTTCCCCACTCCTTCACCATGGATGACGGTTCCCCGCTCCTTCACCATAGATGACGGTTCCCTGCTCCTTCACCATGGATGACGGTTCCCCGCTCCTTCACCATGGATGACGGTTCCCCGCTCCTTCACCATGGATGACGGTTCCCCGCTCCTTCACCATGGATGACGGTTCCCCGCTCCTTCACCATAGATGACGGTTCCCTGCTCCTTCACCATGGATGACGGTTCCCCGCTCCTTCACCATGGATGACGGTTCCCCGCTCCTTCACCATGGATGACGCTTCCCCGCTCCTTCACCATGGATGACGCTTCCCCGCTCCTTCACCATAGATGACGGTTCCCCGCTCCTTCACCATGGATGACGGTTCCCCGCTCCTTCACCATGGATGACGGTTCCCCGCTCCTTCACCATGGATGACGGTTCCCCGCTCCTTCACCGTGGATGGCGGTTCCCCGCTCCTTCGCCGTGGATGACGGTTCCCCGCTCCTTCACCGTGGATGGCGGTTCCCCGCTCCTTCACCGTGGATGACGGTTCCCCGCTCCTTCACCCTGGATGACGGTTCCCCGCTCCTTCACCATGGATGACGGTTCCCTGCTCCTTCACCATAGATGACGGTTCCCTGCTCC
The DNA here is from genome assembly GCA_023101725.1 of Atherinomorus stipes. Classification (NCBI taxonomy): domain Eukaryota; kingdom Metazoa; phylum Chordata; class Actinopteri; order Atheriniformes; family Atherinidae; genus Atherinomorus; species Atherinomorus stipes. The sequence continues at coordinate 118,954 of JALJCO010009128.1, forward strand.
TTCACCATGGATGACAGTTCCCTGCTCCTTCGCCATGGATGACGTTCCCTGCTCCTTCACCATGGATGACAGTTCCCTGCTCCTTCGCCATGGATGACGTTCCCTGCTCCTTCGCCATGGATGACGTTCCCTGCTCCTTCACCATGATGGTTCCCTGCTCCTTCACCATGGATGACACTTCCCTGCTCCTTCGCCATGGATGACGTTCCCTGCTCCTTCACCATGATGGTTCCCTGCTCCTTCACCATGGATGACGGTACCCTGGTCCTTCACCATGGATGACGGTTCCCTGCTCCTTCACCATGGATGACGGTTCCCCGCTCCTTCACCATGGATGACGGTTCCCTGCTCCTTCACCATGACAGTTCCCTGCTCCTTCACCGTGGATGACGGTTCCCCGCTCCTTCACCATGGATGACGGTTCCCTGCTCCTTCACCATGATGGTTCCCTGCTCCTTCACCATGGATGACGGTACCCTGGTCCTTCACCATGGATGACGGTTCCCTGCTCCTTCACCATGGACGACAGTTCCCTGCTCCTTCGCCATGGATGACGTTCCCTGCTCCTTCGCCATGGATGACGTTCCCTGCTCCTTCACCATGATGGTTCCCTGCTCCTTCACCATGGATGACAGTTCCCTGCTCCTTCGCCATGGATGACGTTCCCTGCTCCTTCACCATGATGGTTCCCTGCTCCTTCACCATGGATGACGGTACCCTGGTCCTTCACCATGGATGACGGTTCCCTGCTCCTTCACCATGGATGACAGTTCCCCGCTCCTTCACCATGGATGACGGTTCCCTGCTCCTTCACCATGACAGTTCCCTGCTCCTTCACCGTGGATGACGGTTCCCCGCTCCTTCACCATGGATGACGGTTCCCTGCTCCTTCACCATGATGGTTCCCTGCTCCTTCACCATGGATGACGGTACCCTGGTCCTTCACCATGGATGACGGTTCCCCGCTCCTTCGCCATGGATGACGGTTCCCCGCTCCTTCGCCATGGATGACGGTTCCCTGCTCCTTCACCATGGATGACGGTTCCCCACTCCTTCACCATGACGGTTCCCTGCTCCTTCACCATGGATGACGGAACCCTGCTCCTTCACCATGGATGACGGTTCCCTGCTCCTTCACCATGACTGTTCCCTGCTCCTTCACCACTGATGACAGTTCCCTGCTCCTTCACCACGGATGACGGTTCCCTGCTCCTTTACCGTGGATGACGGTTCCCTGCTCCTTCACCATGGATGACGGTTCCCTGCTCCTTCACCATGGATGACGGCTCCCCGCTCCTTCACCATGGATGACGGTTCCCTGCTCCTTCACCATGACGGTTCCCTGCTCCTTCACCATGGATGATGGTTCCCCGCTCCTTCACCATGGACGACGGATCCCCGCTCCTTCACCATGGATGACGGTTCCCCGCTCCTTCACCATGGATGACGGTTCCCTGCTCCTTCACCATGGATGATGGTTCCCTGCTCCTTCACCATGGATGACGGTTCCGTGCTCCTTCACCATGGATGACGGTTCCCCGCTCCTTCACCATGGATGACGGTTCCCCGCTCCTTCACCATGGATGACGCTTCCCCGCTCCTTCACCATGGATGACGGTTCCGTGCTCCTTCACCATGGATGACGGTTCCCTGCTCCTTCACCATGGATGACGCTTCCCCGCTCCTTCACCATGGATGACGGTTCCGTGCTCCTTCACCATGGATGACGGTTCCCCGCTCCCTCACCATGGACGACGATTTCCTGCTCCTTCACCATGGATGACAGTTCCCTGCTCCTACGCCATGACGGTTCCCTGCTCCTTCACCATGACAGTTCCCTGCTCCTTCACCATGGATGATGGTTCCCCGCTCCTTCACCGTGGATGACAGTACCCTGCTCCTTCACCATGGATTACGGTTCCCTGCTCCTTCATCATGGACGACAGTTTCCTGCTCCTTCACCATGGATGACAGTTCCCTGCTCCTTCACCATGGACGACGGTTCACTGCTCCTTCACCATGGATGACAGTTCCCTGCTCCTTCGCCATGGACGACGGTTCCCTGCTCCTTCACCATGGATGACAGTTCCCCGCTCCTTCACCATGGATGACAGTTCCCCGCTCCTTCACCATGGATGACGGTTCCCTGCTCCTTCGCCATGGACGATGGTTCCCCGCTCCTTCGCCATGGATGACAGTTCCCTGCTCCTTCGCCATGGACGACGGTTCCCTGCTCCTTCACCATGGATGACAGTTCCCCGCTCCTTCACCATGGATGACAGTTCCCCGCTCCTTCACCATGG
>JALJCO010009129.1:0-85907 GCA_023101725.1 Atherinomorus stipes
AAGACTTACTTTATGTTCTAGATTTTTGCCGGGGATCCCTTTAATATCTCTGTCCTGTCTTATAGCTGCTGCTAGTGGTTCAATGAAAATGGCAAAAAGTGAAGGGGAGAGCGGGCAGCCCTGCCTGGTGCCTCGCTGTAAACGGAAACTTGGAAACTTGAAACTTATTTTAGTGTTTTCAACCATAAAATAGACAGGATGGCCTAGAGGAGGTGTTTTTTCTCCTGCAGATATTGCATGGCGGTAGTGACTTAAAATGGATCAGCTGTAGGTTTTTATTACAGCATGTTATCTGAGGTATGAACTTAAAAGATATTTAACATGACTCCCCTCCATGACACAGTTTTATTAGGACTTTAAACAAAATTAACCTTTTTTATCATCAGTGTGGTTTTTAATGACCACGTTTCAGTCATTTATTGATAATTAATCTGTGAAGAAGTTCAGAAATGCAACGTGCCTTCACAGCATCCAGCTGTCACATGGTGACTAATATGATTTAGTTATTATATCATGTGCCACATTAACACTGATGCTGTTAGTGGGGAGGGGGGGGTCGTCACCTGTTGTTACACAGTTCATGAACACATCATGAAGCAGAGCTGATTTTAAGGTTGTTAGTGCAGTCTAGCCTGGATGGAAGTTAGAATATTCATGTATTATATAATTCATATAATTCAGGGTATCATACATATTATTAATCATACAATACATGTAATATATACATAAATTATATATATACACGCACTGACCAGTCAGCCAAAGGAACATCCTCTTTGGCCAAGTAGCCAGGACACATGATCACTCAGAGGCAGTGACAGAACTGAAACTGCCAGGCATATGAGGATAGTTATTATCGGAAGCTTTTAGGTATCATTACCCCTCCTAAAAATACAGTGTTGGTAAGAAATGAAAGAGGAGGTGGGGGGATGTCATATATGTGTATACGATTATTGATTTTTTGTAAACTGTTATGATTTATTTTCCGTGTACCCGTTTACAAGTGTAGACGTTGATGCCCCACATCTGGCAACCGGCAGTGGTGGCCTGTATTGGCTTGTAGATGTAAACATAATGCCATTGTCAAACCCGTTTAAATTGATTTGATAATTTCGGGCTAAATATATTTTTTTGAGGAATACATACTTTTAATTATGAACCCTTCCAAATGCCTCATCGAGGTTTTTTTTTCTTCTTTTTTTTAAATATAGCTTTTAATAAAGATGTTCCATATTCAGCCTTTAATCGTGTGCTATATGATATAAATGGATCATCCCACATCCTTTCTCTAGAGGGGAGTGGGTAGTGTCGTGGTAATCTCGCGGGCTTTGGTGTGGCAGACATGGGTTCAAGTCCCTGACACAGCATTCAGGCAAACCACTGTGGACCCTTGAGCAAGGTCCCCAACCAACTACTCCCCAGGTGCTTTAAGCCCACCTTAGGTTCAACCTGAGATGGGTTAAAATGCAAGGAATGAATTTCCTAATTAGCTCACTAATTGGGATTAATAAAGCATATCTTTTTTTTGTAGTGTAAGGCTTGAATGAGAATCTTCATAAAAAAGAAAACAAAGTGTTTTTTAGTGCATTATCTTAACAGCTGTGACAGAGCAGACATATGGCCAAAATCAGCTTCTCTTTCCATGATAATGCTAAGTTGGGATTTTTTAAATATGATATCAGTAATAACTTAGTTGTTTATGCATTAATATGCTAAAAGTTTACTATGCTAATTCCACACATTAATCCCTTGACAACCCAAATAAAGATCCTGAATTTGATTCATTAATTTGGGCTATTTCTTTCTTTCTTTTTCTTTGTTGTTTGTTTGTTTCTTTTTTCTTTTTTTTTTTTTTGCAATGATCTGGCTATCACCTGAAATTATCTTCGGACCCTCAGTTTGAACACGAAGAGGTGGACACAATTTCTATTAATCTGTGGATAAAAAAACGCTGATCATTATACTGCAATAAATAATATTAGCCTGTGACCACACTTATTCCAGCTACAAAACAAGCTAGGAGGCTATGCGGTAAAACAACTATCTAGGCAAAATACATTTCAATAAAAAAATTGTCACACTGAATAGACACAATAGATAGGCTACAGATACAGGACCTTACATGAAGTGTACATGCATTTTCCTGACTTATAAGACTGATGATGCCAGTTGCCATGAACAAATTGCATTGGCGCTGAATGCAGTCTAATCTGTTGTATTAAAATATTGTGTACTAAAGTTACCTGCAAGTACGCCACCATTTTTTGTGCAGTCAGAGGACGCGTCATGACTGAGTACATATCGATTGAAGGCTCTGACCTAGCCACTTTCTCTGAAAAGGAAACAAACAGCCTGCTGGAAGTCATTAAAAGAGGACCTGCTCTGAGACAGGCAGCCATCGGCAAACATAAGTTTTGCTCTGGAGTTCAGAAGAAAATCTTCATTTTTCACAATAAACACAGCTCACAGACAGGCAACACCAGAAAGTAAAACCATGCTAACTGCTAGCTTAGTGCTAACTGCTAGTTTAGTGCTAACTGTTATGGCCAGAATACCAATTCCGGGGCACGGTCATAAAATGGTCCTACACACACATTGAGGGCTTTGGTGGTTCAGTGCAGTCAGGTGTTTTACTTCTGTGTTAATTAGACACATAAAAACACCCTAATGTTGAACACCAAATTAGTTATCTGTAGCTGTGAGGGTAACATATTAGCCTAATACTGTAGTATACAGGTATGCCTGTAGTTGACTTTTGGAACATTTGAAAAACACAAATTAGTTCCTTCAAGTGAAGGCTTGTGACGCCACATTTTTCTTCTCCAATCTATTACATTGCCTTCTCATCAAAGCTATCCCTGCTGTAACCATCAGGATTTGCAGGTGTCCTTTCTGGTGACCTCTTCTTTGGCCTTTGGCCTTCAACCTCTCACACCTGGACGACTCCTTTGCACACCCTCTTTGACCTGTGACCCCAGACTGTCGATCATCCAGGGGTCACCTGTTAAAAGCATTTGCCTCATAAAATCTCTAGTAGCTAGATGGTGGTGAAAGTCTCTGCTCATAAATCAGAGAAGCACTCTAAATGATACAGCCATACTTTAACATGCGATTTAATTTTTGCTCAAGTCTTACTCTTCCCACAAAGTGTACTGCTCTCTGACCGGCCAACCCCAAGGGCCTTATCAGGCACTGTCCACCACTCTGCCTTCTGCTGAATTTTACCCCAAAAAAAGAAAAAGAATTCCTGTGTAAACGTGATGAGTGCAGGGTGAAAACTTCAAACTTCATGTAGTATACAGGGAATACATGTGACGCCATTGGACATGCCAGGGTAAATGTGTTAAGCTCACTGAGCTGTAAAAATGACACTTGACTCAATAACAGTGGAGTTTTTTGACTGGAGTTGTTTAACTGCAGCAAAAACTCAAAGAACGTGTCAAGAATGGGGAAGAACTAGTGTGCTTTTAACAGATTTAACAATAAATTCAGGTTTTGTTGTTTATGAATTTTGAAAAAAAAAAAAAGCCAATTGGACTGCAACAGTTCAGATTACTACAATCCAGGCCAGAAAATGTGGATAGGAGTTAACAATGCTACTGTCAGAAATGAATGAAATGAAAAATACTTCATTCATCCCAGAAGGGAAATTCAGCATTGTAAAAAGCTCACTCTTTTTTTTTAACAATATAACATATATATGAAATGATAATATAACAATAATAAGTTAGTCAGTCTTGTTCTTCAGGGTGATGCTGCTGGTAGGAATGAATTTCTGTATCTCTCCGTCCTACAGCGAACCTGACGCAGCCTCCCACTGAACACACTCTGTTGATTCTTCACCGTGTTGTGGAGAGGATGGGAAGAATCCTCCATCATCTTCATCAGCTTGTGCATCATTATTTTCTGAACGGTCAGCTCCAGCGGCTCCAGAGTTTCTCCCAGCACAGAACCAGCTTTCTTGATCAGCTTGTTTAGTTTCTTCAAGTCTCTGGTTCTGTTGCTGCTGCCCCAGCAGATGGCTGCAAAGCTGATTGTCAGTTTGAATTCTTTATTTTCCCATATAATTTTCATCAAGTAAATGTACTAAAATAAGGAAATTACCTAGAATTCTTAAAGGTGCCATGACAGCAAATTAAATTTTTCTGTGGTTTGAGGGTATAATATGATCTGTGTTGCACTGATGAGGCCATGTGAATGTCAAGAGTGAGTATCAAAGTCCCTGTTCATGGGCGGTCAGCTTTGTTTCTTTGTTCAAAAGTGGTTGAATCAGACAGCAGCTTATCATTGTACGTAGGTTATCATTCTACGTAATTTATTTTCTCCAAATAGAGCACACTATTAAGCGAACAGCCTTGCCCCTCCCCTCTCCTTCCTCCCGCAGCTGATACACTGGAGTTGAGTTAGTCTGCATTCCTGAACATGGGTGAATTCAAGTTGGGGTTTTTGAACAAATGGATTTGAAAATAAACTTCAGCAGCAACACTTAAGGAGTCGACCACAACGTTGTCATTACCAGTAAGTTTATTTATTTTATAAATACTGTCTTATCTAATAAACGTACATTCAGTAGATGTTTCTACTGATAGAAGATGTTTCGGCATTTCAGAAAGCAGAGACTGTTGGCGAGTTTTTGAATAATGTGCATGCGCAAGACCAACCTGCTAGATTCACAGCTCCCTCCTCCGGCCACAGAATAACGTGCACAAGCCACTCCAGTGTTTAGCAGACAGCAGGTACAGATTCTTCATCATCTCACAAACGTAAGTAAACAGAATGTTGTTGTCTGAACGTTGCTAACTGGAAGCAGAATGATTGTTATTTACCTGCTGTAAACGTCAGCTTCTGGTACGCAGCATTGCTCTCACAAATCAATCACTCTCATTGATCAGTCTAACCTATTACCCATTGAATTGACCGTCAATCACTCTTACTACGGTAGTAAAAGTGATTGATGAGCTAATAGACAAATGAAAAATGTAAGACTGTAGAAAATGCTAAAATTGTTGAATGAAACATCTTCTATAATGCCTTTAAGTGCTCATGATGCTAACATGATCGCCTCTTAGCAAACAAACTCCGACACATAACTTCTGGCAGGTTGACCTAGTTTCTCCAAATAAGGTTGTAGCTTTGTAGCCAATCAAAAATTGAGTCAACTTGGTCTCCGGGCAAATCTGTTCATCATTACCATACTCAACCTTTTTAGAGAAATCTGGCGAGCATCAATCAATGTCATCTGTGCAGATGGGATCGGTGTTAGCATGGTGTTAAACTGTCAAATTTTGAAAAATAAACAGGCAGATTTAATGTTTTCCCCTCAGTTTTATTGAGATTTACTCAGGCATAGTAACAGACACAGCACTTTTGACATTGGGAATAGATTCTCTGAGGTCTTGAAGTCTTAGACATGCGTCAGAGGTTATTCATGCCACCCCTTATGTGATTAAGACGTCCTCTGAAATCATTATGTCCGCTGTTATTAACTGATAAGAAAACCCATTCTTGTTTGGACAGCATTGTTTATAATGTCGAGTTGAAATACAGATTCTGCAACTATTTGAGGAAAGTCTTTGTGGTCTGGACTGATTTAATATCTTTATTAATTCTTATTTTAATCTGCATTTCTGTTTCCAAAAATACAATAATAGGCAAACGCATCATAGGCATCACCTGGTTTGACTGAAATTTAATCAATCACAAAGAATTCAAATGTGGTTCTGACTTACAAAAAATGGTAAAAATGCAGAGGAAAGGATGGAAGCACTTCGTACAAAGTAAATCACTGTGGAAAGTTTTCATTTTATAGTTGTGGTGTCTTTTTTAAAATATTGAGTGTGAGTGTGTGTGTGTGTGTGTGTGTGTGTGGGGGGGGGGGCACACCCACATCCATGTCACAATTGTGTATTAGTGCTTAATAAAACTTAATAACTTAATAAAAGAGAAGCACTGTAGTTCTGAATGTTCTGTGTGGATAACCACAGGAGTGTTATTCTCACATAAATGGATTCACTCAGTTTCATCGGATATGATGGGCATATTGTAATTTTTTTAAGTGAGTAGGGGTGGGGTAAGAGCTTTGAGTGATATTTGATCTCTTTGTGGGGCATCCCTTCTCAAGTTGAGGAATCAAAGACCACCAGTGTGTTACACCTCTAATGTGGTCAGAGGAGGAGAAGGGGAGGGGGCTGCAGTTCTGGCTCAGCAACAGTCTTGAAATCATGATCCTCTTCCACTAAGTCCATGCTGGCAGATGGAAGGGAGCGCAGTTCAACTCTCTGATCAGCTCTTGCACTTGCCACACACTGAGCTAGCACCGACAACGTTCGTCATTCTGTTTTACTGTTGACGGCCACTTTCTCCCCCCTGTTTCCCCCCACTACTTTCCTCTTTGGCAGGCAGGAGTAAGTTTAATTGTATTGTGTATGACTGAGTGAGGTTTGGCAGCCATTCAAGGCAGACCGTGCTCAACTATTTTATGGTTTCGTTCCTCCTCACTTACTGATGTGTAGTGGTGACATATTTGACAAAAACCATTTAAGGTGAAGGGTTTGGTGGGTTTCTCTGTATGGGAGTTAAAGTAAAAAATGAACTGGGAGAAAACATTCTCATTTTCAGTTCTCATTCACCTTCCACTGCACCTCCCTCTGTGCCACCCAGTATCAATCATATCAATTTTTTTTTCTTCCTAGTGTGGCTGGCAGCTTCACTGTGTTTACCCTGGTTTACTGTCTCTTTTCCTTGGAAACACCTATGAGTGGGTATCTTGCAATAAGTTGATTGGGACAGAAAGAACCTGCCAAATAATTTGTTATTTTGGGGTCAGACAAATAAAAGTCTTGATCTTAGTCCAGGTATTTTGTGTTGTGGGGAACTAAATCTGTTTGCACCATCTCATTATGGGTTCAGGTCTTCCTTATGAGTGCAAAAAGCAGGTCTCTATATCATAAATCATTAAATTTGGGAGGGAAGACATGCTTTAAGGTTAGGGTAATGTTAGGGTAAGGCAAGTAGTGGTTACGGTAAAGATTAAAGTAAGCCTCCAGGAAATTAATGTAATTCAAAGAAGTCCTGTCTGAAGTCATGGATACAGATCTCTGTGTATGTGTCACTGTGTGTGTCTGCCTAGTGAGCGGACCACCAGGCATCCAGACATGGACTCCGCCTTTGAGCTTAATACAACTGATTGCACTCTGATCAGTCCTGGTAATAGTTAAGGCTTCAAAGACACCACCTCTGAGGCTGCCAGCAGTTATTTCCGACTCCGGGATCTGAGTCCAAGGCTTCAGAAAACACTTGGACCTAAAAAAAAAAAAAAAAAAAAAAAAAAAAGGAAAATAGTTGAGGTCCAAGATTTTCAGCATTTTCCTGAGCAATGTGAACAACAAATAAGATTAAAATATGAATATACAATAAACATATACTGTATATGTATATACTGTATACCAAGCAAACACAGAAGTTGCAAAATGCCTTTCAGAAAAACGGATGGAAGAGTGCAAGTGGAACAGATACATAAGTGCAAAGTAGGTGCAGGTCAGTGATCTAACAGTGTCAAGATGAGGAGTTTTTTGAAAAAATAAAAGAAGTATTACAGAGATTTTTGAGGGTGGAGAGGGACACTTGTTCTGATAGTATTTTAAAGCTTTGTCGACAAAATGAAACAGTGTGGTCTGATACTGCTTCTTACATAAGGGTACATAACAGAAATCTTGAGCGTACGTACAAGAATACAAACTTTTATGATTAAGTTGGGTGCAGACATGCAGTTACTCAGTGGGCAAGCATTAGTAACTTGACTGAGAGCTTTTTCCATCCATTTAATGGGTTTACTGTTGAACCTTTTAAAATCTAAGGTCCCCCAATTAGGAGACTAAGAACAGATGGTGCCAAACTGTACCAAAATTACCATTTACCTTATATGACATGTCTGTACTGCAACCAATGGTGCCCCCAAGGGGTGGCCAGGGGTGGCTAGGGCCCCCCTGTAAAAAAAACTGGAAACCTCAGCAAAATTTATATTTTTTCATTTACGTATATCAACATTTATGTCCTATTAACAGCACAGCATGCTTTGTTTATATTTGAATGTAAAAATCTTAATAAGCTGATGAAAATTAAATAAATAAAAAATATCACACAAGACTCACCACTTCTGGCCTTTGGTGTTTTGCCGTAGTCCCCCCTGGGTTTGTCACGCCTAATTAGCTAAGCCTTTCTTTTGTAAATTCATCCAGTAAGAAGTTTTGCGGTAGACAATGCCTTATAGTGGCTCATTCATTCTGTCTCCTTCACATCCATTATATGGATATATGCGGATCTACGACTAATCTTAAAGGGGAAGTTCGTTTTTTTCAATCTGGACCTATTTTCTAGCATGAAATATGTTTATTTACTCACACAGACAGTTTTGGTGCAACTTGACTTCCTTTGAGAGATATTCAGATCCACTCGAGATTAGCGTATGCCCAAAATAATGGAAGTGACGGGGCAACCGCTTGCAACCTCTATATAGCATTATCTGCCACAAACTCCTTCATTTCACCAATGTTCTGTTACGAAACAGTAGTTGGACCCCCCCCCCCCCCCCCCTGTGAACTCAAAGCTTTTTTGTGATTCGTCCTTATTTACAGACATTTACTCCTTATGGTGTCGCATTATAGTGATGTCATCAAAGTCGCTACAGTAAAAATGTCTGTAAATAAGGACGAATCACCACAATGAAGCTGCTTCGAGCTCAAGGGGGGGTCCGACTAATGTTTCGTAACAAAACATTGGTGAAATGAAGGAGTTTGTGGCAGATAATGCCTTATTTAAAGGCTGCGCGAGGTTGCCCCATCACTTCTATTATATTGGGCATATGCTGATCTCAAGTGGATTTTTCTCAATTTCAGTGTTTTTTACCTTGTATTAAGACCACTTAATTTTGCAGTTTGAGTTGGGGATATGTATTCTGAGGACATTGATTAAAAGATCTCTGACAAACTCAAAAGAACTGCACAATCAACACACTAAAAACCCATTGCTGGGTTACAAAGGGACCAACTCATTTCTGTGTTGCTTCTTTTTTTTTTTTTTACCCAACTTTCAGGTTGAATATTTGACCCAGAAGTTGGGTTATATTGACTACAGTGTTGGGGTTTTTTTTAACCCAGAAGTTGGGCCAACAACCCAAATGTCTAGGTTGAAATAACCCAGAAATTAGGTGGTCCTTTCTAACCCAGAAGTTTGACCCAGGAGTTTTTAGCTTGTAAATGTGAAATCACAAATACACATGGGTACAAAATCTCTAAGATACTTTCCAGCTGCAGGGTAAATTACTTACTATGTCAAATAAAACACACAACTTACTCATTGGCGATGAGTAAATGTGACGCCTACAGATTTGACATCAGATGTTGGAGCAACAGAATAAAAGCAAGGAAGGAGAGGGTCAATTTTGTATCACTAGGCCATCTGTAAGTTTGTAAATCTTTCACATCATGTAATTGGCCCTGCAAAGCCAGGTGCTGTAGTAACCACTAGAATTACTACAGTAATTCCTCAACAAATCTGCTGCTCTATATATACACACACACCTCAAAAAGGGTCTTCTTGGTTCTCCACAAAATAAATCAGCTGAGTGTAGTAGGTATTTAGCTTCATGGTATGGTTCGTTAGTGCCAATACACTCTTCAAGTTATCTTTAGTACAAGAAGATAATCCAATTTCCTCTTGGCATCATGGTGGTATGATTCCTGACCTGACCAAAAAATATCCTGAACAGGAAAATTTTCCTATTATGGTTCAGTTCAAGACAGCTTTGACTTCGCATATTTACAGTCAAATGATTTTCTAATCCTTTGTCTCTTGACACATGCCCTATTTCTGTGTTTGCTGTCATGATGCTGTCACTAAATTTCCACTTTCTTGATAAGTCCTGTGAGCTTACAGCCACCTACATGAAAGTAGTCTGCGGATAAGGGGCCCCAACACTGTACCTTGGGGCACACCTTTAGAGAGGCACTGATATGTCAACTTTGAGCTTTGCTATAAAACTTTAGATGGATCGCCTATTCGAAGTAGGATTCAAAGCAAAAGTACATTTTGCCCGAAAAGCCCAAGAAACGTAGCTTTAGAAGATATGCTAACAAAAGAATATCAGTTTCATGCTAAATTGATTCAGATGGAATTGGTTTTATATTTTGGAGCTTGTGAAACTAAGGACCCAAATGCTGGCACACTACAAGAAGGAAATTAAGGCTGGAAAAGCGGGTGAACTCAAACAAGAAAGAGAGAGAGAGACAAGACTATATACACACACAGAGGCTGATAGGGTAAAGACACACACGTGGAAACAATCAAGATGATTACAGGAGCTCAAGCAAGACAAACATGGGAAGTAAAACACAACACAATACACAAGGGGAAAGTGCTGACCAAATAAAACAGGAATTAACACTAAGATTATTCAAGCTCCAAATTAACACTCTAAACCAAAACAGTTGATTTGCTTCACAGATTAACACAGGTGTAGATCTTGACAGTGGATTCACTTATGTAACTATTCTAAATGAGCCTTAAAGATTCTTCATGACATCATTTTAAAAACATGATTATACAATCTCTGCCTCGGTTAACAGGTTAAAGACCATGTGATGTGGTAAAAATTTAATGAATAAATAAAATCCAAGGCTTTGAGAGCAGGTTGGATTGCTAGCTGCTGTTTGCAAAAGTCAGCAAACCGTCAGACTTTAAAATGAATCAGGCTGATTGATTTTTCTTCCGCTCTGTGTTCCCATCTGCATTTTTCTTTGTCCACACAGGTGAGCTCCCACACCTCTCACTGTCAGCACCATACAATTACACCATGTGACCCACTCCACTCTTCAGTCAAACACACACTCTTGGCCTTTGAAGACACATCACCTCACTCCTCGTTTCACAGGGACAAGACTGTAGGATAGAAGAAGCTAATATGTAGTTGAAGGGATTGTAATAGAAACTGTGCCGGGTAAAATGGTGGAATTAAGCCAACGGGTATTCATGGTGATGGCGCATTTTATTCTGCTGTCTTTGGCTCATCATCAGAAGAGGTAGGAGCTTTAAAAGTTTTTTTTTTCTGTGTTGGTTTGCTGTTAAATAAATTTTAAATGTGATGTTTTAGTTTTAGTTTGTTTTTTTTAGTAATCTAGCTTTCTTGGGGGAAAAAAGTCTTAGAGAAATAAAGCTAAATGTTGCATAACAGATCCAGGAATCTCTGCAGCTCAATCAGCTTCTTTAAAAAGGAGGGTTGTGTGTCTCTTTACAAGACTTGAAGGAACAAAGAAAACTTTTCACAAGTCGTAACAACATCCAGTAGTAGTGGTTCCTATTGTGCTCAAACCATCAAAATATAAACTGTTCTCTGAGCATGGTGAAGATTATGTATAAGAGCGTAAACTCATCTGACATAAATAGAGCTGAGCAAAAATAAAGCCACTTTCAGACTTGCATTGCAGAACATTGCGATTAAGTCTACCTGCTCTTTAAACGGACTTGTTTTTTTTCAAACATGCTGCTTTCTTGCAGACTTATTGTGTCTGGGCGCTTTTAGACATCAGGATAAGTCAGCACAGCCACGCTCTCCCTTCAACTCAGTCCGTAACATTTTCTTGTGCGATCAGCCAAAATGACATGCCACAAAAGTTTCACTCTTATGACATGGGGACCAGCCGGTACATGTCCACTACATCTCAGAGGTAAAAGACCGTAACGCATGTCTGAATGCAAACGTTATAAATGACAAACTCCGCACTATTACCGCTTTCCAGCACGATTCTGAAAGGGGTTTAAGCTGCATAGGTGCCATATTTTTGAAATGACAAAAATCTTGCAACACACATCTCCAGTCAAATCAAAATCAAGTTGTTTCCACCATGCAGCATGCGTTTTCAACTGAATCTGTCCATAATAGAGTGCAATATGAATTGAAATTGTAATTTACAACAGGGACAAGCATTATTTATATATGTTTGTAAATTTACACAAGCGCTACACACAGCTGAGAGCATGTGTAGAGTTTGTTAGTAGCTACGAACAGATCGGAGCTACTAAAATGTTGATGAATGCCAGATTCACGTTAATTTACGTCTACTAACACTTTACACACAAAGTCGCTCTGCTCACGTTTCATGAATGAGACCCAGTGTTCTGAATGTGCACCATGGCAGATTCGGCAAAGAAATGCAAGAAAACATTTTTGGAGGAAGAGAGGAAAAGAAAGAGAGGAAGGGACAGAACAAGAGAGAGGACAAGACTGTCTTTTACTAGCTTGAGTGAGCTCACAGTACAGGTAGGATGAAGACTGATGCCAGTTTAGCCACCAATAAGGGGCGCATCACTGAGACAACTGAAAGAAGTTCTGTGGTGCACCTTTAAATTGTGCTCAGTTTGTGTTTGTTTGTAGTTTATTTTACTAGAGTATTTTGGAGTTGTCAGTGTCTTACCTACAATGGCTAGTGGTCAAAGCATTCTAGTTTGGAGTCAGAATCTTTCCAAAAGAGCAACTCGAGCTCAAAGCTACTCAGACTTTCTTAATTCCCTGGGTATTACAGTTCATAGTTCTGTGTTGAAATCAAAGCCCTGAAAGTTTAACAATGGTCACTGGTTTGATGCCCTTTGTCCCAACCTCCACAGGTCAATGGAGGATGCACTGAAGTACACTTGGGATCACACACAGCTGGGAGTCTGTAACTACGGCCAGACCACTTCCTGTTGTTTTGGATGGAAGAATGTTGATGGCATTTGTCAGCGTAAGCCTTTCTGCTAATCAGTGACAGTTCAACAGCAATGATACAATACCCAAAGGTCATTGATCTTAAGTGCAGGAAAACTGAAAACAGAAAGGGAAAAAAGAAAAAGAAAAAACAGATAGAAAACTTCTCACATCTAGATCTTTGCTTATTTTTCTCATACAGTAACTCTTTTTAGAAATTTCTTAGTTATCAATGTTTTGATTTTAGCAATTGTTGAAACTAATTAGCAATTCAAATATGAGGATTTGAAACAGATCAAGATGTAATTTGATTTATTTGTATTTGTAGTATTGTTGTAGTGCTGTTGTAGTACTTTGTTTACAACAGGTAGAATGACAGGATATCTTAAAGGCATATGCCACCCCTGGGTGAAATTGAGCCTCTTCCCACAGTCCCTTGAGTTGGACAAGTGGGCAGAAGCATTTTCTATCCACGGTGCTTCGCCTGTGATTCGCTTGTACTTCCGCAGCATATACAGTAGTTCCCCTATTGAATGCCGTCTAGTCAGTCTTTGATGTGAATTCGGCTTGACATTTGTGCTCGATCAGAATATAGGTAATTGGAAAAAAATCTTGAGTTAATTAGTTCACTTTTGCCAAGTGGTGCTAGTGGAAATGCCAGATGCAGCAACTCTGCTAAGCTAAGCTACAGTCAGTGCTGCCAGATTCAGAGAATGACTAAGCTGAAAAAGAAAACGCTTCTGCCCACTTGTTCAACCCAGGGGACTGTGGGAGGAGGCTAAATTTCACCCAGGGGTGGCATATGCCTTTAAGATATCCTGTCATTCTACCTGTTGTAAACAAAGTACTACAACAGCACTACAACAATACTACAAATACAAATAAATCAAATTACATCTTCATCTGTTTCAAATCCTCATATTTGAATTGCTAATTAATTTCAACCATTGCTAAAATCAAGGGGTGGCATTATGCCTTTAAGCTCAATTAAATATTTTTTCTTGAGCATTTTGACACACGTCAGTACACAATGTGGATTTTTCTTGTCAACCAAACAGCAAAGCATTGCATGTAGAGCTGCCAATCAACACCACTAAGATACTGAGTTTGAAGAAACATTAAGAAAAGTCTGTGCTTGAATCCATACCGGCTGGATAGCAGCTGGGTGAGTAAAGCACAGGACTTACACTCAGGACACTGGGCTAAATATGAGGCCAGTATTTTCTGACTTGCAAACCTGTTGTGTGTGTGAGTGTTTTTTTTTTTTTATTTTATATTTTTTATTCCACTTAACTTTTTGCATTTTCACTTACTGTTTGGTTAGGTACATGTAACAAAAGTAGTATTCCTCTGATTTAGGAATATATTTTGGTTTTGGGTTTCCCCTCTATTACATGGTATCACCATTGGTAATATCAACACTCACAGTTGTATTTTGTGAGGGTCATCCTTTGGTAAAAGTGACATTTATACACAAGGCAGAGGTGAGCGTGACACTACCAAGAATATCTTCTAGTAAACTGGTGGGATTATTGCAAGCTTTGACATAATACTGTTGCTGTTGTTGAAGATTTCTATTTTTAATGGAAAGTTCACATAACAAACTACATTGTTCACACAAGTCAGTGCAGATCAACTCAGAGGTTCACTATTAATAGTACAACTGTACAAGCACTGCAGGTTTATAATGACTGCACTCTTTGCTGCTGAAGAGCCATTTGCAGACAAGACTTTGAACAAACGCTCCTGTTGTTTTGTGCTTACTGAATACGTTGACAGGCAACTGTTTGCTGAGACAGTCGCTGCTTAGTTGGCCCCCTGCACACAAACAAGTTAATAAAGCTCTTTTTTTTTCTTTATTTTTCATTTTAGCATCCAGATGTAACCGATGTTAACATGTTTAGCTTTATATTGTGTCTGTTATGTTTTACAGCAGTGTGCAGGAAGTCCTGTGTACATGGAAAATGTGTGAGACCAGACAAGTGTTCATGCTCTACAGGCTATAAAGGACCACACTGTGATGAAGGTGGAATGTAATTCATAAAACCGTTGCCAGCCTTATGTTTTTAATTTGTTAACCATTACCTGTGTCACACTGCATCATTTACCAAAAGGATTTCTATTTACCACTTTGATAAATTTCCATATTAACTCCAGATGTGAATGAGTGTGGTTTGTCGGAAAGACCATGTTCTCAACGCTGCATGAACACACCCGGTAGCTATCGATGTTACTGTGAATCTGGATACACACTCAGTGCAGATGGATGCACCTGCATCAGTGAGTAATTTTCACTTTTAAATTAACATTAAAAGGCTGTAGACTAAGATTTGTTTTCTCTATGCCTGAAAATGGTTTGTGTTGTAAAAAAAAAAAAAAAAAAACTTGTATCATGAACTTGGTGACTAAATTGTATTTTGAGAATAAACAGCATAAAAGGGGATTTGTGTGATACAGGAAACTTGTTTTTTTTAAGGGGGAATTTGATGTGTAACGGTACAACAATGTGTATCACCCTTCTTCTTAGCCTTCATTTCCCTTTCTATATTCCAGGAAAGACCACATGTTTCTCTCTGCGCTGCCAGTTTGGTTGCCAGTTGGACAGAGTGGGAACAGTGCAATGTCTGTGTCCCCCCGGCCTCCACCTGGCCTCTGACAACAGGACCTGTGAAGGTAATGCTTCTTCAGAAACACATTTCAGTGAATCACTATGGCTACATGTTTTGACTGAAACTCCATTTAGATCCAATTAATTATTTAGTTAACTTTTTGTTCATATACAGTTGTGTGAAAAAGTGTTAGACCCCTTTATGTGAGACAAATAAATGTGAGACAAAGATAACACAAGTAAACACAAAATGCAGTTTTTAAATGAATGCTTTTATTATCAAGGGAGGAAAAAAATCCATACCTCCATGGCCCTGTGTGAAAAAGTGATTGCCCCCTCTGTTAAAACATAAATTAACTGTGGTTTATCACATCTTTGGAAAGCTGAGTTCAATTTCTCTAGAGAGGTTTCACCATCCCCATGAAACCACTGTAGTACATCACACAAGGCAACGCCATTGTTGATGTGAATTTTTTTTTCAATGAACTTTATTGTTACTGTGAATGAGACCAACGCGCGTTGTCACACTGACGTCATATCCCCCCTCCCCTCAACTTCCTTACGCGGCTACGCCGTTCCCATGAAACAAATCTTTTAACCTTGGAACCCGGTTTCAGACATGACCAGTTTAAGGAGGCTAATCCCTGGTTTCGTTAGGATGATAGGGAAGATTTCTTAAATTTTTTGGCAGTTTTGCTGTAATTTGGCGCCGTGTGGACGGCCTCTTAAATAGGACCTGCTTGACAAAGTGAAGTAGACCAAAAAGATCCTCAAAAGCTAGACATCATGCTGCTATCTAAAGAAATTTAGGGAAAAATGATAAACAAATTAATTGAGATCTATCAGTCTGAAAAAGGTTGCAAAGCCATTTCTAAAGTTTTGGGACTCCAGCGAACCACAGTGAGAGCCATTATCCACAAATGGTGAAAACATGGAACAGCGGTGAACCTTCCCAGGAGTGACCGGCTGACCAATTTTACTCCAAGAGCACAGCGACGACTCATCCAAGAAATCACAAAAGACCCCAGAACAACATCCAAAGAACTGCAGGCCTTTTTCTGCCAGAAGTGGTGCAGTAATAGTGCACTATTACTGCACTATCACTGGCTGAACGACTTGCTCCACAAATACGTCATCACGCACAGCGTCCAAACATGCCGTGTGGAAACGTCCTTGTTCCGGGCGTTCATTTATGCTCTGAAATTGTTTTCCCTGGGCACACAGGCGTTTCTCTGTGCGATTGAATTAGCAGAAAAGTCACTAGTAAGTGACTGGCAGTCGGCAGAAAGGGAAACTTTTTTATGTATGGGCGAAACTTCCTGTGCGCACAGGAAGTGCCCCGGGTCTCGGGCCTCTTTTCTGATGGTTTTGCGTGTGTTTGTATGATCTCATAATACCTAAGGCACCTGCAGGTCCTCTTGTAGAGGATTGTTAGTTTTGTTTTCCAGCAAAGACCATGGAATGTTGTTTAGGGGTTTCTGTGCAGAAGCATCACTTGACTGTTTGTATCCATGTTTCTCTCTCAAAAGTGAGTAATTTATATGAATATTCAGGCCAAGCTGTCGCTTCCGTAACATAACTGACTTACACCGGTATACGCAACGAGGTGGCACCAATCACGAAGCGTCAAATACGCATGCGCAGCATCGTAGCAAGACGCCCTCTTTGTTGAACAGAAACTCTGAGAGAAACCTAACCTATACACACTGAGGAAGAAACTAACAGCCTGCAGGAAGATTTCCTCAGAGACAAGCAGCCATCAGCTAACAGACGTTTGCTCCAGAGTTCAGGAGAAAAGGTTGTTTTGTTTTGTTTTTTTTAACCTCTAGAGGACGGCAAGTTGAGAAAAATGTGGTTGCGCTCGGCGTGGAACTTTATTTGTTGTACTGGACGAATTGACTTGCCAGAAGTGGTTGGATTTTATCATCAGGAGCAGAAAAAAAAACTCAACTTTGTGTGTGAACGTCACTCCTGACAACTTAATGAGCGAGCAGTAAAGTGTTTTTTTCTGTGGGATTACTACTGAAACCTGACGCAGTTCTACCATAAAAAACGCCTTACGGACAGACAACAACACCAGTGAGTGAAAAACACGTCTCTCAGCTCAATGCTAAGTATTAGCCTATGATTTGTTTGCTAATGTACTTACTTGTCAGGGTCTCTGTAGTACTTCAAACTCCATATCAGACTCTGGGTCGAGCATACAGCTCCATAACAGGCTGCTCCATTTTATCCTGTCGATTGGAGTCCGATTATCCATCAATGTTTACAAATAATGTCCATGTGAGTGCCGGTGTTAAAAACAATTCTGTGACCCTTCAGAATAAGTGTCTCTTCCGGGGCGACGTCATGAAATGGGCGTAAAACATGTTGCAATTGGTCGAGAGCTCTGCGGTTCAGGACAGTCAGCCATCTTACTTCCGTGTTGGAAATTAGATGCATAAAAAAACTAATATTTAACACCAAATTAGTTTCTATAGTAGCGATGTGAACATATTTAGCTTATAAATGCCTGTATTTGACTTTTGGAGAGGCTTGAAGCTGAACAGCAATGCTGCCATTAGCCTGAGGGAAGGGGCTCTCAGTTTGAGTAATGTTTACAAACAGAAATGGGAAAACAGAACGGATTCTACCTTTAAAACCTTTAGTATCATTTTAGTTTAACACACATATCTGTAGTCATGATCCGAGAGTTTTTTGGTTGTGTTATGTTCCATCCGATCGTGTTTCCTGCTTTATTTTCTTCCCCTTGTGTATTCTGTCCAATTTACTTCCTGTTTCTGTTTTTTTGTTTGTAATCTGCACCACCTGCTTCCTCGTTAGTCCCTTTGCATAGGCTATACCTCGGTTTTCAGTTGCTCCTTTGCCAGATCATTATTCCTCGGACCCCTGTCATCCTTTTCCTCACGTTCCAGTTTTATTTTGGACTTTGGTTAATAAACCTTTTGTTCCTGCACCTTCTTGCAGGCCCAAATGCAGGAGGCATTTGGGCCTTTTCACTCCTTCAATCTGCGACATCCCTACTGTTGTCTTGCTTTTCTTTTCTGTGTCTGTTAGCCGTACTGTATTTCTTCATCAAAAGACACAGCACAAAGCATGGTCACCCAAACAATTAAACAGAGAGACACAGGAAAGAGGAGAGAGCATTTACAGCTGTTTTGCCTGTAGACCAGCTAAAATGAACAATGTCGACAGAAAATGCTCATGGCTGAGTAGACATGAGGCAGATGACAGAGGAGTGAAGAGCAGAAAAGGTATTTAAGATGATTAAGTGGAGGGACAACTTTATACAACAGTCACCCAATGAAATCTTCCCAACAAGTGTTGATGTTTGGCAAACAAGGAGATAGAAGAGATGTCTAAGGAGCAGCAGTTTCACTGGGGGTTAGATGTCGCTCAGAGTAGAGTCACATCTATGTAACTTTAAGTGGTTCAGAGATCATTTCAGTGATGCTTGCAACCAAGCTCTGGAAACTTTTTGTGTCCCTTGCAGTTTGGCGAATCTGCAAGGGACTTCACGTATAAACATGATGGCAGTAAGTTACATTCAATCTGAAATTAAATTAGATTTATATGAAATGTACAACTGTATTGATCATATGTTATGATTTTATAAAGAAAATCAACTAAATCATTTAATTTGTTTACTGCTTAATGGCTGCCTGCAAGATGTTGCAGGATGCTCATCATAGTTTACTTACATGTATGACCTTTTGTGCCATTATAAACAAGGGTTTTCTAAAAGTTTAACCTTTAACATAACAGTATGTGTAAGAATATGTTTATTTCTATACCTTCCTGTAGCTTAACATTCATTTTTAGAGGAAGCTAGAAACACAACTTCCAATGCATCACATCTACTTTACCTGCAGCAAAGTTTCAAGTGGCAGTCTGCCCAAGCATTTCTGAGCAGCCTTTCATTAAATAACGTAAAGAAAACACTGGACTCTCATCAGTGTCCACTTTATGACTCATGTTCCTCTTGAAAACTCAGCAGCAGACAGCCCCTGTCCTGTAATGAGGCGAGCCTCTCATATGGCTTTTAAGAAGACATTCTCACACAGAGGGTGGGGACGCAGTTTGACATTTGGAGAAGGAATAAAGCACAACTATGCTTTAATCACCGTGAGGGATGTTCTTTGGCATCTTATCAAGCAAGTAGCCATGCTATGAAATTAAAACATTAATCCATGATCACAGATATCATATACTGTAAGGTATTCTTATATATAAAGTTTTCTTGTCATTATACTATACTCCAAAGATTAATGACAATAGAAATTAGTCTGTTATTTGTGTAGTCTTGGCTGTTTTTCTGTGACTTTGTCACATTTATTGCATTAAAATCTTCCATTTTAGATATAACTCTTGTAGGTCCATTCACACTAGCTCTGTTTTGCATTAATCTAATGACAGTTGAATGTGTTAGTGTCATAGGTGAATTACCAAGCCAGTGTTTTTTTTTCTCCAGAACATTTCCAGATAGAAATCTTCAGTGCACTGAAAGTACCAGGATGTTGCCCTAATCACGCCCAAAAATTAAGTGCAAAATCGCACTGAACGGACGCCATCTTGCTGACATAGAGGAAGAGGCAGGACTTTCGAACCGCTTTCGGAGCTGAATAATGGGGGTAAACAAAACAGTGGTGACCCCTGCTGCATCAGAGGCAGTATTGTACTGATTTAAGTAACGTTTATTAAATGATTTAGATATAATTACTAATGTATATTGTGGGATGCTATCAAGCTGTTCACTCCCTGGTGACAGTTATGATCTGGTCATTTGTTTGAGGCTGCAGTTATACCAGCTCAGTAGAGTTAGCGCATGTTAGCGGGCAATGCTAGTCTGTCACTTCCTGTAAGTGCAGTGCTCTATTTGGGTCAGCATTTAGCGACAATAGTGTGTACTACAGATGAAGTACTGTACACAGTGTGCACTATGCACTGAATTCCAGTGCACTCGGGCAAGTGTGCGGTTTGAAACGGACTCCTTGTGTCACATTCAACGCAGCCAAAGTATAAACGCAAGCACTCCCATTAACAGCCTGGCAGACAGTTGAAATGGGCTACAAGCACCACCAATAGTACCAGTGGGTTAATTTAGTTTGGTATTCATCTTATGGAAAAACAAAAACTGCTGCTCTAGAAGAGCTAACAGTTTGGGATGGTGTTTCAGCTTCTTTTCTTTGGGACGTTTGCCTCTGGTGAAATGAAACTCATGTTTTCCCTGAGCTCATATCAAGTCTACTGTTCCTATTGTGCGTTTACACCATCACAAGTATAAAACCAATTGGCAATTGTGTGTTTAAATAAGTAAAAAAGTGATACTTTTAGTTGATTCACTGTTTTCACTGGTATATTTTACTCAATCACTTGCTAACATGAACTGTCATGGGGGGACATGATATGAGCCCTTTCACATATCAACTACACGTTACTGGTGAACGAAAATGATGAGAATTTAACCCACCGCTGTTCCCCTTTAGTAATCCACACATACCAAACAGAAGAAGCATCTCATTCACTCTGTAGTGTGCGCTTGCATACATCACACCTGGATTGTACAACAAGCTGAAACACAACAGTGTTCAACAATGCCAGCTTGCCCATACACACATTGTACAATCTGTTACCTCAGAAAGGCATCAGTAGCAGATCAACCGTAACCAATATTAAATAATCTGGCCCCTTCTGCACCCAGCTAAGCAGCAGTGGCTAAATACATCTGGCTAACCTCACATGTAGGTGTGCAAAATATCTGGACACCTCCACTCCAGAAGTTTTCAGCACTGTTTGCTCCAAAGTTCTGTGTAGATTTCCTCTTGCTGAAACTGCAGGTAGTGCTTTACAGAATCAATGATTTATCTTTTATTTTAAATAAATAAAAAATAAATAAATAAAAAAACTGTAATGTGCATGTTAAGAAGGTTAAAACATGATTATTGTTTTTTTCTTTTGCAGGGGATTTAAAACCCTATAAAGGATTTCACTTCACATCCAAAGTGAAGTATGAGTGCGTTTGTGTTGAACCTTGTCTTTTAACGGCAGCACACTTTTCACAGGCTGAGTACAAAGAAACAGCCACGAGGTCAAGCTAGTCATTTGTGTCTTTTAGAGGGTAATTGCTGTTTTCAGGAAAGACAAGAAATGTTTTGCCACCTTATCCTTGAAGGTTTTGGGATGTGTGTGTGTGTTGTTTTAAGAAGTGAAAGGGTGGGGGCACTGTTTTTTTTTTTTTGCCTTCTTAACTGTTGTTGGTGTTGCTTGTTTGACAGGTTTGCATTCTGTTTCAGATATAAATGAGTGTCGGGATGATGTGTGTCCACCACGGCAGACCTGCAAGAACACTTTTGGAAGCTTTGTTTGTGTGTGCCGGGATGGTTTTGTGATGGGGACCCTGAGGGGGTCTGTGGAATGTCGAGGTAAAGAAATCAAAAGCTCCCAGTCACCAGAATAAAACATTACCTTTTTATGTCTCCAGAAATAAGTGCATTTCATTTCACCTTTTGTTCTTCATGAACTCTCCTGTAGATTAAGGTATTGGGTTGCTCAGTAAGCTCACTGTTAATGAAATGATGCTTAATTCAAGCCCAGGAGGTATTATGGTTGTCATTTGCTCAGCAGTTAAAATCCTGCACATTCCTCACAAAGCATTACTATATGATGTGGCAGATGGGTCACCAGGCTGTTTTGGCTGAAGAACAAAATATGAATCTGTGGCTATAAAGCACTGAATTATATGTATCTGTGGTCTTTAGACACAAAAATATGCCATTTTAATACAGAAACTGACTTGAAAAATGTCTTTTTCCCCTTTTGTAACTAAGTTTTCCATAATGTTACATACTCTGAGTATTTAAAACTTCCATTCAATCTTATTTCTGGTTAAGTAGATGATCACATGGTCATTTTTACATAATTGTAATGTTTGAGTTGTAATATTTAAACATTTGGGGAATTTTCTTGTTAAAGCTTTTAAAAGTCTGAATGAAGAGGAAATATGAAGTAGTTCATGCAGCACAAGTTCTTCACCACACTGAAACCAGTGATGTTAAGATGACCGCTAGGCCACAGGATTTCTCACCACACGTTAGATCTGTTTCATGTCAGCGCTGTAAATGACTGAATAGATCACAGCATGTCCCCACATGTTCTCCTCATCTGTGTTAATTGGCAGAGTAAGGAATCTTGTGAAGATGTGCTTGGCAGCAGCAAATCCAGAGACCATGTTTATTTGACGAGCACTCATAGCTCACCCACTCGGCTGTGGGCTCACCCACAAGCTGTTTTTGTTTTCATATATGTGATGAGCACTGCAAAATGATCTCCTTAGCAGGCTTGAAGCAGCTGATTCTGAAATGCTTTGCCTTCTCCTGATCTAACACGGCTTAATGAAAGAGCTTTGGTTTACCTTCCTGAATGTAATCAATCTGCTACTTGTTTCAGAATAATCATATTTATCAGCCAGCTATCATTTTTGTGCTCTTCTAACCTCCTGTTTTTCTTCTCCAAAGATAAGGATGAATGTTTAATCGGGTCTCACAAGTGCAGCCGCCATGCTCAGTGCATCAACACAGATGGTTCCTACATATGTCGGTGTTCAGAGGACTACTTCGGTAACGGACGCACCTGCTGGCCCAGGAGAGCCCCACAGTCCAAGGCTGTCCTGTACTCAAACTACAAACTCTCCAAAAGGACCAAGCCCGTACACCATTCACCTTAGTGCTTCTTTCCATGGGTCAGACAAAAAAAGGACGAGGAATGTTAAAGGCTCACTTGAGAGACATTCAGCTGAAAACCTTTAACACAGTTGAGAAAGTTTTCAGGACCTCAGTCATACTGTAAAATCAAATAACTCATTTTTCACCTTGAAACTTTGCTTCCGCTTTCTTTTTGAGATTGTTGTGACCACTTTTTGTATGTTCCTCAGATGAGACCAAGTGAGCTCCTGGAGGTTTTCCATGCAGAGGCTTCACCGATGCCACAGAAACATTGTCCTTGTTACTACAGATGAGAAAAACTTTGTCCAGCATAGTCCTACAGGACATATGTAAAGACCTTATTTGCATAACTGGTCATGTCTTATATATTCCCCATTAATGTTTGTTTTTGTAATGATAAAAGCAGTTTTGTGCGACCTCAGAATTTGTTAATAAAAGGCTGACCTCTGGTGGATAGATAAAGGATGATACTGTATTCTTACAACCTTCACACTACAGAATGATTTTAGTTTATAATGATTTCACTTTTCTTCATTTTCAGTGAAAAAGAACTAAACAAAAATGATCAGAACAGCCGGGATAGATGGGATGCACTTGGTTTGGAGGAATTTGAAATACAGCTATAACACAGGCTGCTGTTTTCATACCTCAGTGTTTATCTTCTGCCCTCTCCTTCTGTTATGCCACAGGGAATGTTTTCAGACCTACTAAGTCACATGCAGGGCAGACTACCACACAGCAAGAGAGCATAGACAGGTCAGACCAACCAAATACCAAGAATCTTTGTCTGTCAGCAGCTGTCTGGAAACCTCTTCCTGCATTCAGACAGCACAAGTGGAAATTGAAGTTTGTTTTTGATGTTTTCTCTAAGTCAATTTCAAGTTTCCTTCCCAACGATTAAGATCATGACCCGCAAGAGGGGGTACTGCAATACTTGAAGATAATAACTGTAATGATAGGAGATGATGGTAGAGGGCACTATGTGTTGTGTCAGGGCTTGGGTTGTGGTTGGGGAGGCTTTGATGCGCTGAGGGACTCGGGTTTGTAGTGAGAACAAGCAGCTGCTGCCTGCTGAAGGGCCCTGCCACTGACCCTATTCATCCCAACAGCAGGTGTCACATCAAGTCCCCGCCTCACCCTCACGCGCATACATTCACACATGTGCTCCTCACACACACACCCCTGTGGAAAAGCACCAAGTCTTGTGCACATCTACACGCACACCCACACACGAATGAGTGTGTGTGAGAGTGAGGGGTGGGGTGGTGGTGGGGACCTGGAACTACTTACAGAGAACAAAGAGCGAAATCAGGAAAAAATGCAGCCTCTTAGAATAAATCTCACCACAATGCTGAGAAAAATCCCCAACCTCACCCCCAGAAACACAAGAAAAACCTGGTTTCTCTCTTTTCAAAGCAGTCAAAAGTGTCTTACAAAAGCAGAAATAGAAAACATTTTAGATAAAAGGATCCAGGCCCCTTTCTGAAAAGGACCTCACACCAAGTTGTGTAATTCCTACCAGAAACTGGTTTATTTACCAAAAAATAATAAGATTTAATGCCAAAGCACTTAGGCTACAAATAAAGGACAAGGAGTGTGTGGATTGAAACGGGGGAGAGGGAGAAAAAAAAGGGGGGAAAAAGTTCCCCCCTTTTTCTTCCACTTGTTATTTTCTGCTTCTCTGTTTACACGACACACAAGATTTTGCATGGAGGAGCTGCGAGAACGGTGGTGCTGGAGCCGAGCAGAATGACCTCCACGGAAGAAAAGAAAACAATAAACATGTCAGAGGAATTTGGACATCTGCAGTGACACAAGCTTTTCACAGAGAGGCTGTTGCAGTTTAACGAATCAAAGCGCTGCTGCCTCGGCTTACCTTAGATAAAGCAAAATCAACATTTATCCTGAGAACGCGAGCAAAGACGCTGACAAGTGCATAGAGCCAATGACAATACATTAGCAGAGATGCTAGGAACAAGCGTGCCACCCACGTTGCTGAAAGACCTTGCTTTCAAACCCCACCACTGAACTGTAAAACCACTAAAATCCCTGTCTTCCCCATACTGTCCTTTTCACTTTAGCTTGAAAAAACCCAGTGTTTTCTCCCTCTGCCCCATCACTGGAAGCTTTTCCACAGCTAATTCTTGCATTATGTTCCCATTGGACCCATCTCCACTGAGACAGCCACTATAAGGAAGAACACTGTGCAGTGTTTCCATGAATGAATTAAAATTAAATGCTGACCAATCCCACTCAGGGGAACGAGCCAACGCTTGAACCCTTGGCGTAAAATTATAAATCTTGTTAGCAAGGCGTTTCCTTTGGTTTGCCTCTGCCGACAAAATCTGCAGTAAAGCAAAAAGAGTGTGACAGCTCACTGCCTGCAGCATTCCTCCCCAGATCTGTCTTACACACTGCCGAATTTGATTAAAATAAGCTGAACTAAATAAAGCTGAGCATATTGGTTCTGGTGCCATAACCATTCCCTGTATTCTTGAATCTATGTTTAAAAGGATGACATGAAAAAGAATTGAACCGGGCTCATTTTCTTCACTTCAGAAATGAAAATATAATCACATCATAGCAGCTTAACTACACCACTATACCCAATTATGCTATGGGGATCATTAAAGCCTCCTGTTATCTTAAAGGCAGCAATGTCCTCTCAGTCACTTTTAAATCACATTATGTGGTGTAAACGCATGTGAGTCACTCTCTTCTGTTTGACCTCGGGAGGAGAAAAGCTCATGTGCACCCACTCTTCCTTGATATTCCCATTCAGACTGACACATTATGAATGTTGTTCCATGTAGTGTATGCGGCTGAAGGAAAACCTGGTGTGGAAATATCCCTTAGACTTTAAATGCTTTAAATGTGAACTCCCCTACACCATTCAATCTACAAACACACACACACATTTCCTTTTTCTTTCAAATGGTCGGAGCTGCAGTGTATCTGTGACCTTAATTCATGCTTCAAGTCCACATGATGACTTTGAACTCAGTTTGAACAGTTAAAAAAAAACTCTTTCCTCTCCTTTCTTCTGTCTCCTCCTATTCCCTCTACAAGGTACGTATAACAACTGAAACAGCCACATCATAAGATAAAAGCAGAGGCTTGACCTGACCGGAATTCACTGTGCCTAAATCATTCTTAATATGAGGGTCGGGCAGGCTTGTTCGAGGGATTATCCTCGATAGAACAGGAAAGATTTCCAGCTAATCTATATTGGAATGCCCACTCTGGAGAAGGTGAGGGGAAGTGGTTGGAACCAAAGGTTTCTCTTGGAGGAAAGTGAAAACTGTGCAGCAATTAGGGTCCAACTGCAATGAAAGCAGTACATTTTCATTCTCTTATCAACATGTGTGTTCTCCATCAGCCTCAGAGAAGTCTGTTTTGAGCTACGGATTGTGTCATTTGTCAAGCAAAGATGGTCAACATGACCATTCTGTCATTTCAGCTCCTCAATGTCTTTGAAACCATTTAGAAGTTGGATGTATTTATATTTTCAACTGTTCAGTTGGTGGATTAGGAAATAGATGATGGGTCATTTTCCTTTAGCCATCGAAGCAGATTAATATTAAAGGTGATAGCTACATTCTTTTTCCTCAAAACAATAATAAAAAACAAAACAAAACACAGAACATTTAGAGGGGTGCAGAATAAAAGTATTAATTTTACCTCCCACATTTTTATAGCATATAAATAATTGTTTTATCAATTTTGATGGATTCCTAAAAAATGAATATTTACATCTGATTACCATGTCAGCGTTGGTATTTTGGCCGTTAGCTTTAGCTCTGGAGATGCTTGCTTGATTGTTCTGAGTAGAAACAACATTTTCCTTGCCTCACTTCCTGAATTCAAGTGGGAAAAAAATGAAGCAGGATGAGGATGAAAGTAGCAAAGGGCCAAAAAAAAATGCAGAGGTTGCCACTTTCCTCCTGGACATGCAAGTTAAACATTTGCTAATGCTAATTAATGGTTAGCCGGTTCTGTAACATTGCTAGTGCTAAAAAAAAAAAAAAAAGAAAAGAAATTGCTAATGCTGATGGGCTCTATGCACAACTTCCTGAACTTAAAGGGGAAGTTCAGGATTTTTGACATAGGGCCTCATTTTCGAGTGAGCCAGGATACTTCTTATCACTGAAGACAGTTTCAACAAATTTCATTCCATTATTCTAGTTCCAGGAGGGTGCAGATGCTAATGCTAGTGTAAGTCAATAAGAATCTGCTAGCCTGTCATTAAAAACAATCTTATCCATTCACAGAACATCTGAGGCAAATTATTTATAACTTAAGACTATCTGTGTAAATGCCGTGTTAACAGAATAATGTTACAAATAAAAACAACCTTGTATTTCGTTGCATTTTGATTGTTGCTGCTGAGACACTTTGCAAAGTTTTACTTTTTGTATTTGGCAGCGGAGTGATATCATCTGCTGCTACGTGCATAAAGGAATTTGTCAGTCAGTCATTTTCTGTACCGCTTATCCAATTCAGGGTTGCGGGGGTTGCTGGAGCCTATCCCAGCTATTATCAGGCGAGAGGCAGGGTACACCCTGGACAGGTCGCCAGTCTGTCGCAATGAAGGAATTTGATTACACAAATAACAGTCAAAACTATGGCCACGTCTGAAAGGCCTGAGGATATGTCAGATTTTGAAGACAATTTCAAACTTTTTTCATCAAACTGTCACCATATCTCTATGAACCTGAATACACTGACAGAGGTAGTAGCACTACCACCCGGTAGCAAAGTAGCCCATATCATTCCACATCTGGTAAGAAACTAGTTCCTCTGTATGTCATGCAAAATTTGTCATACAAGGCTAGTTTTATTTGTTTAAGATACAAGTTTACTAGTTTAACTTGGCATTTACACAGACAGACTTGCTGATTTGCCTCGGATGTTCTGTGGAGTGGATAAGATTGGTTTTAATGACAGGCTAGCAGATTCCTATTGACTCACACTAGCATTAGCATCGGCAACCTCCTGGAACTAGAATAATGGGATGAAATATGTTGAAACTGTCTTCAGTGATAAGTAGGATCCTGGCTCACTTGTAAATGAGGCCCTATGTCAAAAATCCTGAACTCCCCTTTAAGCAGCTCCTTTGTTTTCTGTCTTTCATTACTAAGCATACTGATTGATCCAGGAGTGTCTGGCCATTGTCATTGTGATTACTTGACCACACCTGGATTTATCAGTCCTTCCAGTAATGAATGACAGGAAACAAAGGAGCTACCTTAAGTTCAGGAAGTAGTGGAGTTGTGCATAGAGCCCATTGGGTAAGCAAGTGTTAGTGTGTCACATACTAGCGAGGAGGAATTAAACTTGTAGTTCTAACCTTTAAGTCTTATGTTTATATAAAAAAAAAAGACCTGTTAGGCAATTTAAAAAAAAACGTTTTAGATGGAAGATCAATTAAAATGAAAACTTGGCCACAGCCTGTACTTCACCATTATGTTTTTGGTTAACTCTCACTGCTCTGATCCATCTTATTTCAAGTCACCAAAGGCTATATAATAAAAATACTAATAATAAGCTCTGAAAAACTGCCACTGCACACTACCTGTCCAGCATCAAATCAGAAACAGACAATCTGAAGCATTCATACTGTAGGAGAGAGTGGTCTATTGTTTGATTTAAATGCACTGGAAAGGACAGCTACTGGACTTCCAGATAGGAGCTGGTTTCTGGAATAGTTATGCAGAAAGAGCAAGAGGGAGCATATTTCTGAATGGATGTGTACATATGAGTGTGTGTAAGTTCCGTTCTGGCAGGAGAAGGGTTGGGCACCGTTTTAATTAGCGCTGTGCTGGAAGCCCAAACAGTGGAATCGTTGTGAGAACGGCTACAACAGCTGCAAAGGCTGTAAGCTGGTTAATAAACACAGTTCTCACTCCCAGCATGCACCCTTCCAGCCATCCTCGTTTCTCCCTTTTCTTGTGCTAGGTCAGATGTTTGGGGAAGCTAAAGAAGCATAGGGTAACACCCATACACACTAGAGGAGCTGGAAGGCCACTGTATTGACAAATGTATAAGAAGGTTTCCTGCCGGTGATCTCACAAGGGCAGCAGTTGGAGATGAAATGTGTAACACAGTGAGAACCAGCCCTTCCCTACAGGACACAATTTCCAGAGTGGAACTGAGAAATAAAAACCGAGTGAGGAAATTGTTTCATTAGTATGGTGTTCAAACTGTAAGTTTAAAAACTTGATTTAGAGCTTGTCTTAACTGCTTTGGCATGCCAAACCAGAGCAAGATGCATGATTTCTACATATTCAGGCTGTTTAGATACAAAACTATTCTGATTTAATGTCTTCTTACAATGCAAAGGTGCAGCATGTTGCTCTGGAACCTTCTCCATTTCTTACTCTATGTTTAAAGCCACATAAATGAGACCACACCAAACCTCAATGTCCACTTAAGCTAAACTTGAGGAGGAACCGACAAACCCCAAAACCTCACCTCAACCTGACCGCACCGCAACCACTGCTGGCAGAGCCTCCCATCGCTGAGATGTTATAAACGATTGGTTGAGATATTGTTTTACTTTAGGCTTTACTCTGTCTATTTTGGCACTATTGGAATCAACATTGGCCTCCACGTTAGCTCTGTGAATTACTGGTATTTCAATTTAAAAAGGGTCTTGAAAAAAAAATAGGAGTCTGTTTTGATGGAAAGTTTTAAATAATTTGACGTGGAATGTTTCATGAAGCCTGAGTAATAGTCTGATTTTCCATCCAAATTTACCACTGTTTAGTTGTGAGTCAAGCACTGCCAAGAGACTCTCAAAGACACCTTTGAGTCAGCTTTATTGATGCACTCGAACTTTTTATTGTGTAACAGTGACACATTGTGGACAACCCTAAGATGTGCATCTATGATGTTCATCGTCATACACCTGTGAGAATTTCACAAAGAAAAATGGCATTTGAGACAGCATAGACATCCAGAATAATCTACACTAATGGACACTTTATTAAGTATCTCTATCTAGCATCACATTGGACCCCATTTTGCCATCAGAAATTCTTGGTGGCATGGATTTAAAACAAGGTGTTGATTTAGCTTCATACTGACATGATATCAGGCATGATGTCAGTCTCTCATTCCACCAAATCCCAGCGGTTGTTCTGTTTGATTTAGATCTGGTGACTGTGGAGGTTATGGAGTACAGGGAACTCATCATGTTCAAGAAACCAGTTGAAGATGATTTGAGCTTTTTGACATGTTGTATTGTCTTGTTATCCCGTTGCAGGTGAAATCAAGACTCATCAGGCCAGGCAATATTTTTCCAGTCTTAAAGATTCCCATTTTAGTGAGTCTGTGACAGTGGTGGAGCTAGACTTTTATTTTTTGAAGGGCCAAGGCTATCTCTGGGGGGTCCACTGACTATGAGAATGACAACTAACACAGAAACAGTACTTCCATTCATATTAGTGGTGGTCAGCGATTTAAATTTCTAATCGTGTTTAATCGCATGTTTGCAATCGCATGCACACACAGTGTTTTTATTCTTTAAAAGTACTGCTATATGAAGAAAATACAGCAACTTTTGGTTTTCCAGTTAAAAACTAACAACTAAGACAGAAATCTGGAACTAGTCCTGGACTCAGACCTGAATTTCACCATCACAGTAAGGCAGTTGTGAAGTCAGACTGTTATCATTTAAAGAACGTGAAGGATTAAAGGAATTATGTCTCTGCAGGACTAAGAAAAGTTTGTCCAGGCATTTATCCTCAGTAGTCTATAAGTACTGTAGGTTTTCCTAAAAAGTCCAACAGACAGCTGCTGTTAGTCCAGAATGCTGCTGATCCGGTCCCCACTGAGACAAGGACCCTGGATCCCAGAACGCCAGTCCTAAGATGGCCTCCTGTTTGACGAAGAATTGACTTCTAAATCCAGCTGTTAGTTCACAAAGCGCTGAATGGTTTAGGACCAATTTTCTGTTCCCAGTCAGAACTAAAACTGGAGAAGCAGCATTTAGTTTTTATGCTCTTCATATGTGGAACAAACTCCCAGAAAACTGCAGTTCTGATGAAACTTAGCAGTTTTAAGGTTATTCGCCTGAAAAATCCATTGATTAGCTTCATCATACTGTGATAGTTTGGTTTTACCTGTTAGAGCAGATAATACTGTAGCTAGCAGTCCATTGAGGATAGCCTCGAGTGATTCACTTTACTACGAACACAAAAGCACTTGAACACAACACACTGGTCATCTACAACTCACAAGTGGAAAGGATCATCTTTCCCATCCCACATGAAGGCAGCATTACAAGGTGTACATCACCACCTTCTACAGAGTAAACTATTGTACAAGAATGACCAGGGGTGTGACATGTTAAAAATGGGGGGGGGGGTGAGTGCCCCCAGGCATTGTGAATATTTTTTTTTTTTTTTTTTTTTTTAGTATAAGAAGAATAGAATATAACAAATACAAAATACATAGAAGCAACAAATAATTACTTTTTTTTTTTTCTTTCTTACTAATGATCTATTAAAACTTGTAGAAAGGAGAAATGAGATAGAAATATATATTAAAACAAAAAACAGAAAAAGAAGGAAGAAGGGAAGGAGGGCAGGGAGGGGAAAAG
The DNA here is from genome assembly GCA_023101725.1 of Atherinomorus stipes. NCBI lineage: Eukaryota > Metazoa > Chordata > Actinopteri > Atheriniformes > Atherinidae > Atherinomorus > Atherinomorus stipes. The sequence continues at coordinate 31,671 of JALJCO010009129.1, forward strand.
AAAGGAGGGGGGTGGGGGGGTGGGTCTTGGCTGTTTGCACGGAAAGTCCGCTTCGTTTGGGGTAGTTGTGAATGCGCAAACGGACTCTGATCTGGAACGAACAGACAAACTCGGTCAGCCTACCAACGCGGGTATTGGTCCGCTTCAAGTGGACCAAATACAAGAAGTGGACTACAAACTGCTGCTTCCTGCATTTGGTTTAGCATGGCATTGTTGGTAAATGCAACTACAACAAACACACGTGGGACTCCAGTACTTTTAAAAATGGCCTGTGGTCAGACGTGTTCATTCCGGGCCCATTGTTGCAACATGTCGATGCAGCATGCTTGTATAAGATAGAATAAAAAACACAAAACCGAGACTGTTTCATGCTTCATGTGTTCGTGCATGTGGAGGAAGCAGAAGTTGTAAGAGCCTTCTTGTTTATTGGATGTCTTGTCCTCGCCTACAGTGAATCTGAATGCAGCGTCACCTCTGGAGAGATTGGGAACATTATTCAAAAGGTTTGGCTCGTTTGGCTATGGTGCAACATGAACGCCATCTTGAAAGCCGAGTCCCCAATTGGACTTTGCTTTGTGAATGCACCCAGCATTGTCTCGGTCTAGGTGGTGTGGTCTTGACTACAAAATCACATAGCATATGTCTATACAGAGGAAATTGTTGATTGATGGATCTTTGTGTTTCATGGGGAAGACTGTGTGGCAATAAAAGTTCAAACAGTCTGTTGTCTCATTAATAGAAAATGTATTTATATCGCTGATAAATAAATTATGGCACAATAATAATACACTAAAGACACAAATACACAATTTTTTTTTTTCTTTCGAATGTTTTTTCACTGCCAGGAGCATGAGCATGTGGTTCATGGTCCAGATTAATCTTTAAAGGAGGTTGTTCCTTTATGGTGGTTTACAGAACTCCAAGCTTTCAGCGCAGAGCAGCCCTCTGCTTTCAGATAAATGCACCGTACTGAAACATTTCAGACATATCTAAAGATGTACATGTTCTCTGTTGCCTTTAAATGCAGTTATTGACTTGGCTTTTCAAGTGTTGTGTTAATCATTTGCTTAACTTCTTTTTTAGAAACTTTATGACTTATGACAATTTACATGTGCACCTCTGACAAATCTCAGTTTTTTTTTTTTTTTGGGGACTAGTGGCCTTTATACAACAGTGTACAGTGACAGGAAAGGGGCAGAGAGAGTGGGGAGTGACATGCAGCAAAGGGACCTGGACCGGGAATCGAACCGGGGCCGACTGCGCTGAGGAGCTGTAGCCTCTGTTCATGGGGCGGCTGCTCAACCAACTGAGCTAATCACCACCCTGACAAATCTCAGTTTTGCTCTAAGTTTCTTTTAATGCAACCCTTACAGATGTTGCATTCTTACACTATTTTTTTAACAGGGTAAAATGCTATGAATGAGGTAATGGAACTCTGAAATACTAGACACCCCCACCATTAATCAAAATAAAATATTATTCCAATCTCTAAATATTCAATGAAAACTCCAACCAATCATTGAAGTGGGGTGCACCCCTAGGATTGGCCAAGGGACCTGTCTGTTAGACCTTTGCTTCTGCATTGGGAGGCAGAGGGAATGAGGGGGTGTGTCTTAGGAGTGAGGCGGGACTGTTGATATTCAAATAATCTTGCTCTGCTTTCTGAAATGCAAGATCAGTAAGGGTTGCTTTAACTGCCACTGCTGTTCTATTGTTTAACCATTACAGATGTGTTCAGCACTGTGGTCAGTTTAAAGAATGTTTGGTTTGGTACATAAATGGACTTGAATGCAACAGTCAGTAGGCCATCAAATTTATTATACCACTACCCCCCCCCCCCCTGTCACCCCGACACGGCTGCAATCTTGGCCCACCACCTCACCCCCTCTTTTTTTGACTACTGAACCCCTCCTTTTTTGTGTCCCCCAAAAACCCTTCAAAAAACTCCTCCCCTCAGTAAAAATGGGCCCCCCCCCATAAGATCCCAAAAACATCCACAACCTTTCTCTCTCCTCCCTCTCTGACCTCACCTAGATCGTCACTCCACCCCCTCTCTCGGGGGGCCCACCTCCCCATTTCCTCCCCTTAGCTTAGCAGAGTAATCAGTCACTCTCTCACCAACTGAGAGGTATGATAGTTTATCTTTTTCTATATATTTCTTTTTTTAATTTTCTTGTATATCATATTGATGTGGGTATATGATTTATATTATTTAATATATTGAATTTAAAGATAAATAAATAAAATTTATATTATAACTTTTTGTGTTTTTATGTTTTATAGTTGTGTTTTATGTTGTGATATTTGAGGCTGATAAATTGTATGTTTTGTACTCAGAATGTTTGCGGTACCTTTCGTATCTCAAAAATTAAATTAAGATTTTTTTTTTTTTTTTTTTGTACCATTGAATTGCACTGCATTGTTTTCTGTTGTTGTTGTTGTTTACTTGCCTTATACATTCTCTGAAGTCAATATGTTTGGGGTCTAATTGCCTTCATTTGAGTCAAAACAAGCAATAACATCAACCAGACCGGGATTCAACCCTGCACCAGCTGCACCAAGGGTATTTAGTGCTCTGTCAGTTGAGCCACACGTCATCCCAGTTAGGATATTTTTTAATGATTTTTTGTTTGTTTGTTTCAGATTTTTAAATGGATGTGATTTTTTTTTTCTTTTGTTCATTAGCAATACTGGATTTTTTTGTTTGTTTGTTTAAAACTAATTTTGTGTCTCATGAGAACTACTTGGTTTTTATCCAGAAAACATGTTTTACTTTTTACCACTGGATGGCGACGCAAGTTTACTTTGAGATCATCTATAGATACAGGGAGGCAGCCCTTTGCTCCTGCACTAATTTTAATATGAGGATAAAAATAATACTGAATGTTATGCATTCTTTTATCAATTATTGCTAAAATTGGATCTTTGTCTGTAATTTGTCTGCATGAAGGACTCTGGGGACAAATTCTATGTTCTTGTAATAAAAACATGAAACAGCAGCACTTTAGTGTGAGAAGATGGTTTTTTAATATTCTTCCTTCCATGTACGGTTAAAAAAAATAACTCGTCATTTCTTGTCATACTGCTTTGATAAGTTCTCTAATTTGGTTTATGTCTTTTGTGAGGTTTCTGTTTTCTTGTCTTTTTTTTTTTTTTCTTTCTTTCTTTCTTTCTTTCTTTCTTTCTTTCTTTCTTTCTTTCTTTCTTTCTTTCTTTCTTTCTTTCTTTCTTTCTTTCTTTCTTTCTTTCTTTCTCTCTTTCTTTCTTTCCTTTCTTTCTTTCTTTTTTTTGTATTTCTATGACAAATGTGAATATGGATCCAGTTGACTCTGGCCCACATAGTAAAATCGCATACTTGTTTCCCAGGAAAAAAGTATGTGATTTTACTATGAGTTTTGTTGAATGAGTGCTCTTAATTTGTTGTGCTAAAAGAAGAATTTCTGTTCTGTTGAACAGACGATAAAGTTCTATTCTTCTTTCCAGTTTTCAATGGATGCTTCAAACTGGGTTTGAATGTGCCTTGGTTCTTGTTTAAATCATAGCGTTATATAATTTCCTCATAGTTATTGGGCAAACTGCTGTTGAGGTCACAAGGCAAGTTTTAATCTGACACATATTTTTTGTGATGTAAAGTGTATGTATCTTTTTAACAGACATCTTGTCAGCTACTATCATGAGGAACTGCTACACTTAAATCTGTGATGAACCGTTAGAAATGCCCTTAGCCCTCCAAGGGTGAGCCACACCTTTAAACTGAGGATAAATGGGGGGTTGGGAAAGAGATGGGTGGTTCATTTAGCCAACTGAGCACAAGACACCACTCTTGAGCCTCTACATTTTTTTCAGGGAAGACCCTATTAGAGTTCAGATGGAGGATTATCTAATAATGTTGGACAGTTAAGTGAGTTTATTCGATAAAATCCTGGTTATGTTCACATCCCAATGCAACTCATTAACCCGTGCTGTCACCATAAATACCAGACATACACACATGCCCTGGTCACATGGCAGCCATGACCACAGGGATCAATTAAAGACTGGTGACATCACTTCAGTTTCTGGATACAGTTTCAGAGTGAAAATGAGGACTGAATTCCCTTGGGCACCGTTTCTAGCTTAATCATATTCTGTAGTGTTTGAGTAGTTTGTCACTGTGAAAGATTTGGTAAGTCATTTACAGTTACCACTGCAATGTGTTGAAAACTTTGATTTCATATGATGTTATGATAGTCAAGAAGTGAACAGGCCTGCCAACCATCCACTCAACATACACAAGCTCAATGTCCAACTTGTTATTTTGGGGGGTTTTACCACTCCAGAATGAAACTGTACTGTAGCTCTTCTCTTTTATCTGTAACAAATGAGCCAAAACACACAATACAATACAATACAATACAATACAATACATACACGATACAAACTGATTCACCAGGAAATCAAGGGTGAGTACACAATACAGATCAGCATAGAGAAGAGCACAGTAAAAATAGCTAATTAGCACATGCTGTCTTGCAGGGGTTTCACCATGTTTCACAGCTACTTATCACCTTCTGCTCTGTCTTTATTCTGCTGGAAAATCTGTCAACAAAATTCCTTTCATGAATGATCTCTGTGATGACAACTGTATAAATGTACCTATTTGAATAACAGACACTGGAAATATCTGACTTGAAATATAGTAATTTAGTCAATTACACCAAATGTGCAGTAACTCATCAAAAGTCTACACCACCTCTCACCAGCGTGTGAAGGCCATATGAAAAAGACAATCAATTACAGTTCAAGCACGTCTAGTGCAACAAGGAGGTTAGGTGTCAATTAGCTATTTAAACACAGGATAATGAACATAACGACAGCACACGGAATATACTATAGGGTAAAGCTAGATAAACGTATTGCACTCCAGCAAGTGCTTATCACAGCCTATTGAACTACTAAATACGCTTTAAGTATTTAAACATGCCTGTAAAACACAGTATAGTTAGGCAGCTTGATCCAAATTATGTCTAAACAAGGCTAAGAACAATATGAGCACATATGAAAACTCACTTTCATTTGAGCATGCACGCAGCAGGCAGCCATCAAAGGAAGTGATGTCACTGATGTCCAGCTACAAATACAACAACTAGGAAACATAAGAGGATTCTCTGACAACCTCAATGCAGAATGAGTAAGAAATAAAAAATTACCACTCTCTAGTCTATATATCAGTGCTTATAAAACAAAACAGTCATGTACACTATTTTTATTGCTGAGTATTTTGTATGAGCAGCACTTTGGAGACATGATTGGCCATTTCTCAAAATGCTACTTTTGCATACATGCATTCTTGTGTATTTTTGAAACATCATCAGTAGAGGTCCAAGTACTGTTCCAGTTCAAAGAACACATCAAAACAAGTACACTCCACATTCCTGAATGTGTACTTGCTCCACCCACTTTTCCAAGGCTGCATTGGAGGTGACTTTTGTGAACTTCAGGCTCATATCCCATAAGGCGTTGCGGCATAACAATGGCGGAGGAGAAAATTCATAGCTATAAGCACTGAAAATACTCTATTTTGCATACCATTAGTTTTTATTAACTTTTCTACAACAAAGCTGTTTTACTTCAGCTTCTTGGTGGTTTTATAAAGTATAACCTGTCATTAAAAGTGACTTTAGCGGTTTCAAAAAATAGGAGCTGAACAGCTAACAGTAGGACAGGTGCGTTATCATAGATAACTGTCATGAGATGACTTCAGCTACATCTTTGACATAATCAAGTACATTTCTGTTCCAAATGCACAATGAGCGTATTTGCATCCTTCTGTCCTTGGAAGTCTGTACTTCCGACAAGTCCATGCTAGCAAGTACACAAGTATATTCTTATGCTCCTTTTCCACTAGCACCTACTCAGCTCAACTCGGCTCATCTCTACTCAGTTTGTGGAGTTTTCCACTGGGAGTTTCCCAGGCTGAGTAGATACTTTTACGGTACCTATTCTGCTGAGGTTCCAAGCAGGGCTGGGTGGGGCAGAAAAAGTAACGTCTACAGACTGGAGGTCACTGATTGGTGAGGAAGTCGCTTCCCCAGATGAGTCATCAGTGATGTCACTTGAGTAGATAACACCCAACCCAAAGACTTACTGCGCCCCCCCTTTCTAGAAAAAAAAAAAAAAAAGAAGAAAAAACAAAGGTACCCACCATATCTGCGTTTTTTTAAATGGGAATGGAAAACCATTGGGTATCGCCGAGCAGAGTCAAGCAGGATAGGCAAAGTAGGTGCTAGTGGAAAATTAGCGTACTTGATATTGAGAAACGGCCATGTTCTGACTTTAATGTGCTTTATAAATAAAGTGGATTGGACGATAATATTGTGTGTGGGAAGTGGCCAAAGCAGTGACCATGCTTAAGTATGAGGTGGTGATGGCCACCTCTGCCCACCCCGTGGCTTTGCCTCTGCACAGTGGTGTTTGTTGGCACCCCTCCTTGGTTGTTATCCACAAAACAATTACAGCAATCACCTTTGCTGTGAACAATCTGTCATCAGCTTTGTCAGAGGAGTGGTTTATTTTTACCCTGGAGATGTCTTTGGAGGCCAAACCAGGGGGAGGTGAAGTCATGATGGCTATCGTTTAGAAATAATGATGTAGCCAGCTCCAGATGTAGACCACTGCCTCTCCTGAGGTATTACCTCACTCTGCGCAAACACAGGGAACATCTGCATGATGAGTTGGTTAACAAGGCTTAGATTTAATCCGATACAAGCCATTTAATAACGAAGAAGTTGCTATTATTATTTATTGGCTGATTTGTGATTAAATAAACACTGAAACTAGTTGGACCCTTATCATAAGGTATCCAGTCTAAAAAAAACATAATATGAAAGTGAATTTGTGCAAAAGATTTCACAAAAAGATTCAGATGTGGTTTAAAATTCAGAGTCAAGCTGCTATATAGACTTCATGTGAACAAAAATGAACAATATCGTCTGAATCAGCTTGTTCCTTGTAAACTAGGCACCCTCTTCTACCAAACATGGAAATACAGTATTTTGTCATGATTTGATAATTGATACTGCTAAAATTTGAGCATATGCAGAAGTTTACAAACACTTGCATTCTGACAGTTTTATTTACATATCGTATTATCCGTTATTTCTGGACACATATTTAGAGCCAAAGACAGTTTCGAAGCTATAATTTTATGTAATAAGCTCAGTTGTTGTTAAAGGTAGATGAGATTTTTGCCACTAATTCTTGTGGGTAAGCCTCACGTGAAGCTTTAGCATTAAAAACGTTAACTTTGCTTCACATAGAATTAAAAAAAAACAAAATATGAAGGTGAAAAACAACAGGTATAGAGTTTTAAACCCAGAGCAGAGACCTGATCTTATAGTATTGCTTTGATATTTTGTACTGGAGAGAAAAAAAAAAGGCAAAAACAGTAGACTAAACTACTTTTTCTAATCTCTGGCCAACCAGCCAAACATTTCAATGAACTGAATCAAGACAAAGCCGCTCTTACCGTCTGCAATTTTTGGCCGAATATATGAACCATAGACAGCGCGTTTCTAAAATGTCTCTCATGGATCTTGCTTGATGCCACTTTGGAAACCAACTTGCTCAATTTTCCATTTTCAATGTGCACAAGGTTCTTCTTTAGACCCTTTGTTTTTCTCAGTCTACCTGTCATCACTGGGTCCAATTTTGTACTAGACTGAAGCTGATTTTCATTTTAATGCAGATAGTCTGGATCTGTACCTGCCATTGACCCTGATAGACCCACTTCAAATAAATTTGGGGCCTGTGTAGTTGCTGCTAAAATCTGGTTACCAGCAAATTTCCTTAACTCAGCTAAGACAGAAGTGATCATTATCAGACCAGCAAGGCTGAGTCATTTGTTCAACATTTGTTGCTCTGTCCCAAAGTCCATAAAAAGACAGTTGGCCAGGGAGCGTTTTCCTTTCGTGTACTGATGCTGTGGAACAATCTGCCTCTTGACATCAGCAGGCACGGTCTCAAGATGTTTTTAAAGCAAAGCGACAGACCTACCTGTTTACTATTGTGTATGATTTTGAGTGGTGCTGCTGTTTTATCTGCTTTTTACTGGTCTCATTGAACTGTTTGTAATTTTTTTTTTTAAAATGTTTGTTTATTCCGTTATGCTTTACAGCACTTTAATGGAAAGCACCTTATGAATAAGAATCGTTTATTTTCCTCAGAGTTCCCATAATTAAGAGGAAATATGAAATAAAAAGAAAATGTTCAGGCATCAACTGTAATCTTTCATGTTTGTGCTGAACAAACATATCTTGTAATTTATGTGACTTATACATCTTTGACTTATAAATTCTTTTGACGACTGTTATCGTCATGGTTTTCCTAAAGTAGTTGACCCACATGCAACGAGCTCCAAGAAAGAAAGTTTGATACATTAGGTTGATGATCCGGGAAAACTTCTGGGCTAGGAGGTTGCTCTTTTGCGGAGAGAAAGATGGGTAAATGGAAGGTAGATTGATGAGAGAATCCAGAGGGGTGGTTTCCTTACTGTGATGAAGATGATATGGGCCTGGGTGGTGATGAGGGATCCCGGGTGAGGGCTCCGAGGTCCAGGAGGGAATAGGAGTAACCAGTTGGAGGGTGGGCAGGTTTTGCAGTGGTGAGTCACAGGAGCCAAAATGGTTGCCAGCATGAAAGGAAATAGACGAGGAATGGCAGTTCTCAGGAGCTGAATGAAGATGGTTAGAGGTCTGGTCTGGTAGGCTTCTAAGGAAAACACAAGGAGTCAAAAATGTCAAAGACAACAGGGAGCTCAGTGAATCACAGGGAGGCTTGGATTTTACCATGAGGTTCAACACTCATGCGTGAGACACTGGCAGCCGGCTCCTGATATACTCTGCAGTGATTGGAGATGAGCTGCAGGTGTGCTGCCTGCACACCTGTGGAGAACCACCCTCCAACTGGTCCAATGGGGCCCTCTGGAGGAACCTGGAAGAACCGAATCTAGACACCCAGGCCCCTGACAGTTATTTAATTTAACAAGCACCATATGAGGACTGCAACACTTTGCTTTTAGTCAGTGAATGACAAAAGCTCTGAAAGAGCACCTGTACAGTGAGGGGACAGCTGACCAACATACAGATGCACCGCCATGTGCCAAGGTCCGAACAAACTTGTGTCAGCAGCCTGGTGAAGTTCAATGTGTCACCACCCTTTTGTGCAAAATGAACTGTGACTGCTTTGACTGACAACTGTGATATCTGCAGTTAATTGTCCTAACAAACAAGTGACTGTGACAGCTGCTGTCAGACTTTGACACTTCTACTCAATAAACCAGTGTGGACCTCCATTCCCACTGAGCCCAGGGAATTTCTGCTGTGTGAGGGTGGGGGTTGCAGCCACAGTGTCATTTTACACAGTGAGTTTACTTTAGAAAGACAGCATTGTCTGATGAGTGGACAAATAATCACAAATCTGAAAAGGCCCTGTGAATGGCATATAAGTTATACAGCATGCAGAGCACATTAATAAAAAAAAAGGAGCTGGAAAAGGCTGGTGCTGGTAATACCACCCTCTGATTGGTCCATTTGCTGTCTCCGAGCAGTGAAGGTAGGAGAGGAAAACCAAGAGCCCCTGGAGACAGCGTTCAAATAGTATCACCCTCAATATTATTTCTAGAAAGACTTGCAAAAAGCTGAGCCAAATGAGCCACCCCGTTTGAAATGGGAGCTGGCCTAATGCACTGCTGTCATGCCTTGCATTGCTGCAAAAAATGTTATAGGCTTGCCAAGAGGCCTAGGATGGCCAAATAAATGGCATGCGTGAAGGAGTACCATCTACACTTGTGTGTCAGTCATCGTTAAGCGTTTCACCCCCGTGCCAATTCATGGAAGTCTATGGGGCTAATGTTGTAATCAATCCTAACCCATGAGTCCACTCTTCCTCTGTCTGGTTAGAGACAGGCAGCTCTCCAAGGTTTCTAAATGGCTCCATCTCTGTGTGAACCCTGACCTAATAAAGCTTACTACTAATGTTGATGTCCTGTCTTTACACTTTATAGGCAGCATGCTGGTCTTGTAGTTCTTGTCCTGTTTTAGGCTGATGTAGCACACTGCAAAAACTCAAATTCTTACCAAGTATATTTGTCTCATATCTCATCACACTCAATATAAGGCACAATCATCTAGAGAGAAACATTTCAGTGAGATATAGGAACTTGTTTAAAGACAATGCATTTTAAATATGTCTTATTTTAAGAAATGTTATCAAGAAAATTGTACTTGTTCAACTATCAAAATATATTTGCTTATTTGCAAGCAAAAAAAATCTTGGACACTCATGATATATATATATATATATATATATATATATATACACACACAGTGGATACGGGAAGTATTCAGACCCCTTTAAACTTTTCACACTTTGTTTCATTGCAGTCATTTGCCAAAATAAAAAAAAAGTTTATTTTATTTCTCCTTCTTGTACTCTCAGCACCCCCTCTTGACAGAAAAAAAACATATGTAGAAATTTTTGCAAATGTATTTAAAAAAAAAAAAAATACTGAAGTACCAGAAATACCACATAGTCATAAGTATTCAGACCCTATGCTTAGTACTGAGTAGAAGCACCCTTTTGAGCTAGTACAGCCATGAGTCTTCTTGGGAATGATGCAACAAGTGTTTCACACCGGGATTTAGGGATCTTCTGTTGTTCTTCCTTGCAGATCCTCTCCAGTTCTGTCAGGTTGGATGGTGAATGTTGGTGTACAGCCATTTTCAGGTCTCTCCAGGATGCTCAATTGGGTTTAAGTCAGAGCTCTGGCTGGGCCAGTCAAGAATGGTCCCAGAGTTGTTCCGAAGTCACTCCTTTGCTATCTTAGCTGTGTGCTGAGGGTCACTGGCCCTCATTTATCAAATGATGGTACAACGAAAATCTGTGCGTACGACCATTTCTACGCAAGACTTGGCATTTATTTGGATGTGATCGTAGGATTGTGATGTGGGTTCTTTGTTCGGCAATAATCCAAGCAGAGCCGGGTTACAGTTGTCGGTGGTTTATTGTGCTCGTTGCTTCCATCTCGTGTTCAACAGTATAAACGTGCTGAATTGCCATGGCAGGGTATATTGTACATATTTACAAATTGAAGACAAACACATCAAACATAACAATAATGTGTTTGTCTGTTGGTACAACCTGAATCCTCTGAGCCAGAGCCTCCCTCTAATTGCCAACAATGCAACAAAATGGCTGCCCTCGACCCAACAGGCCTCCTTAAATAGATTAAGCCCCTCCCCTCAGACTCAATTATCTCTGATTTCCCCATATAAACCAGTATCGTCAGAGTATCATAACTCACAATGAATATAGAAAAAACAGATAAATTATACTTTTTTATTTCTCCCTGCCCACAAATCAGAGCACCCAAAAACAAACCAATATTGAGTGTTTTAAAGAAAAAAATTAAATTATATTTTTGGCGCGCATTCAGTCACATGACGGTGACCGCACGGAACAGACCTGACGTATTTAACAGCTGACTAGGCGAGATGGTGAGTGATCACCGCACACACACAGTAAGCCCAACTGAAATTAAGTGCGCACCCGTAGCACAATAGCAGGTAACCAGACCAGGAGTTTATGTCTGGGTGTGGTTGTTGTAATGTGACCATCAGACTTTTTTCGCAAGTGCGCTGGTTCTCGCGAGTATAGCTGCACGGAAATGTATGTGTGTGTGTGTGAGCATGCAAAGTCTATAAAGCAGCTGTCAGTGACAAGACGGCTTCGTCACAAGGATACGATCAAATCTCACGACAGCTCTGAGATCGTGCACGCAAGTTTGAGTCAGTGAGGGTTTGCAGCGCAGCACAGCAGAACCTAAAAATATTTATTAATCAAACCACAAACCGTAATTTAATCATAAGTATTCACATATCCAGCACTAACAATGAACCAATTTGCAAAGAAAAGTCAATTATCATTGCAGCCCTCCACCAGTCGGGGCTTTATGACGGAAGCTTCTCCTCAGTGCAAGACATATGAAAGTCTGCATACAGTTTGCCAAAAAAAAAAACACATGGACTCCAAGACTGAGATATAAGATTCTCTGGTCTCATGAGACCAAGACTGAACTTTTTCAATTTAATTCTAAGTGTGTATGTGTGGAGAAAACCAGGCACTGCTCATCACCTGCCCAATACGATCCCAACAGTGAAACATAGTGGTGGCAGCATCATGCTATGGAGGTGTTTTTCAGCTGCAGGGACAGGACGACTGGTTGCAATTGAAGGAAAGATGAATGTGGCCAAGTACAGAGAGTTCCTGGAAAGAAACCTCTTCCAGCGTGCTCAGGACCGTAGACTGGACCGTCCAACAAGACGATGACCCTCAGCACACAGCTAAAATAACAAAGGAGTGGCTTCGGAACAACTCTGGGACCATTCTTGACTGGCCCAGCCAGAACTCTGACTTAAACCCAATTGAGCATCTCTGGAGAGACCTGAAAATGGCTGTTCACCAACATTCACCATCCAACCTGACAGAACTGGAGATGATCTGCAAGGAAGAATGACAGAAGATCCCCAAATCCAGGTGTGAAACACTTGTTGCATCACTCCCAAGACTCATGGCTGTACTAGCTCAAAAGGGTGCTTCTACTCAAGTATTCATAAGTCTGAATACTTATGACCATGTGGTATTTCAGTTTTTCTTTTTTAATAAATTTGCAAAAATTTCTACATTTTGTTCTTTTCTGTCAAGATGGGGTGCTGAGTGTACAATAATGAGAAATAAAATGAACTTTTTTGATTTTGGCAAATAGCTGCAATGAAACCAAGTGTGAGAAGTTTAAAGGGGTCTGAATACTTTCAGTACCCTCTGTATACAGATGCGGACATGAAAAAGTTCCGCCTTTTTTGCCAGAAGTGATAATAGTGCACTATTACTGCACTATCACTGGCTGAACGATTTGTCCCGCGAATACATCATCACGCACGGTGTCCAAATTTGACGTGTGGAAACATCCTTGTTCCAGGCATTCATTTATGCTCTAAAATCGTTTCCCCTGGGCACACAGGCGTTTCTCTGTGCGATAGGGGATTATCACGCTGACCGGAAGTTCCCGGATTTTTGGCACTTCCTCTTCCGGGCCATGTTAACGACAGCCGTTCCTGTTCTGTTATACTGTTTAAATCGGATAAACTCCAAACATACTCAAGTTTTCATTCTAGACTGAAATGATACTAAGGAAGAAGTGGATCAAAGCGATCGATTCGCCGCGGTGAAGGGCCGAACTTTATAATAAAACACACGTTTTTTTGTCGCCGGTGGGGCACGACACCGGCACTTCACAGCATGCTAGCATTAGCCAGCTAGCGTTTACTGACGTGCTTCACATTGTGCGTCTTAAAACACAAAAACATCTGAAAATCGGGTCTGTACCCCCCCGTTTCCAGTGGAACAACTGGGGACTGCCAAGAAAGGAGACGTTTTCAGATGCTTGTGTATTTTCAGCCTCACAATGTTAGGCACGTCATCAAGCTGGCTAATGCTAACCTGCTAACAATAGTCCAACAGCTACTACTCTGTTAAACTTTGTAAATCGGATAAACGCCAATGCCAAGTTTTCATTCCAGACTGAAGTGATGCTGAGGAAGAAGTGGATTAAAACGACCGATTCACCGCGGTGAAGGACCGAACTTTATAATAAAACGACACACGTTTGTTTGTGGCCGGCAGACTGCGCAGTCGTGTTAGCAGGTTAGCATTAGCCAGCTCGATAACGTGCCTAACTTTGTGCGGCTGAAAACACAGAATCATCTGAAAGCGTCTCCTATCTTGGCAGTCCCCAGTTGTTCCACTGGAAACGGGGGGTACAGACCCGATTTTCAGATGTTTGTGTGTTTTAAGACGCACAATGTTAAGCACGTCAGTAAACGCTAGCTGGCTAATGCTAGCATGCTGTGAAGTGCCGGTGTCGTGCCCCACCGGCGACAAACAAACGTGTGTTTTATTATAAAGTTCGGCCCTTCACCGCGGCGAATCGATCGCTTTGATCCAGCTTTTGATCCAGTATCACTTCAGTCTAGAATGAAAACTTAAATATGTTTGGAGTTTATCCGATTTAAATAGTATAACAGAGCAGGAACGGCTGCCGTTAACATGGCCCGGAAGAGGAAGTGTCAAAATCCGGGAACTTCCGGTAAGCGTGATAATCCCCTATTGAATTAGCAGACAAGTCGCTGGTAAGTGGCTGGCAGTCGGCAGAAAGGGGAACTTTTTTCATGCCCGCATCTGTATATATATATATATATATATAGTTGCTTGTAATAATGATAAAAAAAAAATTGCCAATAGACCAAGTGAAATTTTTTGATAACATTTCTTGAAATATAACATATTTAAGATGCATTATCTTAAAACAAGTTCCTATATCTCACTGAAATATTTTTGTTTAGGTGTTTATGTCTTACATTGAGTATGATGAGATATTTTGACTAGAAATTAGACAAATATACTTGGTAAGATTTTGAGTGCAGAAAAGTATACCCAACTATTTTGACAGCCATGGTTCTTCCCTTAGATGAAGCTTTCTGCTTCTTCTGTTGTTGTGTATGACTGTGATCTCTGCATTGGACATCGCAATACTTTAGAGCCGCACTGAAATTTGTTCACAATAATTCAGTCGTGCCAGATTTTAAATGCCCTTGTTCCTTTCCAAGCAGCTCCCACAGAGGACTTCAGAGAAGACAAACATCTGGCACCTGGAGGCCGTTGTGGGATATGTGATTACAAATTTCAGACATTCATGTTGTATTTAAACATCTGGGACTTCTCCACAGACAGCTGTCTTCCACTTCCATTTTTTCTTTTCAATATTTTTACTTTTATCACTCTTCACTGCGAATTAGAAATACTTGGTTATGGTTTCAAGTACTGATAAAGCATTAGGTCAAGAACCCCTGCACATCCAAAAGTGGCACTTGGGCGAGTATGCTTGGGAGGTCTACAGTAATAGCACAACCTGACTGTCAATGGGACCCCTATCTTTCAAGTATTCTTGCACTGGACGAGGGATGTATATCGTTCTGATTTTATCGATACAGATACCAATATCGATACTCCTTATCGATACCGGTATTTATCGGTTCTCTTATTGATACTATAACATAATTTTGAGTAAATAATAAAGACATTATAAGATGTTAAAAGATCCAGTGGTGGAGAACGTTTGTTCAGAAGGTGTTGAAGAAGCCTGGACATAAAGGTGGGTGAAGGACAGCTGGGAGAATAAGGGAATTGTGTCTGTCTTATTCCATCTCTGTGATTATTTGACGGTGTAATGATAACTCGATGGTTAGGTACAAAAAGTATCAATAAGAGTATCGTTTGTCCATAATCTTAACGGTTCCCTGGTATCGTTAAGATTAGGAACCGGTACCAAACGATACCAGTACTCAGTATACATCCCTACACTGGACAGGAGCTGAGTTGAATTATTTATTTAAGCTGCAATGCTGTAGACTGGATGAGACTATGAGAAATAACAGAAGTCCTTCAGGCATATCTAATTTCTCTGTAAGAGAAATCTCGTGTATGTAGCTGAATTCACTGCAGAGAGGTCTTCAGTTACTCGAATGATTTTATCAGATTGCACTGCAGAATTTTAAAATCAGGATTTTATTAGTGGAGTGACAGTCATGAAATCTGCGTTTAGTCAAGACTTCTGACTCATTTAACCTCATTAAAGAAACAGGCATATAATGTTTATGAATGAAAGCAGCTTCATTGGGAATTTGGTAGTACACATTATTTGCTTTCACAGAGATTTAAAAGTAGAGTCCGAACCCCCCCCTCCGTTTCTGTTTGCAAACAGCAGTATTCAAACTGAGCGCCCCTCCCTCTCAGGCTAATGACCGCCTCGTTCTTCAGCCTATTCAGCTACCAGCCTCTCCTTTAGAGCTCAGAAGCAGGTAAAAGCCAAGATTAACCCTGGTTTTCCAACGTGCATTATCTAAAGCTAATACCTTTTCTTCGGTGCATCCGCTGTTTTTCTTTCTTTTCTATCTTTTCTTTTTTTTTCCTTCAAGAGTTCAAGTGACTGGTTTCTGCTCCAGTCATGAGCTTATTCCCATGCAGCGTCATGCTCTTAGCTCTGTCATTGGCTGGCAATATAAACAGAAATCTCCACCCAGAAACGTCCCGACCTGACCATAAAAAAGCAAAAGAGTGAATTACAGAATTTCAGGTAGTTGCATTCAAACGCACCACGGCACGTGAGTAAAGGCCCAAAGGCACGGTTTGAGACGGATTTCACTTGCATTCACAAAATATGGGAATTTTGGGTCTTGAGCAGGGTACCGCAGCCACTTCTAGTCTAGTTGAGCATTGACACGCAGCAGTAGTTTAATCCCAATCAGCATTATCTTGGTGTTATAGTCCAAATTAAGCTCAGCTCACATGCTTTTGTGTATTTTAAAAGTCCAGTTTTGCCAAGTCCTAATTGAGAATGGGTCAATTAAGCTCCTGGAAGCATTTGAAAATAAAGACAGTGTTATGTACACATGTAATAACAGAAGTATTCTTTGCTGGTCCCATTTACCATGATTTACTGGACCACAGCACACTTGTCAGGTTTATCTGAAATGATAGAGCATTAGGATGTGTTGTTGGAATATAAAACCACAGACTCTTTGAATCTTGGTGTTATACCTCATTTGAACAGTTCACATGTGAAAATAGCTAATATTACATGTACTCAATGACTTTCTCCATCTATGCTGTAGGTGTGTCTGAATGAAGTGATTAACATTAATGTGCAAGTGAGCAACATTCAATATTTGCCTTTTCACAAGACTGAAGACTATAATCAATGTGAGAAAGGGCATAATTCTGCACCAAAGGAATACGCTTCACACACCATTCTGTCTTTAACAATGGACTAATCTGTCAGTATCATCATTCTGTGTCCCTAAATATGTTTTTACTGTACTTCATCTACTTCTGCTTCCTCTTAATGTATGTTAATGAATTGCTTTTTTTTCTAGTTTTGACATTTCTCCTTTTCTCCTGTTAATTTGTCTTCAGTTTGATGCCGTTCATTTAGTTTTCTTCATCATAATCAAAGAATTGGGGGAGAACGCCTCGCACTCTTCAGCCCACAATGAAAAATAACCAATGTGAGAGTTTACATTAAAAAAAAGAAAGAAAGCAGAAAAAAAAAGAGCTGATATCTTTTCTCATATCATACCGACTGCACAGTGGGGTTGACAAAAAGACCCCAGACAATAGAAATTTATGAAACCAGGACAGGAAATACACAAAACTCATTTAGGGATGAAAATTGACATCCCTCATACACCCTTCTATCAGTGAGTGTGTCTTCTAGCAGCTTATCTGCAAGATCCTTCCTCATATTCATCCATATCTGCTCTCTGAGGTACAGGCCATTACAGCAACTGGACCACCAGTGAAAAGTGAACAATAAAAACCTGTAAACTTAACACTAATGACAACAGTAATCCATTTCTAATAACTTGAATGTGTTCCAGTGAGCGATTTAAGGTGGAACTGTTTAGTCAAGAAACACAGAGCAGTTGGTGCTTTGCAAGAAGTGGGCACAACCAGACTGGAGCTTGAAACGCCTTAGTTTGGATTGAGTGGACATTGACATCCACACCAATTGTTTCATTGCGTTTGGTTCAATTGCAAATAATGAAAAATAATTTTTCACTGATGTATAGTTTTATTACATCTTGCCATACTCTGTGCAACAAAAACTAAATGTTTGCCTTAGAACTGAAATATGCGATGAGTGTTTTAGATAGCTGAGAGATGGAAAGGAGCTGAACCTTTTCTTTGGTTTTTCTTGTCTCTATCAGCAGTTGCTGTCCTGCTGTGTGATGGCTCAACAATGGGGATTGTCATCTAATTGAATCCACACTAAGTTCTCCCTGCTACAGGGCCAGTCAAGACATTAAATAACAGCAACATCTCTGCATCCGCTGTAAATATGTATGAGCAGTGTACTTTATGTGAATAATCAACATGAAACACTGCCTTTAAAGTTCGGACGGTCCATTATAAAGATTATGGGGCATAAGCATTTGGGCAGTTTCTTTGACACTAATATAATAAGGAGATTAGCAAGCTAAATAAGCAATGGTAATTGCTCACAAAGTCTCTATACGTGCTACTGCATTAGTGAAAATGTATTATTTCAAATTGAATTTGTTTCATGTTAAAATGCAAATATTTGCATTGTGCCTGCCTCATGCTGCATAAAAAGAGGAAGACTGACCCTCCTCTACCAAGTAATCAAATTTACCAACAAATCTTTAGAGCATCTGCAGCATCTTGTGTCTGCCTTTTCAGGGGTTACGCAATATGGTTCTAGAAAGGGAGCGTTTTAACATCTAATGCAAAATTCTCTTGATTTGGCTGTTACATTTCAACATTTATACAGTGTCCCATGCATCACAAGTGCTGTGGGAATGACTTATGGGTAATACCTGCATAGTAATGTTGTGAGCTGACCTGATGCAACTGATTATTTTACTTTATTTCATCAGTTTGGTCGTATGGAGGATAAGTAGTTGAGGAAAGCATGTACCAAAATGCATGAGTTGCTTGTTGTAATAGTAACGTTAGTAGTTAATCGTAAAAGTAGCCCACAAGTTAATCACAGTTTGACTAATAAAAAAAGACCAGAATGCAATGATCTGCAGATCTCATGAAAAAATATTTTATTCCCAATAGAACGTACACGACATATGAGAGTTTAAAACATTTAAGATATTTTCCATTTCATTGTAAGTATCAACTCATTTTGAATTTGATGGCAGCAATACATCTAAAAAAGTTGGAAGGGCAATAGAAGGTTGAAAAAGTAACTGGCAGAAATCAAAGACAACAGGAGGAGCATAACTAATTAAGCTAATTAGCAACAGGTTGTTGACATGGCTTTAAATTAAGCGTCTCAGACAGCAGAGCCCTCAGATGTAAAGATGGGCCAGTTCATCACTCTGCAACAAATTGTTTTAAAACCAAGGAGCAGCTTCAGAAAAATGTTCTTCAGGGTAGAATTGTGAATACTTTGAAGATCTCACTATTTACAATAATATAGAAATTTGGTGAATCTCTGTGTGCTAGGTACATGGCCAAACGGCCCAGAGATCAGTTTGGGCTATTAGGCTGCAGTGTAGGAAAAACAGGCATGGTTCTCTGCTGGAAAATCACGACATAGACTCAGGGACTCTTTCAGAAAACGCTGAGCGCAGTTTTGCTTTGCGTGTAATTCACAAATGCAAAAAAGAAGCCATATGAACATGACTCAGAAACACTGCTGTCTTTTCTGGACCAAAGCTCACTTAAAATGGTCTGAGGCAAAGTGGAAAACTGTACAGTGGCCAGATTAATCACAATTTGAAATTCTTTTTGGAAACCATTGACATCACGTTCTGCTGACTTAAAATGGAGAGGACCCATCAGGCTAATTAGCAGACAGCTCAAAAGTCTGCATCTCTGATGGTAGGGGGTTTCATTAGTGCCTATGACAGATGTTGGCATATTACACATCTGTAAAGACTCCATTAATGCTGAAAAGTACATCAAGGCTTTAGAGCAGGGCTACTTCATTCGATCCTACGAGGGCCACATACACCTGACTCAAATGAAATACTGTAGATCCGACAGATCAGTTTATGAATGTATATATTTACTGAAATCTTTATCAGATCAATTTTATTGAAGGTTTGTTTTTCATTTAATAAAACCACATGCATAGATATAAAAAATTTCACGTACCCCCTGGAATGCCTCAAAGTACCCCCATTTGAGAAACTGTGCAATAGATAATCAAGCTCTTCACAATGACTCAATCACTTGTGATCAGGGAAACATCTCTGTCAAAGAAGCCTTTACATACTGTATTTCAGCAATACAAGGTCAACCATACACTGTGTCCATCCATCACAACAGCATGGCTGTGCAGAAGAGTCTGGGTGCTAAACCGGGCTGCCAGCAGCACAGACCTTTCACCAATATAAAACATTTGGTGCATCGGGAATGGGAAAATCTGGCAACAAAGGCTCAGGACTGTCAGGCAGCTAGAATCCTGCATCAGACCAGAATGGGACAGCATTCCTCTCCTAAAACTGCAGCAACTGGTCTCCTCACTTCCCAGACAGCTGTTACAAGAGGAATGGATGCTTACCAAAGGTAAACATCACTCTGTTCCAACTTTTTTAAAATTATGTTACAGCTATCTAATTCAATATGTGCTGTTGGCTACTTACCAAGGAATGGTCAAATGCCTCAGGTTAATCATCTTATATGTTGTTTATATCCTACGGAGAGCCACAAAGAGAGAAAGTGCTGCTGTGTTGATTACACTGTTATAATGAGGTAAATGGTTTGAAGCCCGATAGAGTCTATATAAACTCAGTGGGCTCTTCTCTATAATAGGACTTTAAATCTATGCGGTCTAATGAATGCGCAGCTGGTGTGTGTGTGTGTGTGTGTGCTTGTCTGAGTGTTAGAGGGAATCCTCCAGCTAAAAGTTTGGGGAGCCTTCCTCTTGTCCCCACTCATCATCACCATCATCATCATCATCGTCGCCCCTCCTTCCCCTCCTCCGCACTGTTTTCCCAGATTTATTCACGTGCAGCTCGCGCCCGCCTCACTCAGACATTCTGTCGCCAGCGCCGTGACGTCACCTGCGCCAGGAGCCTCCTCCGCTCGGAACGTTTCCCTCCGCTTGTGTTGAAGATAATCTAGTCCCTCTCACAGCGACAGCCCTGAACTTGAGCAATAAACTGAGAAAATCCAGAAAGTGAAGCTGCTGCATTTATTGATCGTAATCACAGTCGCGAAGGCTGTTCTAACACTGTGAAGCGTCATCTTTTTTTTCTTTTAATAATATAAATATTTTGCACTTATTATAGGCAATGTATAATACTCCTAAATATTCACACTCAGTAATAGCGGCAACATATGTGAGTGTATTAAATATTTTTGAGATTATACCGTGAAATTTTGTCAAGATATGCAGAAGTTTAGTGCGTCTGTCTTTGTAAGATAAAACGTGAATTTACTTTTGCATCACTAAGTGTCCTGAGTTTACATGAATATGGTTCACAAATATTTCAGCCCACATGTAGGCAAACAGATGTGAGTCACCAAGATAGATTGAAAGTTACATGGTCGTCCGCCTGCTGTTATGTTTCCACACATGATTAATGTCTAATGTGGGAAAACAGTATTAATAGGGTTGAAGATATATGGTTCCTATTCAACATTGCAAAATGACCGGGCAATAGTTGAAATGGTGGCATGCGCAAGCATGTTTTCAGTGCTTACCCTGCTCTTGGGCACTAGTTCTGATAGACCAATGCTTATCGTATCACAATCAAAGCAAGAGGAAAACTGAGATGACTTAACAAGCTTCAGTTCAAGAGTTCACTACAGATAAGGCGCATGTCATTTCAAATTACTGCAATAAGTGCCGGCTAAACATGAGGAAGAAATCGTTTTTACTGTCGAAAAGTGAAAGCAAAAGCAAAAGTAAGTTTACGATAGGACTAACAATTTACTTTGTAGAAGAGTTTCGTCTTGTATTGGTCACTTTTGAAAGTTTGTTTGATTTTTCGGAGTCTCTAAAAAGAGGGCAAGGTTTTTAAAAAGGCTTTACATAATCATTCAGCAAATAGTCCGATAAGAGAACATATTAAATACTACATAATTGTTTTCTGCATTTTTCCTTTTGGAAATGCTTCAAACAAACATGTCACCCCCTTCAAATAAAAACTTCACACCCATAAATTACACGAAACTCTCCTTGGTGAGAACCTCTTGAAACGAGCAAGAAAACCGCATTGTTTCACAATTACATAATCAATTTCTAAGCAATGAATGAAGATGTTAGATGTGTAAAAAGTAGGTCTCTTTATGTTGTCTGGGGAAACTGCATCCCGCGGCGTGATACTGGCGCTCAGCGGAGGGTGAGACGGCTCCCCGACTCACTGACGCCAGGTCGAGCAGACCCAACTCAGGCAGAGGGAAGCACACAGGAGGGGCCACTCACACTCACAGACACAGCAGCAGAGACAGAAAAGGTACTGTAAACTTTTGTAGCCTTTTTAACGTCATAAAGGAAAAGTTTATTTACCTGTATTTCCTGTCTTTACACCGATCATGGCTTTGTTTTGTAAAGAAGTAGATCCCAGCGGTTACCACTCAGTAGTGTCAATTGGAGGCTTCAAACTTTTTCCTTCCTTTTTGCTCACTGTATGAGACTGGAGCCATACTTCATTTACGCTACTTTAAAAAAAAAGGAAACGCGTTTATTTTAGGAAGAAGAAGAAAGGGCTAAAATAGCAATGTGTGGATGTGCTAAAAATAGAATTAATTGCCCGCGGATCTTTGTTAAACAAGCATCAGTAGAAACTTGTAAATGTAAACTGCATACTTAGTTTTCTGCAGAAAATGAAGACCACTCCGATGTTACACACCTCAGGGAGGAAAATCGTTTATAGTTAGATGTTGTGGATAAACGGGTGGTCACTGTGTCATAGACTTAATCAGTGTTAATCAATTGTCTGGATAAAAGGTCTGAAAGTGTTGAAATATCCCATGATGATGATGATGATGATTACATTCAGAGCAGCTCATCCTCACTCAAGCAAGCAAGACTTCATCTGCAGGATTTTTGTCATGGATGACTGAAATGATTACATGTGACAAAGCAACTGATAAAGTTTCTGAAAACTGGCTGAATAATTAGTCAACTAGTCATCGCAGCTGTACAGTATGTCATAGTTTGGTCTAGACTCAGTAAAAATGGAGGTGTCACAAGCATGATACGTACATTTAAGATTAATTTTCATACAAAGGAACTTATTTTTCACAGGTTAGATGTCTCTTTTTTACTTTCTGTTAAAGGCACATTAATGCCCATTCAACTTTTAAAGAAGAAGAGCTGTATACTGGCATGGATCAAATGAACTTTTAAAAATCAATTTCAGTTTGTCTGTAGCGTAGCCAAGGACAGAGTTTTTTTATGGAAATATAGAAAAAAATAATTGAGAATGAGCTAATTTAATCAATATAACCAATATTCTAAGGCCAAAATAAGTCAAATCTACCCTCTCATTTAACTCTCCATTCTCCACAGAAAAAGGCAGCATAACATATGATTCAAAAAGTATAATATTTTTCTTGTTTAAATCCAGCAGATTATAATGATATAATCATGCAACAATAATTAAAAGATGTTTGCATGAGATGAATGAGTTTTTCTTTAGTGTCTCTCTTAAACAAACTAGTAAACGTTCATTCTAATGTCACTAAACCTTTTAATAGAGTGTAATTAACAAGGAAATATAGTTGCAGAATATTCCACCGCTGTGACTGTAAAATCAATCTGTGCCACATTGAGATATTGTTCCACTTTAAACTCATTGTTGTTGTATTGTCCTCCAATTTATGCAGACTTGCTGTGGCTATTTTAGCAGCTGTATTTGGTGCTGTGTGTGTAAAGATATGGTAATATGTTTGTGAATTGTTGTGTTTGCATGCATGGGAAGAAGAAGAAGGAGCACAGAGTGAAAGACTTACAGCAGCTAAGGCTAGGTCTCCTGACATTATTGAAGATGACATATCTGATTACCCAAAGGACAGGAATTTGTCCTTGTTCATGGTACAGTTCCAATTGTATTATTGTTCAGCATTCTCAGGGTGTGCTGGTCCTAGCGCGGTTTGAATTTAACTTTTTTTTCATTGGTTTGAAATGAGAGCAATGCCTGTTGTATGATAAAACTGAAACGACCGTCAGATGTTATCTAAGTTCCTATATCTTTACATCCAGAGCATGACATTAGGTTATGTTTTGCTTTAGTATTTCTAAATCAGTCATTTCATTGTTAGTGTCTATCTGTCTTTTTGCCTTCTGTATGTCATCGCATCTGTCTTAACAGTTGCAGAAAACAACTCAAGAAAGTGTAAATATAGATTAGTAGCAGTCCTGTATCCTATTACAACAGAGCTGCAACAAGTTGATTAACAAGAAAGTTTCCAGTGGTTTTTATGAATTGATAAGTCTTTTGTATCATTTCATCTAACAGAAAGTCTGTATTATGCAAGTAAAACTGTGATTCCTACTCGTATATAGTAAAAAAGAAAGAAAATCAGCTGAACTTGCAGTCTGTCTCCTGTGTGTTTGCATGGTCTGGATAACGTAGCCTTGATGTGACAGGGCGAAGTGTCCACCCTAACACAACACAAACCCAACACTGAGTGCCAAGCATGTTTGGGATGGCTGCAGGAAAACCCATGTGTTTGCTGTGGTCGTGTGAGACTGGTGTGTCTGGGACATGGAGGATTAGATTCCAGTTCAGCCCCATGAAATCTGGACAATACTGAAAACAATTTAGTGGTTTCCTGCTGTTTTCTGTGTCTCTGTCTAATTCATATGATAGTTAAATTCCATTCAGTTGTACTGCAGTATTATCCTTACAGTCTCAGAGGTGTGTATGTGATCATATATGTGAGGGACGGTGACCCCGGTGACTTTAAAGGAGCCTCTCAGGTCAACGCCACGTCTAGTCAGTAAGGATAACACCTCGTGTCTGTCTGTGGTTATTTTTAAGCTTTGTTCATAGACTATTGTGTTGACTGGACTGGCTGTGGAAAAAGTCTGCATTTGCTGGCTACGAGGGAACAGCCGTCATGCTTTCTGGAACCAACCGAAGCATTGATTGTTGAGCCTTTTTATTCTGTTTGTGTGTAAGTTAGTAAATCAAGTTTAACATGTTTGATATCATTTTCCACAGCTCCGTAACATCCCAAAATACTTTTGTCAGACCAAAGCTGAAAGGTATTCTATTTGCAGTAATATGAAGTAGGGTTGGGTATATATAAAAAAAAAAAAAAAATTTAAAAATTTTAAAAAGAAATGAATATGATATATCCCATATAAGAAATGAGTTTAATTTGTTTTTTTTTTGTTTTTATATAAAATTATTTTAGGGTTTTTTAAATTTTATTTTGTATTTTCTTCTAATATATAATAAATATAAAAAAAAATATAATTATTTTTTTTTTTATTTATTATTTATTATTATAATTTTTAAATAAACTAAAAAATAATTTGAAAAAAAAAATATCCTCCAAAAAAAAAAAAAATAATATACCAATAATATGAAGCATTAAAATGCAGGTGGTCCTTATATTTGAGAGACAGTAGCAGGAGATTCTTTGGCATTTTTGCTTCACAAGTGACTCCTATATGTCTACATATTTGCTCAATTGACATACTATTTTGTCACTGATGTTTACGTCAAAGATGTGTGCTTAAAAATGTTTTGCAAGCTGTTCAGGATTTCAGCATCATGCAAGGATGTAGGGCTGCAACCATTACTCAAGTAATTCGATTCATAGAATTGCTCAAGGCAAATTAACTGCCTCGAGGATTCGTTAAATTCACTCTTTGTATTTTGCGCATCCGCCCGGATGGTTTTTCTGTTACACAACCCGGGCAGAACGTTACCGCAAGTGACGTTCTGCCCAGACCGGTATTTCTGTTGAACATAACAGTTAGCTTTATGCTGATAATGTAACTAAAGTGGAGGGAGGAAAAACTGTATGGGACCCTACAAACTGGACCGAAAGAGAGAGGAAACACAGTACCCTCTCCGCTGTTTGGTACGCATGTGATCCATGAAAGAGAAATAATAAAAGTCCTTTATTATCTGTATAATCTATGGATTTGTCTGTGCCTGGTCAGTAAAGGCAGTTCAGAGTGAGTCCGTCTTCTCTGCGTTCCGTGTGCTGCACGGCCAACGGAACCTAACAAGACCGTTTAAATCAATGGTTTCGTCCACGCCGGGGACCCGCAGCGCGAGCCAGAAGCACGCTGTCCTCAAAATATGGGCGTTGAGTCTATTTCTGACAGAGCAGCTTCCATGATCAGCTCTCATTAGCTCACAAAGGGGAAATCAGACATGGAAGTAGCATAAAGCATCCAGTAACTTTCAAAATAAAAGCCCCTGCAGGTTTACAGTCGCTGAACTACATCAACATTACCAGTGATACCAGGTTAAAAGTCTATCAGAGGGTCTCAGCAATTTTTTTAAAAAATTTCATAACGATAAATAAATGATTTTTTTTAACTGCTGGGAGTCGGTTCAGCAGGTACTGATCACCCTTTCTTGTCAATATATTTATACTGTTGAGGACTTGAATGTGTATTTAGGTCCTCTAATGAACGGCCAATGGGTTTATGCACACCCCCCCCTTGCTCTTGAATTCGTGTTCTTTTTCCCCCACTGTTGAAGACTAATGAATCCAGGTGTGTCTTGCCAGTTAATGAGGCCAGACACCTGGATTAATCAGTTCATCCAGTAATGAGAGACAGGAAACAAAGACTACCTTAAATTCAGGAAGTAGGGGCGGCATGCAATTGTTTCCATTTCAGTAAAGCTCAGAATTAAATGTGCAGATGTGGAAGGAACAATGAAGTTTTTGGCAGAGAAGCAGGGTGGGCATCAGTGCTGTGTTCAGGACAAACTGCACTCTAGAACTCTGAAAGCTTGAAATTTTGGCTCTTACAATCAATTTAAGTTGTGAGATTTAAATATCTTTTGCCAAATGTCCAATTTATATAATTACTTGATAAATCGTCAGAAGAATCGCTAGGTTACTCGATTACAAAAATTATCGATGGCTGCAGCCCTACAAGGATGTTTATCAAACTACTTGAATGTACTTTATCTCCGAGCGCCCAGATACACGAGTATTGTTCGTCTTTTTCTTAAAAACACCCAGTCTGTCTTGAATCCCTGGCATTGCCATCACTCTCACTGTCTTGCTTGCTTTCTCTCTGCATCAACCCCCCCCCTCTTCCCTTCTTCTTCTTCTCTCCTCTTTATCTATCACTCTCTCTCTTCCTGCCCTCCTCTGTTTATAGCCAGTGACTCCATTGAGCGGGGGTTAATGGAGGCCCCATCCAGGACCCTGCTGATAAATAATGTAGCTTCTTCATAATGCTCCATCCCTGGGGAGGGTCTAGAGAGCATCATTACTGCCTCCTCATACTACACAGCCCAGGCTTAAATTGATTAACAGACACTGGAGTGGTGCAAAATGATCCATGTGGCTAGTGTAGTGGCTAACAGCTCGCACCAGGTGGGTCAAAGCCCCCGCCTGTCAGTGTCGCATGATCCAGCTCCGCTCCCATTAGCTTAAGTCTTTGTCCAGTGGGTTAACGGATGACCATAACAAGCTCCTGCTAACACAATAGTGAGAGAGTGGCGTTCAGACTCGGCAAAAGGGAATCTCTGAAGGGTTTTTATGGGGCTGTTGTGTAAATGATGGTGTGTGTTTCAGGCTTTTATAGGGAAGAGAGCAGCTTCAAGGCCACTGCAGGCATCTGTGTAGTCTTCATTGTCTGCATCAGACGTGTGGGTACGAAGCTCAAAGTTTAATGGCTACACAGGGATCTGTACTAATTAGTTAAGTGAATTAGTGCAGAAACAGTAGGTCAGTGTCCAAAAATTTGGATAATCATTTTAAGGAAACTGTTTATTATTTTGTTGGTCCTCAAAAATGAATATAACCGGAAATGTGATAATGATCTTGATGATGAGATGATTATGATGTGATGATGATCTAGAGCTCTATAATTTCTTGACTCCACATGCTTAGTTGTGAGGACTAAGGCTTTTTTGTAGCTTTAATCAAAAAGTTTCAATACATCATCTTTTACTTGGTCCTGTTTAGTTTATTCATGGTAAGCATAAACATTTTTAGCCTCTCATTTACACAATTTCTTAATACAGTTGTGTTCTATGTCATTAGTTTAACAAAACTGCAAAACTTCAGATCAGCTCACATATCTATGTAAATGAAAATAATTTGAAATTGAGATTAATGTTATTGGTAAGAACTTCAGTATGTTTTTGACTAATAAAAGTGAAAATATGCAGTGCTGTACAGTAGGGTGGCACTATATAAGGAAAACTTGAGGTATGCGTTATCACTTTGTGATGAAGAAATGATTTGCAGTAAATAAAACTGCTTTAGGTTCTCTGCAAACATAGACACCAGGTAGTCGGTGGTCTACTGACACAACGGGAAACAAACACAGTAGATTATTTCCATTACAACATTTCCATTTGACTGGCCATTGACACACGCAGCACAAGAACGTACAACTGAGACTGGAACATCGTCACGTCACTTCCTTTGTAAACCGGTAAATTTTGCAGTCTAGGCCGTCTTTGTATGGGGGCTGATATATTGTGCTGCTAATCTGACAGTGAAGGTAAATTTTTGATGTATTGTGCAAGCCTACTTAGGGCTGCACGATTAACTTGCTTGAAAACAAGCTTGTATGCACTGCACCGGCTGCAGTCAGCAGCTAAAACAAATACTGCACGTGTACCTCACGCTGTGCTATGAGCAAAAAGTTTTTAATGTGATTGATTAATTACATAAAAATGTCTGAAGGAACTTCTTTGGTAATGTGAGAGAGTGCGGGGTAGTTGCTAACAGTGATGGGGATAATGGCAGTCTGCTTGCATCTGTGGCACCAACCTCACACAAATCCAGTTAATAAAATATCGATAAACAAGCGATGAAAATGACTGACTGGTGACTTTTGAGCAAACACGACTTAATGTGTACACTGCGCAGCTGAACACGCGCACACAACCACACACTGCCAAGAGACACAGGATCGGTGAATCCAGGAGAATTATAAACTGGAATCACAAACAACAGTTTCCCTCAGAGATAAAAAGACACGAACGTGATGAGAAATGTCCATTAGAAACTATGTTTCTTTATGTTGGGTAGAAGCCGTTTTTATAACCACGGAGGCTTGAAGCTCCTCTCACGACATCCATCAGTCTGAGTGTCCAAGATTTTGTGTTAATAATTTATTCTGTATTGGACAGTACCCTGCCTCTCGCCTGACTATAGCTGGGATAGGCTCCAGCAAACCCCGTACCCCTGAATTGGACAAGCAGTGCAGAAAATAAATGAATAATGAATTCATTCTTCCATCATAAGTTTAAGTTTCCATAATTGCTTTTCCAAGTAATTATTTATTTTCACAAAGATGTAACTCTGTTACTAACGCTGTTACATTATTTGGAGAAGGAAGTAGTAATTATAATTAATCACTTTTTAAGTAATCACAAAACACTGAACAACCTCAATTACTGTGTAGTTTTTATTTAAGATTTCTCAGGTTCAACAGCAGAAAAAGCCAGAAGAGGATGCTCGCAACATAAATAATCTTAAAGTAGATTATTGTATTTTGTGTGTATAATGTGTGTTCTATGGATGTATTTTTTTTTTTTGTTTGTTTTGATGAAAAAGTTGTAGCTGTCACCTGTAAAGACCCACAACGTAACTTTTAGACCTTAAAAATATAGGTTTCAGACTTGTTTTGATGGCACACCAACATTCATTAGACGCATTTTCGAGCCATCACTGTCCAGCGGTGTCCCAAAGGCCCAGAAACTGCACTATGTAACTTTTGCATCTCGGACGCAGTCGTGACGTTGCAGCCGACTTTTGGTTGCGCACTGCGTCACATACTAGCAAACGGATATGAACAAGATGTAAACAGTGATGGGAATAACAGCGTTGAAATAAACAGCGTTACTAACGGCACTACTTTTTCAGTAACAGGCTAATCGAAGTAATTACTATATCCATCATTACGGACTAGCAGAGGTTTAACTATTAAACATGAATTAACATTTAAAAACAATGATTATCACAGAGTTTTTTTAATCATTGATTAGTTCAACCTAAATGAAAAAAAAAATTCCATTAAGGAAATCTTGGAATTGGATTTACAGTGATACCAGTAAGTTTAAAGTTCAACAGCAACTTCTTTGTAAGATATAAAGGCCTGTGTGGTTATTGTGGTGGCTTTTGGGCTTACTTTTGAGAATTTCTTGCATTTTTAGAAGCATTTTAGAAACTTCAGCTATGCATGTTAAGCATGTCGGCAAGAGAGTTTCACAAGAAGATGTTTAACATTAGCACAACAGTGTCTCGTGTGCAGCTGCTTCTCGCCTACCAAATCAAATGAAATGAATGAAAAATGAAATGAAATGAAAAATACTTTATTCATCCCCGAAGGGAAATTCAGTATTGTAAAAGCTCACTTTTTTTTTTTTTTTTTTTTTAAATAAACAAAAAGTCAGTTAGTCTTGTTCTTTAGGGTGATGGTTGCTGGCAGGAATGAATTCCTGTATCTCTCCGTCCTACAGCGAACTTGACGCAGCCTCCCACTGAACACACTCTGTTGATTCTTCACCGTGTTGTGGAGAGGATGGGAAGAGTCCTCCATCATCTTCATCAGCTTGTGAAGCATTCTTTTTGAACGATCAGCTCCAGCGGCTCCAGAGTTATTCCCAGCACAGAACCAGCTTTCTTGATCAGCTTGTTTAGTTTCTTCAAGTCTCTGGTTCTGATGCTGCTGCCCCAGCAGATGGCTGCAAAGCTAATTGCACTTTCTACCACAGACTTATAGAAGATCTGCAACATCTTTTTGCAGACATTAAATGATTTTAGCTTCCTTAAGAAGTAGAGTCTGCTCAGACCTTTCTTGTAGATGTAGTCACAGTTGCATTTCCAATCGAGTCTGTTGTCCAGCTGAACTCCAAGGTATTTGTAGTTCTCTACCACCTCCACCTCCTCTTCCAGGATGTAGACAGGACTATGCTGCTTATTCTTGCTCCTCCTGAAGTCAACAATCATCTCTTTAGTCTTGCTGGTATTTAAGATGAGCTGATTGTTACTGCACCATTTCACAAACTGATTGACAAGTTTTCATGACAGTTTTCATGGGAGATTGCGTAACTTCCTGTGTCCGTATGTGGCGAGGGTGTGGGACAGGGGAAGTACAAAATTATGATTCTGTTTCCATGGTATTGGATGGTGTTTTGACAGAAGTACTCGCCAATCCCGATCCCCTTAGTTTTTGCTCGATCTGTTTGTATTTCCGATGAACGCCAATTGCTTGTTTAAAAATGATTATTAACAATATAACCTGCTGATTTTGATTTCTTGAATTTTGTAAGGATTTTTTTTCCCCTTTTGGGTCGTCTAGTTGTACGAACATAATAAAACATATATGAAATGTTTGGTGTTGCAGGACTTCCTCACACATCAGCTTTGCACACATAAGCACACTGTCTGGAAAAGTGCAAGAATCAGGCCTGGATTGTCTCCTCAGCTGCTGTTTAGACACAAAACTTAATGTATGCTGGGGACAAAATTACCTTTGGTTAAAAATTTGATAGTTGTAAGACTTCTCCATTCGTGCACAGCAAAACTGGAAATCTGGTCACTAGGTAACAATGAGTGCACCTGGAATGTTGAAGGAAAAAAACAAACTCATTCAAAGTCAGCTCTCCCAAATCTTTCCTCTGCTAAATTTGCTTAAGTCTTACAAGGTTATAAAAAAGTGGATCAAAAAGAGTCTGGATACAAACATATTCACAGCAGAATTAATCAGGGATTGTTCTGGTGTACAAAAATAATGTTACATCATACAGACATCCTAGTTGACAGATAGATATAGGAAGAACAGGGGCACATTGGCGCCTTCATATTTTGACTACCTCACAGACAACTCTAAACTAGCATTGTCCCAAGAGGTAATACAGTGTCGTATCAAGCTCTTTAAATAAGCATGTGGTCAGACAAGCAGTCAGATATGATTGACTGTCAGGTTTGGAAACATTCAGGAGGCACGGCCGCCAGCTGCAGCTGAATCATAGCAAAGGATTGTTAAGTCTGCTCCAGATGTTACATGCAGAACTCTCAGGAGTCCTCCTTATGAAGTGGGTTAAAGTTTGTTTTCGTGCAGCCAGTATTGAATTATGCTGATAGTGCTGGCTGTTACTGAGAAATCCTCAAAGCAGCTGTGTGGCTGGATGTAAATCAGAATGACTTCTTATGTGTCAGGCTGGTGACCCTGATGCAAATATGCTGTTCTTGGTATTTGAGTGGTTTACTTGTACAGTTATTTACTTCACCCCTGAAGTATGTGCTCTTTTTGTTTTGAAGATGTGATGAGTCAGTTTATTTTATTTGGCACTGACAAGGTCACAAAGAGGAGATAATCCTACTATCCAAATATTTGATAAGTCTGTTTGAAATAAAGTAGATTCATGAATTTATAATGTAATATCACTCAGCCTCTGCACAAATAAAGGGCACAGATTGTTCCTATTTGGGAGGAAAAAACATGACAAAAGTTTCAAGGATCCTTCACTGTGAAGATCTAAAAATAGGTCTAAGTCTGGTCATATTTACAATGTTGTGTGCTCAGTGTTTGATTAGACCTTCCTGATTTAAACAGAATACCCTTTAGCTTGCTGCTGCAGCACAGTAAAGGGTGTTCTTTTTGCATAGTTTGGAAAATTGTAATAATCCAGTGACACATGTGAAGACATAACTCTAGAGTCTGTTTCTTGTTTCTGTTAGGGTCGAGCATTTGCTCACCAGCTGGGTTGCAGGGAGATCTCAAGCCGCAAACATATAGATTTTTAGATTTATTCATTTTCCCTTGATCTCAGGCATTGTAGTCCACCCATTTGTTCCCACCATCTTACATTTGTAGTTTGCTGTTACTTTTTAGACATGATTGAAATGGCTAAGATAATTATAGGTTCAACCTGCAGCTCTCCAGTTGGTCTGGTTAGCTGTCGTTAGTGTCCACATTCATTACAAACAACACTTGTTTGCAACGACTCTCGCTGCCATTTTGCCAGTATGATGTATCGTACACATGCAGTCGTTGACAAAGATAGAAATCGCTCTTCATCCCATAATCTGCAGGGCCAGGAATAACTACGAAGCAGTCTTAATGATGAATCTGTTCCTGCTCATATGAAATCCAATATACTGCAGGCTTTACTGTCAAAGGGTGATGCATCCTCATCCACGATCATGAGTCAGAACAGATAAATGCAGGTGGATTTCTGACAGGCTGTTTATTTGATTCAAGGATTGCATCTGAACATTTATCCGCAGCCGAACCTTAACCATAACTACATTGTATCTCCTTAATTTGATTTAGACCGGTTTTGTAAAGAAGGTGGAACAAAAAGCACTTAATGCGTTTTTGTGTTTCCTTTAAAAGCTAGAATTTGTGTACCTTCTGCTACTGAACTGCTCCTGGGGGACTTCAGTGAATGGGCACATTTATCTTGGGGTTCACAAACACTTCCTTTTCCTTGTCCTGCGCATTAGCAGATTCCTGCCCAAAACCAGTGTTTGCTGGTTGGTGAAATGACCTAAAGGAACGCAGTAAAAATTCACATATTTTCTCTTTGTGAGAAAATACTAGACTAAATGCAATGTTCACTTTGTTTTTGACATCTTTGGTTAATGAATAAGTTAAAGAAAATCTTTTTTTTCCCCAGTTTATTTTACACATGTAATAAAAAAAACAAATAATAATTTACTAAGCATGAGTGAATATAATTATTCTATATGTACTAGATATGTCTGTATCCATATATTGTAATGGGATATCTTGAAGAGGTGTTGAACAAGAAATTCCTGAACAGTTTCTTTCTGAAGGATGTTTAGTCTGCATACAGAATGTGAAGTCTGTTGCTGTAAATAACATTAGTAATTGGTGGTAATGTGACAAGCCATACAGACAGGAAGCTATCTGGAGAATGTTTGGTTGGGGCTGATGTTCACAGGAGGGTGTCTACAGTGACACTCCTGCCACTTTCCCAGAAGTCACGAGTGACATGACCATACCAGCTGTAGTGGTAACACTGCCGTTCTTCCCTCATTTAAAAAAAAAAAAAATGCTGCCTTCATTATTGTGGTTGATGTAGTTTTACTGTTGTTGCAGCTTTATGAGAGAAATATTGCAGATAACTCTTATCTGCAGGTCTGTATGTGACTAATTTTACATTTTAACTTACATTTGCTTTTTTTCCTTTCTTCTAGTGACTGTTAAGGAGACCTGATCTTACACCGTGGAAGCTGAGAAATACCTGGAACAATAACAACAACAACAAAAATCCTCAAACCTTGAAATACTACTTCACTCTGTTTCTTCAGAGACTGGTCGTGTCCATCTGCTGCTCCTTTAGCAGGGTGGAGGAGGGCGGCTTGTTCACCATGAATGTCACCTCACTCTTCTCTTTCACCAGCCCAGCAGTCAAGCGGCTGTTGGGTTGGAAGCAAGGAGACGAGGAAGAGAAGTGGGCTGAAAAGGCCGTGGATGCTCTGGTTAAGAAACTAAAAAAGAAAAAGGGAGCCATGGAGGAGCTAGAGCGGGCCCTCAGCTGCCCCGGTCAGCCCAGTAACTGTGTGACAATCCCTCGCTCGCTAGATGGACGGCTGCAGGTGTCCCACAGGAAAGGTCTGCCACATGTCATTTATTGTCGGGTGTGGCGCTGGCCTGACCTGCAGTCCCACCATGAGCTGAAGGCCCTGGAATGCTGCGAGTACCCATTTGGCTCCAAACAGAAGGATGTGTGCATCAACCCTTACCACTACAAACGAGTGGACAGTCCAGGTAAGGAATATTATCTTATAATAAAAAGGATACATTTATTTCTGCCAACATTGACCTTAAGTACATCAGCCATATGATTGTTAATCAGCATTGAATAAGAAACCGCTAGTTTTATTATTAAGTCATGTCTCCATTAGCAACATTCATCGAATGTCTTGCCTCATGTTAGGGGTGGGAATATGGGAAAAATTACACCACAATATTTTCTTTACAAAATCACAATCTCGATTTTATCACGTTTTTTTCCCATGTAGATCAATCAGACTATTTTGCAAGTTATTTACAATATTACAAACCAGTTCACCTATTCAAAATCATACCTCTTAAAAGGACAAAAGATCCCCTAAAACAGGGTGCTGTTTAAGCACTTTTTATTTAGCTGAGCAAAAATGTTGTATAACAAGCCAGCACCAGTCTAATGACTTCAGTGGATTTTTTTGAGGAAGCGTTATTAAAATCCAGTCAATAAAGTATAATAAATAAAACCAAACATCAAAAACAGCTTTTAAGAAAAGTCATATCAAATACAAATGTCACTTCTTGTGAAACAATACATTTCAGCCGTCATGTAAACTTCACCACTTTTCCACAACTTTTAATGAAAATTATGTAAACTTTGATCTCATTTGCCTCTGACCTTTCAGAGCTCAGCTAATGAGATGACGGCTCAATGTAACGTAGTCAGAAGGTACATACAGAGGACGAAGAGAAACTACATGAAAAACTACATTAAAACCACTCTTCTGTAGGAAGAGTAATGCGTGGGGAAATGTCAGTAGTCAGATCAGAGTAGCAGATTTGTGAATGAGCAGACTTTATAAACAACCGTAAAGCTAAATGCAATGCTAACACTAGCTTAGTTGTTTGTGTACGCTTTAAGCAGACGCTCTCAGCTCCGCCGTGTCCGTTCAGCACCTCTATGCCCACCCGGCGGTGAGTAAAGCACAAGTTTCTTATCTGAAGTGGAGGTGCATGTCTCCCCGGCGCTGGAGTTGCCTTATCCAATGTCTGTCAGCATTGTTTTACCAGTGTGGGCGGAGGTGTGGCTGCCGTCTCCACACCTTCTGACTGTCTGCAGACTAGGCTGCTGTCTCCTATGATGATTAAAAAACGCTGGCCAGATTTGCATCAGACGTTCGAACTTTATCCTTGCAAACTTTGAAAATTCAAACCAGTTCCATATGACCCGAGTTGAGTGTTTTTTTTTGAGAGCAACTGCTCACTTTCGTATTGTCTTTCACAGCCGTGCTTGCCTCACTCGTGTAGGGCTGGACAATTAATCGAATTTTGATCGTGATTTCAATTTTGCCCTCTCACGATTATAAAAACACAGTAATCAAAGAAAAACGATGAATGTCACGTGTAATGCCATGTGTATGTAAATGCTACGTGCTATTTTTCGTTCATCACTGAAGCCAGGAGAATCCTGAAGTGAACAGACTGGTGGAGTTATAGGAAGTAAACTGCAGGTTTAGAACAGGAATGCATGTAGACTGGTTATTCATTTTTTTATTGCTATTATTATTTTAATATATTATTATTATTTCATTCCTTTACTTGTTTCTAGTTTATTTCTGGTTGTCTTTTTTTTAAAAGTTATATTTAAGGTTGAATTTTGGTGGTTCAATAAACACTTTCTTTAAAAATCAATGAATAATCGTGTATATTAATTGTGATTTCAATATCAATCAAACTAATCGAGGTTTTTTTTTTCCATAATCGTCCAGCCCTACGTTCCTTTGTTCAGAAAAGAGGGGAGGGAGCTAAACAAAGTAATACCATGCTGACATACTTTAGCTCACTCTGATTGGTTCATCGGTGTCTTTCATGTCAACATAAGGCGGACAGGCACGTGGTGTGATTTGGTAGAGAGGAAGAGATAAAACGTGGAGTAAACGGGCACAGCTGCATTCAGACGGTTTTACGATAGTTGTGTTTTGGCAGATCCTCAGCATGTTCAAAACCTAAATGATCTTATATCGTCATATCGCACAGCCCTACCTCATGTCCTCTGTCATGAAATCCAGTGAGTTTACCATAAGGTGAGGTGCACAGATTCACAATTAAAAATTGACTGAATAAATGAGTGAATAATAAAAACGGCCATTGTATTTAGGAATGCCAGTGGTTGGGATGGATAATATTACATACCTACTGGGTTTTAATTGAAAACCATGACAAAAGATAGAAGTTTAAACCCTTTATACTTAATGATAGTGGTATATTACCTTCATCATGAATTTACTGTCGTTATTTCCTTTTAGATGTTATTGGGAAACACATTGCATGGTGGCGTGGTGGTTAGCTCTGCAGCCTCACAGTAAAGCTTGTTACATACTCCACGAGAAGCGAGAACTTTGTTCTTGCCCTCGCGGCTGCAAGAACAAGAAAAAAGGTTGTTTTCTTCAAGTCAGTACATACTTCACAGGCTCTGTGACCAGGCGCATGCGGGGGGGGGGACTGTTTATCCAGTGATTATACATTTACAATAAACTTCTGGAGTTGCGCATGTCCGTGTATTTAAATGCCACGTGTGTTGTTTATATTTTCGTACTTTCTCACCAGCTCGATCAGCTGTTTATTAAAACTATCTGTTCAACTGGAACAGACTTCTGGAAATGCGGAAGTGAAAACTCTGCTTCAAGCGTCTGTGTTAACCCCACCCACCTCAAATATCCCACCAATCACACAATACTACTCGGAGCTCCCCTAGAAGAAAGTTCTGCTTGGCTGAGGGGTCGAGAACAAGCCGCAAGCCGTCCTCAAGCATGTCCGCAAGAAAAAAATGACATAATTTTGTTCTTGTGGCCCCGAGAAAAAGAGGAAAGTTTTGGCTTCTCGCGCAGTATATGGAGCCTTAAGAATGTTGCTAAATCAAATCAAATCAAATCAAATTTATTTATATAGCCCTTTACAGTACCCATTGGACACACAAAGTGCTTTACAGCAGGGTAACAGAAAAAGAGACAACAATGTAAAACATAAAAATGTAAGCTTAAATACTAGGAAAAGTGAAGAACAAAAAAGAGTTAAGAGTGAAAACAACCAACAGAGAATCAGAACAGGCTACTCGGGGGAGTGCAGGGTGTACCTAAGAGAGAGTAAAAACCTTTAATAAATAAACTAGTTAGAATTAAAAGCTAGACTAAAAAAATAAGTCTTTAACTTAGATTTACTAGTTGCTAGTTCGAGCCCAGACTGGGGAGGGGGTTTGAACAGTTCCAACAGTGGCCTTTCGTCTGGATTTTGCATGTTCTCCCTGTGTATGCGTTTGTTCTCTCTGGATACTCCGGCTTCCTCTCACCTTCCAAAGACATGCATGTTGGGTTAATTGGTCCTCTAAATTGTCTCTAGTAGTGAATGTGAGTGTGCGTGATTGTCTGTCTCTCAGTGTTGGCCCTGTGACAGACTGGTGACTTGTCCAGGGTGTACCCTGCCTCTCACCTGATGATAGCTGGGATAGACTCCAGTGACCATGCGACCCTGAAGCGGTACAGAAAATGCATAAATGAATGAATGGATATACAGTAATAGAAATATGAAATCATCAGAGGGGCATAATGCAAAAGTACAGTCATCCTCAAAATTATTCATACCCTCCAATTAAAGAAGGAAATAAATCAGATGTCAAAATAAGTTGAAACTGACAAAAGTAATAATAAATAAAAATTCTATTAAAATCTTGATACTGATTGAATTGTGGTTCAACACAAATATTAAAAACAAACACAAAAAAATAAAATAGATAAACTAGCATGATGGGGGCTCCAAAACTAAAATTTTGTTGAGCAACACGTTGATGCAGTCGCTGCAATCAGGTGGTTTCTCTAATGTTCAAAAAGACTTCTCCTGTTAACAGGTATTTTGGTCCACTGTTCATGGAAAAGGTGCTATTATGTGTGTGCGACAGTTTGTTCTTTTTTTATTATTATTATTTTCTACAATAATTCAAAATCACTATTTTATTTCACTA
This sequence comes from Atherinomorus stipes, assembly GCA_023101725.1. Classification (NCBI taxonomy): domain Eukaryota; kingdom Metazoa; phylum Chordata; class Actinopteri; order Atheriniformes; family Atherinidae; genus Atherinomorus; species Atherinomorus stipes. The sequence continues at coordinate 70,193 of JALJCO010009129.1, forward strand.
AATTTTACTTTTGTGAATTTTTATTTATTATTAGTTCATTCAGTTTCCTGTTATTTGAATCACTGTTGTGAATTTAGCCTTTCCTTTAGTTGGAGGGCATGAATAATTTTAAGGACGACTGTAGTCAATTGATAGAAAAAGTTCATTCTAGTAAGATGTTATTTTACAGATAATAATAAAAAAGTAAAAGTAAGCATAGGTATGTGCTCTCCGTCAAATTTTACAGTAGAAAATTGATACCAACTTAACCTGCATTCCTCAGGCAGGTCATTAAGGAGCCTTGGCGTTCTGACTGCAATGCAGCTGCAGGAGCCAGACAAATCAAATACTATTTGGCCTCCTACTGAACAGAAATTAGGGTCAGCTGACAAGATAAAAACATCTAAGTGCAGGGTGCTAAGTTAGTAAAAGGGCAAGTTTATGTGTGCAGGTGTGTGTGTCTGTGTATGTGTGTGCAATCATGTGTGTATGGAGCAGGAAATTCCATCAGGGGGAGAAGGAGGGCTTTGTTTTGGGCATGCCCTTTACTGCAGTCCCTTCTTTTTCTCCTTTTTTTGCACACAAGTTGATACACACAGGCAGACACACTCTTGCACTTCCACACATTTGACAAAAAACAAGGGCACACACACACACACACACATGAATGCAGGCCTGGGCTCTCTGAGGATGACTGGAACAGGAAGACAGCCACCAATACACAATGGGAGGAAAGAGTTGTTGCCTGCCTTGCACACGTTTTGTTTTAGCAGCGGTTGGAAGACACAGGGCTAAGGTGATTCAACCCCTCAGCACCTGTCTGTCTGTCTACACTACTACCCCCACCCTACACACACACACACACAAACATCGTCTATTTTTCCTCTCTACACACACACATCCTGTCAATCTCCCCTCACTATTCAACATAACACCACAGCTGTCCGCCAGCTCCACATTTAACCTTTGAAATAAATTGCTACATTGATGTATTAGACTCTTGCAGCACACATTAACTACCTTTGTGAACACTGACAGCAGCGTGAGCCTCATCTAAAATTTCAGCACCGGCTTTATTTATCTGCACAGGTATTTATAGACACAAGTGGAGCATATCACTGTGGCTTGTACTCCACCTGAATAGCCCTCAGCCAGGATATTTACCCCAAGTGATGAATTCCACAAGAGTGGCTTGCCTCAAAACGCCTTTCAGAGCAGAAACCTGAGAGTCTGAGCCAAATACTGCTGGCTAAGACCAAATGCCTGGAAGCTGACATCTGAAAAATGCAGCAACATCTGCACTCAGAATGTTGAATCATGAAGAGTGCCAGAAAGAGATGTTTGTTGGAATCAGATAACTTTGTATCCATGTTTGCGTGCATGTGATTTTGCATGACTCTGAAAAGATTTGTTATTCAGATGGAAATGGATCATGGTGTTAGATGAATCCCAGTTTGAATCCCAGTTCACAGTTCCTTTTGCAGCAGTCTCCACTTCTGAGCCGCTACACTGTGAACAGCATTAAGATTAGAGCGAAGCTGGATTCATACTTGAGCGTCATCTGCGTCTGTGTAACCCGCCGTAGTGTCTGCGTAGGTCCGCGGAGGCCTGACACGCACCTCTCTAGACCTGACGTGCATCCCGGCTACGGGAACGTAGAGACGCAGAAGAACTCACTGGTGATTGGTCAGTGTGGTAACGTGCCTCCAGATGTTTGGGTTTTGTAGCTGAATGAATAAATGCAGGTCGCCGCTACTGTTGTTCTAAGAGAGGAAATTCATGCCGCAGCTGTAGCAAACCATCGGGGTGAAAGAAGAACTCCACTCTGTGGAGTTTCCTGGTCATTAAAAGCCCTACTGTCGCCTGCAGATCTGGAAAAGAAACTGCAGCATGACGCTGTAACCCTGCGCTCGAGCAAAAGCACACATTGCCTCTGCGTCAGGTACGCAGACCCGGCTGGACGCGGACGCTGCGCCAAGTATAAATGCTTTACTCTCAAACTCACGGTCCTTCACAACACTGAATTGCTAATAATAAAAAGAGCAATTGTTTGAATCTGCATCCCTCTGTAGAATAGGGATCTAATCATGCATGTTTTTGGACTGTTGGAAGAAGCTGGAGAGAACCCACACATGCACGGGGGAGCAGGCTAACTCCACACAGAGAGACGTCAACTCATGTTCAAATCAGGAAGCTTCAAATGCAAAAGCTAAATGCACAGTTTAAATGGTCCGTCACATCAGTATATTGTTGAATAATTGTGGGAACAAAGTCTTACTGGTCTTAATGTAACCTCCCTAAATTCCTACTCTTGTCTTTCTCCTTTTCCAGTGCTGCCCCCTGTTTTGGTACCTCGGAACAGCGAGTTCAATGCCAAGCATACAATGCTGCCCCGGTTCCGCAACCCTCTACAACAGAACGAGCCACACATGCCCCAGAACGCCACTTTCCCAGAATCCTTTGCTCAGGCCAACACTGTTCCTTTCCCTCATTCACCGGGTAACAGCTACCCAAATTCACCTGGAAGTGGCAGCAGTGCCACTTTTCCTCATTCGCCATCCAGCTCCGACCCAGGAAGTCCATTCCAGATGCCAGGTAAGATCCTGGCATGCGTCACCCTTCCCTTTTTCTTCATAGTAAACCACAACAGCTCACTTTCCCCTTTCCTGCTTCTTTCCTGACGCAGAGACTCCCCCTCCTGCCTATATGCCCCCAGAGGAGCAGATGACTCAGGATTGCCCCCAGCCAATGGACACCAACCTCATGGCTCCACCCTTGCCCCTAGAGAGTAACAACCGGGCAGGTAACCATGGCAACTCTTTTACTCACAGAAGGCTGTTCAGACCTGACATTATCATGCATCCTGAGCAATTTTAACACACATGTGGGGAACTCTAAGTTGGTGTATTTACACCTGACAGTAAAATATTTGTAATTTGATCTCAGTTACTTGTTCTGCATGCAAATAAACATGTTCTCTACATTCTACAGTCAGCTGTCAGCTGAGCAACAAAAAGTGTATCAAAAGGTCTCATTATTGAGACATTAAAGGACGCTTATGTCTTTCTTTCATAAGCTCAGACAATTATCTGAGGTTTTATTGAAATATCTGTGACATGCTGTGGACAAATTTCAAAAGACACCTTAACAGCTCTGCCATGAATTTACACTTCCTCTCTCATACACTCTACTCCACCCCTCTCCTCCAAAGGGTCTGCCTCTGTTGAGATCAGGAAACACTCAGCAATCCTTGAAGCACAGTGTTACCAAACGGAGCATACATTAAACAGCCCGAGTGTTTAAACTTGCAGGCTACCATCCACTGAAGTGTACTCACTCGACTTACTATTTCACTTTCAAATACTTATGTCCTCAGTCTGCAGTTTGGCCATGCAGACTTCCAACTGTTTTTTTTTTTTTTTTTTTTTGAGGCAGTTTTTCCACAAGTCATGTCTTGATCTAGCCCAGGATGTTGAAGCACCATACCACAGAACATATCAGCCAGCTGGCAGATTTATGCTTCAGTCAAAACTCATAAAGCAATTCTTCCGCCAAATATCCGTTCCATAAACCCTTCACTCCTTTGTTGGTCCATTCTTCGGACTTTTGTTGAAGTTTTTATGTGCCAACCTCAAGAGCTGTTGTTATCAGGTTAGCTTTTGCAGGAGTTAACAAGTTTATGTTAATAATCCCACAGCTGCAAATGATTCATTCAGTGACAAATGATAAGTTGGAATTTACAACTTTTAACTGGGAAACAAGGCATTTCAAGTCAGCTTTCCTGGTCATCCTGGCAGAACATTGTTATCCTATTTCTTTCTTATTTGAACTGTATAGCTGCTGGTAAAAATTTGTGTTTAGTAGCAAGAAGACCAGTTTACTTGATAGTGTGCTCTTATTGGAATAATTAAATTACGTAGAATGATAGAACTACGTAGAATGATAAGCTGCTGTCTGATTAAACCGTTTCTGAGCAGAGAGACAAAGCTGACTGATCATAAACAGGAACTTTGATTCTCACTCTGGACATTCACATGGCCTCATCAGTGCACAACAGATCATATTATACCCCCAAAACCCCAGAAAAGTGAAATTTGATGTCATGGCACCTTTAATGATAATTAGAATTTGAAACGGTGTTACTAATTGTTGGGAATTTTTATCACGATTAACCATTATATTGGTAATCGGTACATCCGGAGGTGGGCAGAAGTAAGAAAAAAAGCACGGGCAAACAAAAAGCCACCGGACATGTAAATGAATTACTGACAACTAGCATTTAGCTCAGGCTACCTAATTAGTGGGAATATGTGACGATTTTTAGCAAGAGCCAGCCATAAGAAAGCACAGTGAACTGGAGGATAAACCAGCCAGACTTAAAACCAACCAGAAAGTTCAGTGAGAAGTGGTGCTTTGGAGGTGTCCTGACACCTGCTGCTTTGACAGGGTCTGCTCCGTTTACTGCTCAGGCGACTGAGCGATGAGATCAGGTGGGCGGAGTTTTCATTCCGATTCACTCAGATCCGTCAGCGTGTTGTTCCAACTTGATAAATAATGTTCAAGTGTGGCCTTTATTTAAGATCAGAAGATAATCGAGCATGAAAATGATTCCTGGCACAACTTAGGTTGACATTCTGTTCAGCTGCTCCAAGCAGCAAAATCATGCCACAGGCCAACTGCTTTACACTGGATTGTCCTTATTTGTTAGGAAACCTCCAACGGTCACTGTTGCTCTTAGCAAACTACAGCCTGTAACAAATGTGTGGAAACTTATCACTGATTATTAACTTTTATTCTTTTTTTATGATCGACTTTGCTCTGAAAGATCCATGCTTCATTTGTTTTGTTAAAGCATCTTTCCACCTGCAAACGCTTTGCTATGCATTTAAGCAGTTAAGGGTTGTGAAAGAGACACTGTCAGATCTCCATCTGGTCCAGCTGGGTTCTCCAGAGATCAGGGAGTATGATCCCATAGGACTGTCAGGAGCAGGAGACCAGGCTTGTGTGAAAGTGTGAAAGCACCAAGAGTAGAGAGCGATGATAATTTTGGAGGTTTAAATGAATAAATTCATTTACTTATTGTGTGTATAATTAATCTTTTTAGTTTTCTTGGGACTTTGTGGGTAAAAGAAGGACATAAACGCAGAGCCCCAGTGAATCAGAGCATTTTCTCTGACTATTGTTATTATGTCATCCCATCTGTTTGGTAATGACTGAAAACTCATAAACCATACCATTCAATAATAAGTTGTAATTCTGATATCTCAAATAAGATGCGCTAATAGTTACCATCTCAGTTTTGTAACTATTTAATTGTGCAAGATGGACACATCTAAACAATGTAGTCATGAATGACAGCAACCGTCTAATGTGCAGGATTCAAAGTCATCTGACTGAAGTTAAATGCTGTACCATGGTCTCTATCAGTGATTTAATATTATCAAATCAAATGCAAACATTGGTTAAATGGTTATTAATTCAGCTATCCAGTGTTAACGTCCATCTAAATTTAAATTTGAAGTTCAAGATCAGCTTTGACCTCCCTTGTAAAGAAGATCAGTGAGTCCCAAACATTTTCCCCTGCCCCTCCTCCTCCTCTTAGCCTCCTTATTGGTAGCAATGGAGGTGAAAAGTAGTATATTTTGATTACATTAATGCAATAGAATCAGTTTCTTTTTCTCTCTATCATCCGTTATTGTCATCTAGTTGGGAGCTAGACTATTTTAGTTTGGGAACCATTGATTTCCATAATCTAGCTGAGAAGTTTTCTTGTTGTATTATATTGTCGGAGTGGGTAAAATAATGGCAAAAGGCTCAAATTGTATGCAGTTGTTTGCTCTTAAACTAATAAACACACAGGGATAATAGCTGGCACTGCATCTGAACTTTTGTCCACCCATGACCCACAAAGTATTTGTAGTTTGTCTCATCATGCACTCAAGGCTCAGAGGTTCTGCCCACATCTTGTGATAGCAGCAGGAAGCGCTGCTAAGTTTTGGAAGTGGGAGTTGAGGGATTTTTTTTTTCTTTTCCACAAGCTGCATCCTGTACAGGGGAGCAGGTTTGTATTGTAGGGCAGCTCTGGGGAGGGAACAGACAAAACACACCTGTCAGCCAGTGCTACACTACAAAGGAAGTTTGGGAGAGGTATGTGCCTAGATAAACATGATTTATTCCTCACTCCAAAAGGGTGAGGCCAGCTTCGAATGGCTTGGAACAGTAAAAGCTGGCACAGAGAGCGCAGACGGCCTGCATGCTGTAGAGTGCTTCCACTTTGATTTTAATCTGCCTAAATTTACAGAAATGAATGTGTGTATAGTTATGGGCTACATGTAAAAACACGGATGCTATAAAAGTGTTGATAAGCATGACTTTGAACTAAGTGTGCTGCCACCAGTAGCTCCTGACAGCTTGTCCACACAGAGGAATCTTTAATGTGCCTTAAATTTGTTTGTGTCTGTTTCCGTTCCTACAGTGTGCTCAGCGCACCCTTGTGACCTCTTAATGTGTTTCCTGTGCAGATGTGCAGCCTGTGGCCTATGAGGAGCCCAAGCACTGGTGCTCCATTGTTTACTATGAGCTCAACAATCGCGTTGGCGAGGCATTCCAGGCTTCCTCCACCAGCGTACTTGTCGATGGCTTCACAGATCCCTCCAACAACCGCAACCGATTCTGCCTCGGTCTGCTCTCCAACGTCAACCGCAACTCCACCATTGAGAACACTCGGCGGCACATCGGCAAAGGTCCAACAATAATAAAAGTGGTCAAATACTGTAATGTACCAGCTGTTTGAAGAGATTACATCAAGTCATGTTGTCAGTGGAGGCTATTGTGAATCTCAAACAATGATAACTCAATGACGAAACATTTTATGCTGTTGTTTTTGGCCTTTAATTCAGGTAACTAACAGTGATCAATCTCCTGCTGCTTCTCAGGAGTCCACTTGTATTACGTAGGAGGGGAGGTGTACGCCGAATGTCTGAGCGACAGCAGTATCTTCGTCCAGAGTCGTAACTGTAACTACCACCATGGCTTCCATCCAACAACTGTGTGCAAGATTCCCAGTAGATGTAGCCTGAAAATTTTCAACAACCAGGAGTTTGCAGAGTTGCTGGCCCAGTCTGTCAACCACGGCTTTGAGGCTGTTTATGAGCTCACCAAGATGTGCACCATCCGCATGAGCTTTGTTAAGGTAAGCTGTTTGAATTTTCCTCTGTAAAAACTTTAAACTTTATTAGATACATAGACTCTCTCAATCTTGATTGTCAATTTTTTTTTTTTATCACAAATGTTCAAATGTTTTCTAAACTGTGCTTCTTATAAGTCGACCTCTTCACTGTGACGAATTGCGACTGCATCATTAATGAGATGCTACTTACTGCAAATATTAGCCTGTGTTGATGACAACCAGTGAAAAAAGACAAATTTAAATCTTAACTCAGCCTAGCAGCTACTTTGACCACTTAGAATGACTCTTAAGGTTTAAGAAAATTGATCAACAATAGAAATTGTTGTAGTACCTCAGAAATACAAATTATGTACATCATTGCATTTCAGGGCTGGGGAGCAGAGTACCACCGTCAAGATGTGACCAGCACACCCTGCTGGATTGAGATTCACCTGCATGGTCCACTGCAGTGGTTGGATAAGGTGTTAACCCAGATGGGCTCCCCTCACAACCCTATATCCTCCGTCTCCTAGGCTTCACCGTCCCCAGGCCTCGCTGTCCTCAGCCCTGTGGCTGTCCTTACCCCAGGACTTTGGTCTAAGTAGCTAAAATAGTGGCTAACTGGTCCCAGAATGGTTTGTGGTTTTGTCGGTTTTGCATAACTGAAAACACAAACTGCTCTGAGACCTTAAAGGTTGAACAGGTTGTTGTATGGGTAGATTTGTTTTCTACTTGAAGGACATTTGAATTGGGCACATATACAGACTGGGAGAGGAGTATGCAAAGTGAGCGTGATGCAACTGGAAGATACTTGATCTTTGTGACCAACTGTAACAATTCGACCATCACACTCATTATGATGCAAGTATTCTCTCTTATCTTGCTCCCACAAGTTCCTTTTTCCCATTATCCTGTCTGATAACTAGTTTGTATCTCAATATTCCCTCAGACATCCAGTTGTACTTAGGTGGTTACAATAATTGTGGGACATTCCAGGTCACCAAAATAGCCAGTAGCTGATATGTCTGATTTCAGTGAAATGGCATAAAATTCACTTAACTTCTATACAAAGTTAGCAAAGACTTGGAGAACGGTCAGTATGGCAGGAAATTTCAGTCATCTTCAAATATTAAAACAAGTATGCTGGCTTCTCAAAATGTACATTCAGACTAATACAAAGAAGAATTCAAAGTTATAACATGAAAACAAATTCCCGTATCCAAAATGAAAACATAAGGGCAATATTGGGGTTGTTTAAGTGTAAAGGGTTTAGTGTGGGGCGTGGGACTAAGTGCATTTCACACATGAAAGACTAAAGTTTCTGTGTTCATTTTATGTTACACTTTGGTTTCAAATTAATTCTGAAAAGAAAAAAAAAAAAAAAACAGTGTCTCGATATATTCACTAATAGAATATGTGCTGTGCAGTCTGGTTTTACGAAGCATAGTTTGGTTAGTGTAGTGTTACATGTTTAAGACTGGTAGCTGAACATGACATGAAGCCGAGGCAAACACGAGTAAAGTTTAGTTTGTCCCTTACTGTGTATGAAGTGGCACTGTAGATATACACCATTATTCAATGTTGTAGAACAACACCATGGTTCCAGTTGTTACTGAAATTTACATCTCAGTGTGCTCAGAAATAAATGTGTAGAACAAAAGAATGATAAAGAGGTAATGTTTTATTTTTATTTTAGGGGGGGGGGATCTGTTCAAACTCTCCTATCCTGGATTTAAACCGTCAGCTGGGAAACTTAAAAGTGTCCTTTTTTGCAGTGAGATATGTTAGATAAACATGAAGTCTGTTTTTAGTATTAATGACTTCGTACTTGAGAGTGGAATTGATGTTCAGAATTTTAAGTCTTTTTTGTTTGTTTGTTTGTTTGTTTTGTTTTTTATCTGGGAATCAGAAACTTTCTTTGGATGCTTCCAGGGTTTCTCTGCTACACTGTTTGTTGTCGTCTGCTCTGCCTCCATCTTTGTGGCTACTCCCCCTTTAGCTCTGGTAAACCAATCATTGTCTTATAATGACAATATTATAATAATATGAAAACACTGCTTTGGTTTCTACCCTTGCGGCCTTTTGGTTGAATACCACAACAAGTCAAACTTTCCAGCCCTGCTGCACTGGGGAGTTTTGTCATCTTGTGTATTCAGAGAGGATTTAGGCTTGTTGGCAGTTGGACCTGGTTTTTGTGCTGTGTAGAAGTGCTGCTTGTTTTCCCAGATTCACATGATGTAAGGAGACCCAGCAGGTGGCTCTTTGGTTGCTAGTGCTTCATAATGTTTGTTTGGTGTGTTTTGAGTCATTAGCTTGCTGGAGCAGTCTTTCTGTTGTTTCATCTTTCTTACAGCAATACAGCTCCACTTCTTACAGTGTAGTATTGTCTTAAAAATGCAAATGATGGTGCAGTAAAACAAGTTTCCACTGTCAGAGGCTTTGTGGATTTGTTTCTACATTTGTGTAAAAGACAATGTAGAGAGAATTTGGCCCTGTCTTTTTTCTGCTGAAGAAGGGTTCTCAAAACAGGAAATGCTCAGAAATAACATCTAAATAAATTGCACAGGCAACAGAACATTATGCAAAGAGTACTTCAGAAATGGCTTTGCTAACAAGGCTTCCCTGCTGATGCCTATAGATGACTTTGTGTCATTATCAGTGCTGCTATGTATCATAAATCAACAAGTGAAAACAACATGCAGACCGACTGAGAAACATATGAGGCACTTGTCAGAACACACAGTTGCACGTGGAGGATTACCTGCTGCATTTACAAGTTGTCTCAGACCAAGTAGCTAGCTGTGTAATCGCCACAAAGTCTGGAGTAAACAATATGGATGGATGCACTCACACACTATAGAAATTCTTTCTGTTGTATAAATTTGTTTATTCTAATGTAGGAAGGTGGAGTCTATCCCATCTGCAGTCAGGTGAGGGGCAGAGTACACACTGGACAGGTTGCTATTCCTTCACAGGGTACTGTACAAATTGTTTGCATTAAATCTGAAAGTTTCATTATCTCCTTCACTGCAGGAGAGCTGTTTTTTTTTGTTTTTTTGTTTGTTTGTTTGTTGTTTTTTTAATCAAAGTTGTCCTAAACTGATGAAACGTTTTACAAGCTTGGCTGTCAAAGCATACTATTAATCTGTTGCAGGTAATTTTTTAGTGAGCTTGAGGGTAAATTTCAGTAAAACCAAGAAAAATGGGGTTGTTCTCAAACTTTTGAAAGGAAGTGTAAATATTTCAGTGACAGCCTTGTTCTCATATTTCAGTGACTGAGCAAATTTTATTAAAGTGACTTTTAAGGGAAAATTTTGAGCATTCAGATTTTAATTGTTGACTGAACAAAGTGTCAGTTACTGATGTCCTAATACGATTTTTTTTTATGATATGTAGATTTAGCATTTCTTTCTTTGTTTGAGCAGTCCTCTTTGCTATTGAACTGTTATACTCGTTACATTCTTTTTTCTTCTTTTTTTTTTTGTATTTTTGAACATGTTTTTGGTTTTGTCTGCACTTTCACATTTTGCCTCATTGCTTTTTTTTTTCTTTCTTTTTTCCCCTCCTGTTTTGCTCAGTAAAACTCCCAGAAAAGCAGTTTTATTCCATGAATATCAAGACTCTACTGGAAGATTGAATAAAATTGTTTCAATAATTGGAGCATCTCTTTCTTTTGTGATCTCTTTGTCCACCTGTTTGCATTTGTGTCAGGCCATCACATGAAGATAATAGTCTTTGTGTACAGCTGGGACTTTCAAAAGATCACATGCTGTGTGCATGCGCACTTGCACTACTAATCCTGTAGGGACATATTATGTGTAAACTATAACAATTTGGGGAACAGTTTTGAATTTAAAGTGATATAAAATAAACTTCTGCAGGTGTGCACATGTTGAAGTAGCCCTCAGCTCCAGAAGTACAATATGAAATAGCAACTGGGTTAGTGTTAGTATTATAGTACTTTTCAGTTAAATCCACTAAAATGTAAAAAAAAAAAAATCTTGTTTTCTTTGCTTTGTGCAGGTCTGTTAAATGTACTACAAGCTTACACATAGCCTTTGTTTCTGTAAAGGATGTAATTCATTTTCCTGCACAATCTTTTATGAGGCAAGTCAAGATGTTGCGTAACGTCCTAACCAGCAAAGATTCTCAGTGGGATTAAGGTCTGGACTAAAGTGGTCAATTCATGTGTGAAAATAATGTCTGATGCTCCATCAGCCATTCTTGACAATTTAAGCCCAATGAATCTAAGCATTATCATCTTGAAATATCCCCATTCCATCAGAGTAAAATAAAACCTATTGATGGAGAAGTCTGGTCAGCCTATTCAGGTAGTCAGCTGACCTCATTTATGAGCACATAACAGTGAAACGAGACCAGATCAACTGAAGCAAGTCAAAGATCATTTTGTGGTTCCTTTCAAGGTTTTTGTTTTGTTTTTACCAGACAATGTATGAAATGTGTGTTCCTGCTTCTTTTTTTATAATAAGCAGTAAGCTGATTTTAGTAAAGATACATTCATGTATTTTACCACTGTCTGTAGATGGGCTCTATGCAGACGCCACTACTTCCTGAACTTAAGGTAGCTCTTTTTTTTCCTGTCTTTTATTACAGGATGAACTGATTAATCCAGGTGTGCCTGACCTCAGTAACTGGCCAGTTACACCTGGATTAATCAGTTCGTCCAGTAATGAAAGACAGAAAACAAAGGAGCTGCCTTAAATTCAGAAAGTAGTGGAGTCGTGCATAGAGCTTATTGGGATGAAAACAACGGCAGTTCAAGCCAAAATCCATGATTATAACTTAACTAATAACTTGAATCATGCTGGCTGAATAACGTGTACATACTAAAAATATGAGCAGCAGGAAGTTACCAACTTTTTTACATATTTAACTAAAACTGAATGGTTACAGAATTAAGCTGTTTTATCATAAGATCAATTTTTATAGGCTCAGCTTTAATTCCTTTAAAGTCATCCTTGTAGTTTTATGGTTTTATCTATTGGTATTGATGCTCCCATTTTCACTGCAATGCTCAATATTTCTTCAAATACTGAACAACGTATGACCAGTTCGACCCGTCCTCTCTTAAAAACTAATGTGTCTTTTTACCAGTGGGATGATGAAGACAAACAGGTCTCAATTGATAATTTAGCAAAGGCAGTGAGTTAATGTCATTGTCAGAGGATTACTCTTGTTCTTTGGTTCATACGGGCACAAAGTTATTTTTAAAAAATGCATTGGTTGTGGCAAATAAAAAAGATTAGATATCATGATCATTTTCTATCACATGAAAATGATTGTAAGCCTCTGCTACCACCTGCTGGCTAAAACTGTCTATTGCTATCTTTTATTTTATTTCATAATTTATCTAAAAACGTTTCAAGCTGAAAAATTCTCAAAATTTGTTTTAAAAAAAAAAAAAAAAAAGGAAAGGAAAGGAAAAAAAAGACAATTTACGTATACATTTTCATTAATAGAAAATTAATGAAATATTCTTAGGTTAATAATACAACCAAAACGTCTAGCGGAACTTCTGCCGTGGGCGTTGTCCTACGTCACCGGAAACAGGAAGAAAATGAATGGAACAAGGTTGCTATGTAATCTGTTACCCTGTTGCTGGTCGGAGGTCAGGTGAGTGTTATCTTCCAACTTTATGGATGTCTCGCTTGAAGCGTTGTCACTTTTTAAATGCAGTAACTCGCTGACTAAAACACTGGCTTTATGTGAAATGAAATTACGCAACATTGAACAGCACACGTCGAGTGCTGAAACTTAAACGGTTGCTATATTTGCAGCCAACCTGAGCTGTCTCGCGGCTAAAAACATTTTTCAGCGGCTTTGACCCGGGAAAGAACAGGGGAAAATATATTATATTGTTGTTATTAGTAACCTTTTCATGTAATGTTTATGAATATAAACCCTCCACCAGCACATTGTCATTCGTGTTTTTTTTTGTTTGTTTGTTTGTTTGTTTGTTTGTTTGTTTGTTTTTCTCTCCTAGAAGTCACACATTCGTTTAAGAATGAGACGATTTGGGCTCCTCCTTCTCCGCCGCATCTCCCATTCCTCATTTATTGTGCCCGGAGTTACCAGGACTCGATGCCTACATCACGGCACCTTCACTGTTTCCCTCCCCTGCCACAGAAGCACCATCCCGGGCCACAGTTGCCACCATTTGAGGGAGATGGGTAGCACCGCTGTTAGCCAGCACATACAGGACCTGAGTGGCCCTGAACAGAGACTGTTGAACAAACTGTACGATGGACTGATCTCAGGACAGCGGGCTTCTCTGGCTGAGTCCATCACTCTGGTTGAGACCCAGCATCCCAGGAAGAAAGAGCTGGCCCAGGTGCTGCTGCAGAGGGTGCTGGCATACAAGAGGGAGCAGGAGAGGCGGAATGGAGGGAAGCCTTTGGCCTTCAGAGTAGGTGTGTGGTTGGGAATGTAAGGTGAACCAAGAGTGATCATGAAAACATGTTTATGAGTCTTACCTGAGAATATAAGGCAGCTTGCCATCAGGGGGCAAACTGATCCTCTTATTTGCCATTTACTTAGAAGCCTTGCTTCGTAGTTTACTCCCAGCATGTCAGACTTTCCGTGTGCAGGTTCGTGATTAAAAGGGAAGATCAGAGATTCAGAGAAAATCAGACATTTGTTGAGTGTACTGTTCAAATGACAGCATGACTCTTATCAGGTTTAAATAGCCTCTTAATTTTAACAAAAATCTATCAAAACAAACTTATTTACAAACAGCTATCACCTGAAGGTATCCGTCTGGCCTTTACATAGCATTTTACACTTTGAATTTGAGGATATTGCCATTCTTGGAAGAAGAGTAAGTCCACTTCTAACACAAGAGGAAAACAGATGTCATGAGGTGGATGAAGCATTTGAACCTGTCATTAACAAAAAAAATTGCCTTTTTAGGTTTTGTGATATTTCTGTGTTCAGTGCGGTTCAGTTGCCATTTTAGCCAATCAGCTGGAGAGTATCTACTCTGCAGAAGAAGCTATATTTTTTTTTTAAAAAGTTGGGGAATTATTTTCTGGTGTTGAATTCTGATACGTTTGAGATCAGCGTAACTTTTGAGAACAGTTGGTTCTTCAAAAAATGTCATCCCTGCTGTACAGTAATTGTCCCCGTTAGCACCTCCTCATGTTTTTTTTTACTCTGTGTTTGCTGCCACTGACAAGAACTCTCAGTAAAACTGCACACACACCCTTCATATCTGCTCAGCAGCAGCTGAAATAAGTTCATACACTGCTGCAGGAACACATGTTGAAAGTTTGAGGAGCAGCCTCATGTTCCCATATAAAGGTTTTCTTACAGCTCCAATTCCAGAAAAGTTGTGATGTGTAAAATGTAAGTAAGAACTTAATGCAATGATTTGCAAATCCCATAAAGGAATGTTTATTTGCAACATTACATAGAACACATATAAAATTGAAAGCTAAACATTTTTCTAATTAATGAAAGATATCAGCGCAGCTTAAATTTGATGGCAGCTTTACATTTAGTTTACAAGATTCTTTAGACACATTTACAGTATATACGTGCTCCCTACACTTCATCATGCTGATTACGTAGGTACATAGAGTTGAATAGATGAGCTCTTGCAGGATTTTGTTTGTGATAAGATCTCTTTTTTATTTTTCAGGTCTGTCTGGTCCCCCTGGAGCTGGGAAGTCATCTTTCATTGAGGTTGTGGGAAAGATGTTGACTGAACGTGGACATAAAGTAGCAGTGCTGGCTGTTGACCCGTCATCCTGCACTACAGGAGGTAACGACTGACATTTCATTCATTCGTGGCCTTTATTTAACCAGGTTAATCCCATTGAGATGAAGGGTCTTTTTTCAAAGGGAGACCTGGCCCAGAGAGCAGCAGCATAGTTACAGTGAAATCAGTAAACACATTAAATTTACAACATTAAAACTTTCTCACAAGCAAGGTAGACAGCAGTCATTTCACTAGAGCTTGTAACTCGTGTAATGTAGGAAGGACTTTAAGAGATCAGATTGTAACTCATTCCAAGTATTAGGTGCTAAAAACTTAAATTCTTTCTTGCCAGCTCAGCCTGTTCTTTAGGACATGCAGTTCATCTAATGTAAATATAACACTACAGAAAGGCTGCAGTGTGCTTTGGAAGTTAATCGTTACACAAAACATAAAGATGTCAGATTTCTTCAGTCAGTTAATGCGTCGCTGTTTAGTTTTTAATTCACAAGTTGCACTTCACACCATCCTTCTGATTACAGGGTCCCTGCTGGGTGATAAAACACGTATGACTGAGCTCTCGAGAGACATGAACGCTTTTATTAGGCCGTCTCCAACCTCAGGAACGCTCGGCGGCGTCACCAGGACAACCAATGAGGCCATTGTTCTCTGTGAAGGAGCTGGATACGACATTGTTCTCGTGGAGACTGTGGGTAAGACAAATTATTTACAGGTTAATCCTTTCCCCAAAATTAAACCCATCACCCCACATATTTATGCAAATTGTATTTATAGTTCAGCTGCAGTCGCACATACCTCCATACATGAACTGTGTTAAGATGCAGTTCCAG
>JALJCO010009132.1:0-73646 GCA_023101725.1 Atherinomorus stipes
AAACCAAACTTGTTGCCTCACTGCAAAGAAAGATG
Organism: Atherinomorus stipes; assembly: GCA_023101725.1. Lineage (NCBI taxonomy): Eukaryota > Metazoa > Chordata > Actinopteri > Atheriniformes > Atherinidae > Atherinomorus > Atherinomorus stipes. The sequence goes on from JALJCO010009132.1 coordinate 36, forward strand.
AAGGAGCAAAAATATTTAGGAAAGAAAAACATTTGAAACAGAGTCTTTCAAAATATATTCACGATTTGATTTATAAAACTACATTCACTGAGGTGGGCGTGCACTGTGCATATCTGGCAGGTTTGAAGTGCTGATGACACATTTTTTTTTTACATTTTTTGCCATGTTTTATAGACCAAAACGTCGTTCATGATAATCTATGTAACAGAAACAAGCGCAGCTGCATATATGAGTTATTAGAAAACATCACTGCTTTTCTGACCAGACTGTGGCGCTGTGAGCCAAAACCGGACGTGACGTCTGCCAGAGAATCTTCGCAGCCTATTTAACATTGAAGTGGCTTCATTGCGGTTTTTAAGTTCCTTTTCCAGTTTTACAGACAAACAGTAACAAATCAGCCTTCAAATTGTGTTGACAGTTAAAGGTAGAGTCCGAAGTCCCTCCAGCGTTTCTGTTTGCAAACAACAGTATTCAAACTTAGCGCTCCTCCCTCTCAGGCTAATGGCCGCCTCGATAGCTAGCCTATTCAACTTTAAGCTTCTCCTTCAGAGCTCAGAAGCAGGTACAAGCCAAACTATGATTAACCCCTGGTTTTCCAAAGCGCATTATCTGAAGCTCTTGTCTTCGGCGCATAAACGGTGTTTCCTTTCTTTCTTTTTTTTTCCTTCGAGAGTTCGAGTGACTGACGTCTGCTCCAATCATGAGCTTATTCCCACACAGCGTCATGCTCTTAGCTCTGTCATTGGCTGCCGACTATAAACAGATAAACCAAGAAACAGATAAACTCTCCACCCAGAAATGTCCCGACCAGACCAAAACAATACAATAGAGTGAATTACAGGCAGGGGGAGAGAGAGTTGCGTTCAAGCGCACCACGGCACGGGAGTAGAGGCCCAAAGGCGGGGTTTGAGACGGATTTCACTTGCTCAAGTCCAACTTTATTTTTTACGGGGGGAACTTTGGACTATTCCTTTAATGGTTAAAAGCTCGTAAGTACAGCATTAGTTTATTTAGGCTTCCTACAGATTTAGAATTTTATTTTGAAGAGGATAAGGAAGCAGGTCGGAGTCGGACTCACCGGGAAACAGGCATCAGCAACAGGAGCCGTCTGCTCGTCTCTCCTCATCTGTTTACTGAAAGTTCAGGCACCAGCGTGTTGAGACTTCTAACACAATGAAACTGCGATCATTTCCTCTGAAATCGTCTTTTTCATCCATCGATGCTTCATCACATTGGTCACACAGCTCCTGCTATCGGCAGACAGCTGCTGCTCGGTGATATGAGGATGTCTTCGGTCATCAGATCTCCTCCAGCTGCTTCCAAAGATGCATCCTTCCCTCCATCCTCATCCTAATAAACGAGAATTATTTAAAACTCCACTGGAACCATGTAAGTTGTTATCTTCTCATTTTTTAAAGGCTAATTATTTACCGCGGCTAGCTTGCGGCTGCTGTTAGCTGAGAGCTAACACAGGGACAAGTGCCTGTTTCTGTCACGCCTGGCTCTACTGTATGTCAAACCTGCTGCAACTCCTTTGTGGGTCTGTTGTCTGTTTGTGTTGTTCCGGGTTGCTCCTTACAGTTCTGGTTCCCTTGGTGTGGTCTTGCAGGCTTTTAGCTGAACCAGTGGAGCTGAGGCTGGGAGACGGACTGTAGGCAGCTGGCTACAGTTCTACTCCGGTTCTAGCTTGTAAAATGTGATTTCCCCAAATTCCTCAGCATTATCACACTTTTCTGAACTGGCTGATGATCCCACCACACAATCCGGTTCCAATCTAGCTGTTCTGGACCATCTTTCATGTTTTCCACATGTAACTCAATGGTCGCTGATGACACAACATGGCGGCTCGTTTCACGACTGAAAAGCTATTAGCCTTTAGCCGAGCCTCCTAAACATCGGATATTCATGTAAATACACGTCTGAATAACTTCTAACTGCACAGAACTACTTATTTTGTCTTGGTGTGTTGTTGTATGGCAAAGTTACTTAAAGTTAAGGTCGTGTCATCAGCACTTTAATGCCTCAGTATAAACCCACCTGCTTTTCCCTCGCCTTAAGTTCGGATTAGAAACTGACTCGTCTGTTTTTCTTTGTATTTTTCATTACATGTCAAAGAGAGATATCTGCTCGGTAGGATTTCTTGGGGAATCTTATAGTGAAACATGAGGCAGTGGGGAGTCGTCTCCATCAGTTCTCTCTTGATTTACTTTTATGTCCTTGTCAAGCAGACAGTTCTATTTTTGCAAAATAAAACTAAATTATTGCAGGGAGATCTGCTTGTATGCATCAGCTGCAGCATCTGCTTCTGGTTTTAGTCTTATGAGATTTGCACATTTGCATGATAATATGTTATTTCAGATTAGTTTTCACAATATTGTGAATACATAAAGTTAATGGTGCCTCTGGTGCTGTGGTATTCCTTGCCCCTAAATCGGGGTAGTATCAGCTTTGTTGTATCACTGCTATCATTTCCCACCTTTTGTCAGCTGTCTTTGTGTTATGTTGTCAGGCAGTTTTTAATCTGTTAGCCACCTGTGGTCTGCATTGTCTTTGTCATTTTGATGCAAAAAGAGTGTGAAATTGAATGCTTCTCATGTCCATTATTAAAAAAAAATTGAAATATAGCGTTCTTTTCTTTTTTACTGTACAGTTTTTTAATCTTACAGTTTCGAAAGCTTTTCTTGTTCTCAAGACCACATTAGTTGTTTTCTTGATTGGATTTTCTAAGAGGATTAAATGATTAATGGCTAAAATGATGAAAGGTAGGATGTGTCAACAGCAAACAGCTTTCCTTGGAAAACTGCAAAATGCTACTGGCAGAATCACTCAGCAAACATGCATTACATATAGGGATAGTAATATTTTTCAGAAAGCAAGAGACAAAAGGCACGTTTATTTTAAAATCGAAGATGGAGTAGATGCATTACACAACTTCACCTGCATATCTCTTTGGCACCTCTGGGTGGGGAGGCTCTGTTTGGTTATGAGGGGATAGAGAAAACCTGACGGGAGAGGAGGATTCTTGCAGAGAGTTGGAAGCACACTTTCAGTTTCTCTGACAAGTGCTTTCAAAACTGCCAAACTGGCAACGCATGCCGGTGCCATTTTTGGAAAAAGGTTGTGTGATCTCTTCTCTCCCTCCCTCCCTCCCTCCATCATTTCTCCCGGTCTATTCTATTTCTTTCCCAACAGCAAAGAATTTCCATTTTTAGAGTCAGTGTTAGTTTTAGTGCATATCAAGTTAATGTGCAGCAGCCGTATCAGTCACTGAGTACAAAATTAAATATTTATGGAGGGTTTTTCTGAATACCTATTACCAATTTATGACTTTGATTTTAATTAACATTGTCCAGTGAAAAACGTGGATGATATTTAGTTGGAATGAGACATAATTGAAGTGTGTTATTCATTAAAAGGAATCATGACTGCCTTTCCTGTACAAAAGATGCACATCTTTAACGCCACAGTTAGATAGGTCCTTGCTTATTTCTATTTCACAGCCAAATAAAAACAAGCCTGGTCCAAAAATGCATACTGGAAAACACCAAGTGCTGCAGATGGCCTTATATCCACTTTAATGAGGTTAATTCATTAACATAGGTTCAGGAGCAGGACCACGCCTCAACCACACCTGCCTCCAATCTCACTAATCACCGAGCAGCCTTAAATACTCGCTCACCTCATCAACTCAGTTTCTCGTTCTCTCGACGACCTACCGACGTTCCAGCCGTTGCTGCGTTCGCTGCTTCTCATCATCTTCCTCGCCCGCCGGTGGCCCTCGTTCCCTCATTGCTGATCGTCCATTGTAACCGTTGTGGGCGGCTGCTCTCCTCGGACGACTAGTTTCCCAGCGCTCCAACCGCAGCCCGACACTCCGCCTGTACTCCACGCATTTCGTGTCTTCACCTTTCGGTTCACGGATCGTCTCTCCTCCTCGCACGGTCGGGCCTCATGGCCGCCGGCTTCGCCGCTCTTCTCGCTCCTCGGACCCGCTGTCCTGCAGCCTCCACGCCGTTCGAGCGGCGCACCGCAGTCGGACCAGCTTCCCGGCCCGCGGCCGCCTTCTCTTGCCCAAACAGTTCCCGCCAGCGGTGCCAGGTCTTCGGCACTTCCTGCTCCTCCGGTCGGCTTCCTCCTGGCCGGTTTCTCGCAACGTCGCAGCCCCGCCTCTGCCGCCTGCAACACTCTGGGTTGTCTCTCCCGCACCTGCTCCGCCCGTCCTGGAGCTCTCTCGGCTCGTTTCCTTCTCTTTTCCTCTCGTTCGTCTCTTGCCGTCCCGGCGCTGTCCGACCGCTTCCGCTTCTTCTCGGCCTCGTTTCCTTTCTCCTGGTACTGGTTACACCGCGGCTCCTTACTCTCGTCCACACGTATCAGCGCCACCACAGCCGGTCCTCACCTGTCCTCTAGTGATGTGCCGTTCACGAACGATTCGTTCAATATGAACTAATCTTTTATATGACTCGGAGGTAATGAGTCCCCTCAAAGAGCGATTCGTTCATTTTCATGCACTGCGCTCTCTCGCCACACGGCAGCAGCTGTAAGCTCAGCCAGCCAGCAGGACGACAGGAATCAGAAATGATTAGTTCATGACTCAACCAACTGTGTCGGTCCACAGGTATCGTTCTTTTGTGACAGTCAGGCTGCTCAGGCTGTGTGGTGAGGAGGAGCAAGCACTTTAGTTCGTTCATAATCTTTCATACGGATCAGTACAGATCTTTCTTTCGTTCATTTCGTTCATTTGTCACGTGAGAGCTGCGCTGCGGTCATGGGGCTGTGGAGAGGAGACCAACAAGGAATGATGTCTGGTATCTTATGTTTATTCATCCGGCCCATAGCCGCTTCAGCTGTGGCTCTCATCAGTCCATCAGGGCCTCCACCCGCTCCAACCGCCGCCCAGCTTCTCGCCACGTTCTCTCGCACTGGGCAACGTGCTGCCCTCTACCACGGCCAGGCCTCCGCCTCGGACACAGCATCCACCCGCTCCAACCGCTGCTCAGCTTCTCGCCACGTTCTCTCGCACTGGGCCCCGTGCGGCCCTCTACCACGGACACGGCCTCCGCCCGCTCCAACCGCTGCTCAGCTTCTCGCCACGTTCTCTCGCACTGGGCCTCGTGCGGCCCTCTACCACAGACACGGCCTCCGCCTCGGACGCAGCCTCCGCCCCGCTCCAACCGCTGCTCAGCTTCTCGCCACGTTCTCTCACACTGGGCCACGTGCTGCCCTTTACCATGGACACGGCCTCCGCCCGCCCCAACCGCTGCTCAGCTTCTCGCCACGTTCTCTCGCACTGGGCCACGTGCTGCCCTCTACCACGGACACGGCCTCCGCCTCGGACGCAGCCTCCGCCCGCTCCAACCGCTGCTCAGCTTCTCGCCATGTTCTCTCACACTGGGCCACGTGCTGCCCTTTACCATGGACACGGCCTCCGCCCGCCCCAACCGCTGCTCAGCTTCTCGCCACGATCTCTCGCACTGGGCAACGTGCTGCCCTCTACCGCGGACATGGCCTCCGCCTCGGACGCAGCCTCCGCCCGCTCCAACCGCTGCTCAGCTTCTCGCCATGTTCTCTCACACTGGGCCACATGCTGCCCTTTACCATGGACACGGCCGTCACAGCCCTCAGATCACCACCTTCCCGATTCTATCTGGGTCCCATGTAGGGCTGAAAGATATATCGTTATCGTATCTATATTGAGATATGGACATTCAAGATATTAATATCGCTAAAGCAACTATATAAAAGATGTAGATTTCCCCTGCGCTTGTCCTGCATATAAAGCTCTGGAAGTCACAAACAAAACTGCACTTTCCACCAAAGTACTTGGTTTTCAACAAACCCGTAGTCGTATCGTATCGATATTGAGATGTCTGGCATGAATATCGAGATATGAAATTTTGTCCATATCGTTCAGCCCTAGTCCCATGCCGTCTCTCCGCCATCTTTAGTCCAGGACTGGTGGCTGCTCGCTCCATCGCTCTCCCCGGCCCTCTCTGACGGCCTTTTGGCCACGCTCGCCGCCTCAGCGGCGCCTCTGTCGGCTGGTCTCCTCTGGCCCTCCACCAGTTCTGCGATGGCTCTTGCTAGCCTATTGGGCCTTTGCTTGCTCCAACCAGGGCACGCCTCCACGCTGAAGTCTCTCACGGTCTGCCATGCACGACCCTTGGCACGGTCTCCCACCACGGTCTCCTGGACTCTGGATCTCACTGCCTCGATTCACAGTGCATCTGTTGAGCCAGCCTCTCCAGCTCTCAGCCGCTTCAACGGTCGCTCACCCCGGTCTATTCACGCCCCCATCACGGCAATCGCTCGCACTCTCCGCTGCACATCCCTCAGCCACACGCCCGACTGGGCTGCCAGGTACCAGCCCTGCCTTTCTCCCCGGCTCCACCGTTCTCCCCTGCCATCGCCTGGGGCACTCTCCCACAATTAGCCTCCGCCTGTCCCGTCTGGCACACGCCAACGTGTCGCTTCCGCCTCTGCTCAGTCTTTCACGGAGCCTTTCTTTGCTCATTTCTTCCTTTCTTTCCTCCCTTCCGTCTCTGGTCGTCCCGGCACCGCCGACGGCCGCTCTCGCTTCTTCTCAGCTTCCGATTCCTCGTGTTTTCTTGGCTGCCGGCTCCGCCGCGGTCTCTTCCTTTCCTCCCTTCCGTCTCTGGCCGTCCCGGCACCGCCGCCACGGCCGCTCTCGCTTCTTCTCAGCTTCTGGTTCCTCATGTTTTCTTGGCTGCCGGCTCCGCCGCAGCCTCTTCTTTTCCTTCTTGCGTTCTGGTGCGGCCACAGCCGTGCCCCTCCTGCCCTCTTCGGGGGCCCCAGCCCTTTCTGCCTTTTCTGGCTTTTCTGCCCTCTCCTCCTTTCGTTCTGGCTTATTTCTTCATTGTTCCCTCTCTGCCCCTCTCCCTGCTTCTGCCCCTTTTTTTGTGCAAATTGCTTCTGGCTGTCCTGGGTCTCACAGCCGGCTACCGCCATGCCACCCATCCAGCCGCCCGTCTCTGCCCTGCATCCCGGTGGCTCCTGTCTCCTGGTTTTGGCGGGTCACTATGTTGACTTGGTGCTGTTATTGTACCCTTCTTTCGCTTTTGCTCAGCTGTCGGGGTCTCGCATGCCGCTCCCGAGACCGTCGCCTGACTTCGTGGCCCGGCATCTTACTTTTCTTTTGGGGATCACCCTCAACTCCTTTTCCTTTCAGACCTCCTTGCCTCTGGAAAAGGTCAAGCGCATCTCGAGTCTCCTCTCCAACTACGTGCTGGTGGATGAATGCACACAACGGCAGCCCTCATGGGTCATCTCGCTTATGCCATGCGCATTGGCTCCTACTTCAAACTTCTCGATTCAACTTCGGTCTTGTGCTCTTTACCTGCAGTACCCCATCATTATAGCTGCCATTCTCTGGGGTCATAAATGGTCCTGAAGGTCAATCCTAATTCATTCTGACGATTCCACTGCAGTCAATGTCACCTACAAGGCCAGTCCCGTTCCCTTACGATCATACAGCCCATTCGCATACTCGTCTCGATCTCAGCACAGCATCAGTTCCTCCTCAGAGCTGCCTACATCCCGAGCCTCTTAACAAGTATACGCTCCGAATCAGACCAACACCAGACTCCAGTCCCTCCATTCACCAACCATCTTCAGTAAGATCACAATTCACTGTCTGTTGCCTCAAGTGAAGCCATCCTTGACAATCTCGCTCCAGGCATACTCTCAGCCTACCTCACCGGCTGGAACAGTTTCAAAACGTATCATTCTGTCTATTAACTCGCTTCCCTCAGTTTGACATTACCACACTTTACAGTTACATCGCCTGTATTTTCTCTTTCCAAAGAATTCTCTGTTCCACTATCCACACTTACCTTCCGGTATATTCTTCTGTCGTCTCTTGCTTGGCTCTTCGTGTCCATCTTTCACTCATTGTCATGTCACCAGGCTCTTAAACAGACTTCGAAAATGAGAGTCAGCTCCGACAACGATACACCTTCCTCTCACGTTGGACTTTCTCCACCTCTGCATTAACACGTTACGACCAGGAAACTGTTCTACCATTGATCAGACCTTGGAAGCAGTCATTTTGGCATCTGATGATCCTCTGAATTTTGCACCTACAACATCCATTTTCAACTCTCCTTTTCACCCCTGCCTCTCAGACATCTGCTACTCACCTGACTGTCTCGTATTCACACTTAAAAGAAAAACAGATCAACTCGGAATCTCTTCCCCATTTATCCGTTTGAATTGTATTCACACCTCAGCCCTTAAGAACCGGTTCCAGACTACTTCCAACTTGGACTGCAATCAACTGCCTCACCTCTGGATCCACTCTTCACTGAGAAAAGGAAATTGGCTACTAGATTCTGGTTCAGCAACCATTTCTGTCAAGTCCGTCTGTCCGGCTTAGAATCAGAACACTATTCCATCCATTCATTCTGCATCGGCGCAGCCACCACCGCCTCCAGATTTGATGTATCAGACCAAAAATATTCAGTCGCTCAGACGCTGGTCTTAGCAAGCCTATCGTTCAAACGTTTGCAATAACCTTTCAGATATACGTCGAGCTCATTTACTTCTTGGCTCTGGCCAGTCATTTTGGGGGTTCCCTAAGCCGGACTCACTATCGAAAGACTACACCCCCACACTAGGTCTTCCTCCGGCTCATCATCATATCTCATTCTTCCTTATCAATCAATCAATCAATCAATCAATCCTTTATCATCATCATCATCGTCATCATCACTCCTTTTGTTGTGGCGTGGTCCTTGCTAGTGAAATGAGGTTAATTCATTAACATAGGTTCAGGAGCAGGACCACGCCTCAACCACACCTGCCTCCAATCTCACTAATCACCGAGCAGCCTTAAATACTCGCTCACCTCATCAACTCAGTTTCTCGTTCTCTCGACGACCCTCCCTTCCCCCTCCCTTTCCTCTCGTTGCATCTCCTCTACCTTCCCTTTTGCCTCGTCCGCCTGCTTCGTTCGGCCTTTCTCCATCTGCTGCCCCTCCCTGGCCTTTGTCCCCCCTCTTCTCTGCCTCCCTTCTCCTTCCTGCTGTCCTACTTCTTTCCCATCATCTGACAGTCTCCTCCATTCTTGTTCCTTGTCTGCTTCCTTCTCTTCTTTCGGGTTCCATCTGAGGGGGTTCCCTAAGCCGGACTCACTATCGAAAGACTACACCCCCACACTAGGTCTTCCTCCGGCTCATCATCATATCTCATTCTTCCTTTCAATCAATCAATCAATCAATCAATCCTTTATCATCATCATCATCGTCATCATCACTCCTTTTGTTGTGGCGTGGTCCTTGCTAGTGAAACGTACAGTAAAGCTGTATTTCTGAACCACTTTTGTTCTCAGAAAGACAATCCAATGCCCTCAGCAGCTGTTTTCTGGGGTTGATGCAGAACTACAAGGGAATGTTTGAGTTTTAGGCTCTTTTGCATTTAAAAGTAGGAGAGCTAATTTAGCCAGTGAGTCAAAAGTAAAAACATATATTTCCAAAACTATTCACTGGCAAAGCAGATACAACAAAGGCTTTTCCACGGCTTTGTTTTCTCCGAGGTGCAATCATTAATCAGATGACTATAAAGAGATGCGGCTGCTCTGAAAGAATATTTTGTGAGGAGAGAAAGTCTCTTTAGGGCAGTTCAGAGCAGATCTGAAAATACCACCTTCCAGAGTTCAGCACTGCATGAACATGGAAAATGCATTACCTTGAGGCACTGCTATGTGCGGCGTTGTCTTCAGCTTGCACGCAACTGCTTTATAGCTGTGTTGAGTTATCCACAGTATAAACATTTGGATGTATTTAAAATTGATTCCACCAGGGAGCAAAAAATATGAGGTCATCACATGTGGATGTGCAAACAGAATATATTACAAAGCAATAAAAGGAAAAAACTGAGAGCAAAAAATGTACCAAAATGAAAATAGAATTTTTAAAAAGCCTTAAAGTATATATCCTCCCACTTCTTACTATTTTATTTGGAGAAATATTCCATAAGTTATTGTTCCAAATACATGTAAAACAGCTGCTTCACCTCATTATAAAGACTTCAGCCACAATAAAGAACCAGAGACAAAATCAAGATCTCAAGAATTCCCAAATTCAGCATCATAGCAAGCCAGAACACCAGCTGCTTCACCTGTACAGAAACTAAACCTAAAGCATCTTCCAGCCGTCAACAGTAAACAAAGCTGATACAGTAATCATCAGAAGCACCTATAAAAAGACAAGGGGAGAAAATCACAAATCAGTACCAAATAAACAAAACCATAATTAAATCAGCTGAGTAAACCCACAGAACAACACAGTGACTGTACAGATGCAGGCATGAAAAAGTTCCTCCTTTTTCTGTCAGAAGTGGTGCAGTAATAGTGCACCATTACTGCACTATTACTGGCTGAACGATTTGTCCCGCAAATAAGTCATCACGTATGGTGTCCAAACTCAGCGCGTGGAAACGTCCTTGATCCGGGCATTCATTTATGCTCTGAAATCGTTTCCCCTGGGCACACAGGCGTTTCTCTGTGCGATTGAGTTAGCAGACAAGTCGCTGGTAAGTGGCTGGCAGTCGGCAGAAAGGGGACTTTTTCATGCCCAGATCTGTAAAAGCACGCAAGTTAGTTACCTTGGACCTCTGATGATGCGAGTTTAATCCAGTTGGTGCTCTTCAGCTCGGGGAACATGAAGATGAACTTTTGATGTGATGAAATTTAGTGAATGTGAAATCTTTGAAGATGTGGCCTAAAAAGAAAGAAGCTGAAGAGAAGCTGTGGCATCAAAACATAACACTTAGGGTGTTCGCTATTTTTTTTGTTGTGGATATCCGATATACAGACATTGTCCAACACTTAATTTCCTATATCCCATATCAGCGGATACCGATCTATGCAGATAACTGGGAGGTTGTATCTCTCATATTTTGAGAAATACAACTATATTCTGCTTCAAGTGCAAAGATCTCAAAATAGCCTTAACTCAGCCAGAGGAGTTTATTTTGGACATCTGGCTGCCATATATCAGATACTAGCAGGTATTAGCCAACATGTGGCTAATTCTCATGTTTCTGACAACTTGGTAACTTAACCAACAACTTAAAACCAGACATATTATAAGCAGCTTCAAAGCAGGTCAGTCTGTATGTGTATATGTGTATATGAAGTTCTTCCAGAATAACAGGAACCTTTCTTTGACATGCTGGACCCGTGCAGAATAAGATCTTGTGAGATTTTGTAACAAAACAAACAACAAGACCTTACAAGATTTTGTGAGTAAAAATATTATACTAATACTGATATTGTCCGACATCGCATTTTAATTGATATCGGCCGATAAAATTGGACATCTCTACTGAACATGTACCTGTATCATGTAATCATTTTTGGATACTGTGAATATATCACATATTTCAGTAAGACCAGGACCACAGCTGGAGCTGTGCCACCCACTCCTTTCCTCCCTCCACACTAAACTTTTCCTGTAAAGCTGTAAAGCTCTGATAATGAAAGGAAACAAGTACGAATAAAAACAATGAAACAGCAATGCCATGGTTCCAAAATCACAGCATCCCACTCGTGCATATCGGGTGTATCTGCTTTCTGTATAGGTAAAATAATTACTAAGCTCTGATTTATTTTGTTTATCTAATTCCAATTAAATACTGAGTGATTATTATTATCATTATTACATTTTAATTTGCAAACACAGCTTCTAATTAAGAAACTGAAACAGCCGTGCATCTTCCATCTGTAACAATAACAATGAAATTTTTAATAATGCATTTATTTGAAAAAGAAAGTTGCAGCTGGTTCTTCCTGTTTTAGTCTGTGTCTCTGTTCTATCTCTGCACCTCATCCTATTTGGTGGTAGGTTTGTGCTTTTGCTCCCCCATCATTGCTAAATTGGCAACCTTGGCTTCACCATGTTCACAATTTATCTCAACAATAAAAAGAGCCAGCAAAACAGATATGAAACCACTGGCAGAGCCAATCCATCCTCCCACATTATCTGTCTGCTCCAAGATACTTGCTTTTACAACCCAAATGCACAATTTAAGTGTTATTTTGTTGGTGCAACAAAATGCAAGCTTGTTCTAAATACTGGCAAAATGTGAAGCATTGGTAATTTTTTAAATAGTTTTGTAAAACAAATAGTTCTGAACTTGTGGAATAATTTGCCCTTTTTAAAAGCTCTTAGCTGTTCCCACATTGATGCATCAGATACTTTAGCACGCTTGCACCTTCATTAACCCACATTAAAGGCGCTATACCTGATTTTGCACATTTTCAAGCCGTGAGCGAGGTGAACAGTGTAGTTTGAACTGTAAGCCCCGCCCCTAACTGTTTCTCCCAGTGAGAAATGCTCCGATTCTCGTTTTTCTCTCCTCCCACTCAACATGCACGAAATAATGTGCACGCTTCATACTCGTGCACAAAGAAACTCTCCAGAGAAAACTTGCATCTTCCAGTAAATTTCCTGTTTTGGTTGCAGTAAATGGCTGCGGATCAGCTAAATGACATTTTCTGTCATAACCGGTAGTTTACCGTAACTACAGTTATGTACACAGATGCACAGTTATGACGAGTTATGATGTTATAGGCGACATTACAACATGGCAGCCTGATAAAGTTCCTAACTGACCACTGCGAGTGGAAGTGATGTAAAGCTTCATGGCGTTATGGTGTAAATATCACTTTGTATTATATGCGGTAGTCCAACAGAGGCAGCGCCAGCCCCCGAGGACATACAACATGTAACTAAGAAGAAAGTTATTGAAAAAAAAATACCTGTCCAGTCGGATGACAGCACGTTTCCAGTCCACATTCAGTCCGAGACCGTCCAGCTGCTCTCTACCTTCAGTACAATCCACCGAAAACACAAACTATATTCCTTCTTTGGTCTCTCCTGTGTTTCAAGTCTCTCTCCTCTTCAGTTTTGACGCCTTCAGGCTGTTTTGCTGGGATATCGTGACTTTCCCTTCGGTAGATGCCATGCGGTTGTTTACAAGTGCTGCCGTGCACGCGCGAGGGGAGGGCGCTCCTCGTTGGGAAACGCTGTGAGTGGCTGATAGGAAACCGACACTTCTGTAGAACGAACCGCATTGGCAGAAGAGGAACGTCACGACAGGGTTAGAAACCTAAACTAAAAAGGCCTGGATTCATGCATATACGCAATGAATGAGTGATTTATTTTCATGAAATTACCTCTTTTACCACATATACTGTGTAGAAAGCATTTTTCTTTGAGAGATTAAAATAAAATCAGGTACAGAACCTTAAGTATGCAGAAAGAATATTAGCCATTTTTGTGTGAACAGAAAATAGTTATTTGTCATAAAATTACTTAAATGATTACATCTTCAGTCGTCTGCTTCCACAGGTTTGTCAAAAAAAGTTGACGAGTGCTTGTCCAGCTGCATGCTAGCTCCCCTGTAGGAACAGGCTATTTGCAGAAATCCAAAGTCTGGTGTGACACACTGTGTGTGACATGCTGTGCAGTGGATATCAACCACAAAGGACACAGCCGGGCAGGGTTCTCTATGTGCCAGTCAGTGCAGATAAATCAGGTCCTGTTGGTGGTATGCACAGCTGTCATGTTCTCTATGCAGGAGGTGTTTGTATAATGTTAAGAAAGCATGCTGTTCTGGCAGAAATCCTGGAACACTCTTATATTTGAATGATAGCTAGGTCAACAAAGAATTGAGTTGCCTGAGAAAACATGGATAAAGCATGTACTTACAGTTTAATAGAGGGTATATATTGAAATTGTTTTGGTTTATGATCTGGATTAAGATACAAAGACATTTGAATCACTGCACACCTGTTGCATGACACAAAACAACCATTAATTAAACATCAGTATTTATCCAAATATCAAATGGCTTTGAAATATTAAAAGTTCATCATTAAAGGTACAGTGTGTAAAAAATCAAAGATCAATTATAGAAAAAAATGACATATAATTCAAAACAGTGTTTCTGTTGATGTGTAATTGCTGCACTAGAATAAATATTATGTGTTTATTTTCTTAGAATAAGTCATTTAGCCTATTCACCTTATTTTGCCCCGCCCACCTCTACACGTCCTCGTCTTCCGGATTGTGTTGACATTTCCGGCTGCAAGCTGCGGCTCGTCAGATACATTGAAAAACACGGTCGACCACATAGCAAGATGCAGCGAATTAGTTGGGAAGACACTCAACAAACTGTTTTGAGAAATTCATATAGAGGTTAAAAGTCCACCAAGTGGGTGGATGGATGCAGATTTCAAATATTTAGAGAGAATAACGTGAAATTCTGCTGTAAACTGGATTTGCAGGTGGTGCACTTTGTAGTGAACATAACACACAGATCAGAAGAGAGATGAGATCAGGGCTCATTTGAATGACTTCACACGCTCACACGCCACACATGCCGTTTCTCACGCTGATTATTAACTTCACCACGGTAGCACAAAGATACCTGGCTCGCTTAGATCGACTGGTGGCCTTGTGACCATGAAGTCAGATGCACGAGTTGTTGGGGGTGACCATTAAAGCAGCGCAGCCAAAACGGACAAGGTCGCCAGCGTGGGGACTGCGAGGATGGAGGATGTTGCAGCATTTGCCTTCATTTGGCTAAAAGTTGCTGAATGTTGCACAGATGTGATCAAGTCATTTAATGACCGTTCAGAGTACAGTGACATGAACTTGTCTTAGAAACGTCTTCCCTGTCAAGGTGCAACATAAAGGACAGCAATATGGTCAATGTCCAATCTCAAATATAAAAAACTTTAATGCTTTGCCTTGTCAGAAATTAAAAACAAATTAAATAAATTGGATGCTTTTTTTAAAAAAAATATGAGGGTATAAATAAATATTGCTACGACCTACCCATCCATCCTGTCCTTCCACAGGACTGGAGTTGATTAATTGAGCTTTTTGTTATAACTTTTTCTTAAATGTTTTACTCCTTATAGCTTATTTATATGTATTTAGGGTCTGAAAGGCTCCTATAAATGCTACGTATTATTATTATTATTATTATAATAATAATAGTTATTATTATTATTATTAGGGTTTGGGTGGTTGTATGAGGGGCGAGTGCAAAGGTGGCATGAGGGAATTATGATACACACCAGTAAGTCCTTGTATTGTAGGTGTCTTTGAATAAAACAAATTCAAATTAAATTATGAAGAAGATTTAAGAAAATTCTGCCCTTTTGTTGGTATAACCTACAGTTCTGCTTCATGTTTATCTGAATGGAATAACTTGGGGGGGTTAATGGGGTCCAACACATTTTGTGTTACTCTGTTGAAGCAGCCAAATATCCTGTTTTGTTTTTTTGTTTTGTTTTGTTTTTATTTTTTTTTGTTTGTTTGTGATGAAATACCAAAGCTGTTTGAAATAATTTTGTAGTCTAATTCCCCCACCCACCCTCTCTGGCAGGCAATGACCCCGCCTCAATCTCAATCTCCTCCAAGCAACCTTGAATACTTGAGAGCCCTGTGAGATGTACATCTGTCTTTTATTACCTTCAAGTGTGTGGCATTTAATCTGTGGAGGTTAGAAGAGTCCAGTAGTATTAAGGACATCACCCCTGTAGTTTATGCTTCGTATTGTAGCATGGTAATAAAATCATAATAAATAATTCCCCTGATGCTAAAATGCACTGAAAATATGCTTATCTGGCAAATTACTTCAGATTTAGGGTTATTATATATGTGATAGAATAAATAAATGCTTCAGTGTAAATCTGCATGAGTTTGACTTGGAGATATGAGTTAGTATGAACATGATAATATGTCGCTGAGATCAGCTGACATCATGTCAACAGGCTGAGATCAGGTTGCTGCAGAGGAGATGTTACACAGACCAGCTGACTTTAACTATTTAGTACTAAGTGAGAAACACTGAGATTTAAAAGGGGGAAAAGCAGAAAGTTATTTTATAAGATAAACGATTCAGGCAGGAGGGAGGGAGAGGGTGGCGGCAGCAGGGGGGTCTTAATGTATTTACAGGGAGATAACCCTAACAGCGGCCTGTAATATTCGGTTCGGTTTTTGGCCGTGATCGACAATATAAATATACCGTATAATATTCATAGTACAGTAATCGTAGTCGTGGTTAAAGAACCGTTTCATGTCTGTGACACGCTGGTGGATATGGAGGCTGCCATAACTGTTTCACCACTTTTACTACGGTGTCCCTGAATGGACAAAACAATGTGTGTGAAGTGAGAACACTGCTGTACCAGCTTTGTTTAATGGGAATTAGAGCCCTGTTTGGGATAAGTAATGCCTTAAAAGATATTAAAAGTAGTTACTCATAGTACAGTCATAGCTACACCTGAGACCACTGGATCCACTCACAGATGAAAATATCTTTATGTCTTGGAGAATTTTGGCCACTAACAGCCACCATACATTCACCAATATAAAGTCATTTGAAAGAAAACATCTTTTCTTTCAGATACCCATCTTTACCACTAGATGTCAGTAATTCTTACATACTGTACCTTTAAGATGGAGTTTAATTTTTCTGTTTCAATTTAACTTCGCTAGCCTACCTTTTGCAGGCTGTCCAAAATCTATAGAAAACAATGAAAATTTCAACATAACTGAGGCAAATTCTGGATCAGAGAGGACATCATTGATCATGAAAGGTCCCATTAAAACAAATGCTGATGTAGTTTATGTAGTTGTGTGGAAACAGATCAGGATGAACTGTGAGGATTCCAGAGACATCGACCAGAAAACTACTGCAATTTGTGCAAACCTCATATCCGCTTGTACTTAGTAATGATTTTCAAATGTTTGCTTATTTGCAAACTAAAACAGTGAGCATCATAAATATTAGCATTTTAGCACAGTTAATGAATGTGTTATACTGGTATTAACATTCAGCTGCTTCATTTGTATGTTGTTTGTCATGCTAGTTGTGCTCTACATTTACACACTTTTTCTGAAGCTGTGTAAAAATCCTGAAAATATGAGTAAGGAAAAATAGTGGTCATTTTCTATTCAAATAAATTTTACCTTTAAAAATTAGCAGGCAAAAGATTTCGGCATAAATAAACATGGGGGATTTTCTGGATTATGTAAAAGTTTGTTACAATTGTACTTCATTTAAAATAGGCTCAAATATGCAGACAGAAGCTGTACACGCAGATACACTTTTCTAATGTGACCAAAGTTGTAAACAAATTGTATTCCTAATGTTGTCACAGGTTTAGTTTTTTCCTTTAACCATTCGTTTAGTCTCTCATTTGCTTTCACTTGGTCTCCAGCAGTATCTCACATTCCCCTCCCCTTCCCTTTCTCCGTCCCTCCCTATCTATCTGTCTCACTTTAATATGCCTTTACTTGCTCTCTCTCTCTCTCATGTTTATTTCATAGAGCCCTCCAGCATCTCAGAATAAATAAATTATACATTTCATTATGCACTCATTTCAAAGCTCCTTTCAGGAAAGGGATTACGCTCATTTGTCCCTGAGCTTCTGTTTATCCTAAATGACTGCATCAGACATGATCATGAGCATCTGGGAGCCCTGACTGTCCATGCTCATTTGTCATGTACCAGACCTAATTCCCATAAAGTTCACATTCCTCTTTCTAATACAACAGCCTGGCACTGATCCTAGGATTAGATTTGGCAGGAAGACAGTAAAACTATGTGGAAGCATACAGCAAAGAAATGCATACATAAATTAAATTCAGTTGGTGCCAGTCGAGGTGATGCTCATACCTGATGCAGGCAGATTTCATGTTTTTTAAGAGCATTAGGATGAATGTTTCATAAATATCATTTGGTTTTGTCCCATGCTTTCTGTTTCTATGCATCAATTCTTCATCTTGACAAAAAAAAAACAAAAAAAAAAAAACACACCATCCCTGCTGGGTCACGCTGGTGTTTGTGCTTTTTTGTGTCTATGTATGCTGCTGTGCCATCTTGCAGGCCATGTGTAGGGATGACTGCTGCTGACCAACTGACGTTGGTAATGTCATGTTCTTGGCCCAGCTTGTGCCGCCAAGCCCCCCATCATGCGGAGGGTCAGTTTAACCCATACTGGGAGCAATGTTAGGCTCCAGAAACTCTGGAAAATAAAGAGTTTATTCTGATAAGATACACAAAATAGTCAAATGAAAAATGTTTATCGTTGAGCTTTTGTGTTCATCTCCAATCCATACATGCACATACAGCTCTCTAAATCATGTCTATCCACACATGCACACATTCATGACACACAATGCCAGTAAAATGCTCTGTCACACTCCCCATCCCTTATGGGCCCTCACAGCCATCTGTCCCACTGAGTATGTGCCAGGCTCTGTTTGTTGAGTCTCCTCTGCCTCTATCTCTGCTGGACCGTATCTGCCCCTCCACAGTAGGTCTCTACATTTTAGTCCTTAACATGAGCTGTGATAACCCAACATGAACACTATAGTGACATTTCACCAAATATCTTTGGAGAGCATTTCCAAATGCTACGAGATGCAGCTGTTCTAAGCTTTGACAGGCATCTGCAGTAGGAAAAGCATCAGTCGCGGATAGACTGGTCATGATGTCCAAATGTTATAACAGTAAACAGCATTCACAATAATGATGTCACAATAACCGAAACTTTGTTGTCTTTTTCTGTATTTGTTTTCTTGTATTCTACTTCTGTGACTGAACCGATTCTGAATGATTATTTTTAATACTAATGTATCCCAACCCTAGCTGCTTGGAAAGTGAAAGTACTGAGATTTGGATTAGTAGATTTTTCACTTTGGGATACTTATAGCTTTTTCTTTTACCTGTAAAAATAGCCTGAAATGCTGCATGTATTTTTTCCGTGTCTTATGAATTGGCAACTAAGTTCATAAAATAAAAATTGGAAAATCAACTGTGTCGTGCTCATGAGAAACAAAGTTTTACTGTCTCTGTTTTAAAGGTGGAACAACTATCTTGCTTTCATAAATCAGCTCAATTCAGCCAAGACAACCTTAATTTTTTTGTTCTTCTTCTAAGATTTATAATAATCTTTTATCTTTTTGTATCAGAACATATACTTTGCCCCACTCTGGCAGAGCCTGAGTTGTCTTGTTGCTGCTCCAGTGATATCTCAGGAAGAGAATGACTCATAGACTGTGGATCAGGAGCCCCCAGGGAGCCAGTCTGTTAGGAAGACTGTTCCAAGGAGCTGATAGGCTCACCTTAAAGGTGCGATGCTATCCTCAGACATGTCGCCACCTCAAAAATAAGCAACCTTTTCATTGCTTGGCAGTGCCTTTTCAGATAAAATAAACACGTCAGAAAAGCCAGTTTACTTTGGAGTTATTTGTTCTCTGTCTATCCTTTGATCACACGGCTCTCTCTTGTGTAAACTACAAACAGCCCTCATGAAACAGAACAACAGAGGAAGCGTAGCGGGAGGAAAGGAATGCTATAAGGTTACCATGACTTCATGGATCATATTTCCCATCCATCCTTTTTGAAACTGTCTCTATCCTGTTCAGGGTTGAGACAGAGGCTGGAGCCAATCGCAGCTGCCACAGGTCACAAAGCAAATTGGTTGCTAGCTAATCACAAGGACAACACAGAGACAAACAAACATGCAGGCTTGCAATTCTGGATAATTTAGATTAAAGTTCTGATGACACGTTTTTGACATTTTTTGCCATGTTTCATAGACCAAAACGTTCTTCACGATGTAACAGAAACAAGCGCCCTGCATAAATGAGTTATTAGGAAACATAGCTGCATTTCAGCACATCTGACCCGACTGTGGCGCTATTAGCCGAAACAGGACATAACGTCAGTCAAAGAACGTCTGCAGTTCATTTAACATTGAAGTCAATGGGTTCATAGCAGTTTTTAAGTTCCTTTTCCAGTTTTACAGACGAACAGTAAGTAGCCTTCAAGTTGCATTGCTAGTTAATGTTTAAAAGCTTGTTAAGTACAGCATTAGTTTATTTAAGTTTCCTACAGATCCAGAATCACATTGGAAGAGGATAAAGAAGCAGGTCAGACTTACCGGGTACCAGTGGGAGTCCTCTGCATGTCTCTCCTGTCCACAGCTTCTATTTACTTAATCTTCAGCCACCAACGTGTTGAGACTTCTAACACATGGAACTGCAGTCGTGTCTGCTGAAATAGTCTTTCTCCACCATCATTGCTTAATCAGATCGGTCATAATGTTACTGTATGGACAGACAGCTGCTCTTCTCCGGTCAACACAGATCTCCTCCAGCTGCTTCCAAAGATGCATCCTTTCTTCATCCACATTTTAATAAGTGGGAACCATTTAAAACTCATCTGGAACCATGTAAGTTGTGAACTTACATGGTTCCAGACAAGCAAAACCTAACTGCTAGCGAGCTGGCTCTCTTAAACATCAGATATTTACGTAATCTGATTGACTTCTAACTGCACAGAACTGCTTATTTGGTCTTGGTGTGTTGTTGTATTGCAAAATTATTTGAAGTCAACACTTCAAACAAATAACCTGATATGTGTCCTTTAATATGCGGTGAAAACAGAGTACCCAGACATAATCTCTGCAGACATAAGTAGAGCATGAAACCTCGCAGTGAAACAGTGCAAACCACCAGGACAGGACATAAGAACAGTTGTTTGACCAAATACATACTTAATTTTTTTTTTTACATTTGAACGCCTTGTTTCTGGCCATTTTATTTAAAAGAAATATAATTAAAAAAAGATCATAAACATGATTAATTTGAGCTTTTACTTCTATCAGGAGTTTACGTTTACTCACTTCTATTATGGTAGGACTGCCTTTACATTGTTTGAGTTTGGTCATCCTGACAGAATCCTCTCAGTATAAGCTGCTGGACTTTTGGTATAACTGAGTGAAATTTGCAAGCTTCCTTTACTGCAGGAGCAAGAACACAGGTCATATCCTAACCCTAACCCTCACAGTGGGCTGAAACAAGTGCACAGAAAAAAATATGAGCATTCACCGTTAGCTGTATACTTGAGTATACAGCTAACAATGTGATGTTAAATGTTAATATTCGTAAACCTTGCTCCCAGTTGCCAACTCTGACAAGTTTGTCCAAAGCTGCATGTTGAACATTTTCTGATTTGCAAGTTTCAGACGCTGGTGAACAGTTCCAAGGTGGATATGCTTATGCATGATGTTTTTATCAAAGAATTTATGTGCTAAATATGTTTACTTTAACTGATTATCTGCTATTTATAAATTGAATGAAATTTCAGAAAATGGAAAAAAAACTTTTTATTGTTTTGTTTAAAAAAAATTTTGCTACTCACAAGAATTAAATATGAAAATGTTTAATTTTCATGTAGCTTACTTACCTGCCTTGTGGGTAGTCTGGGTGCAACATACATGTAGTTATTGTGGAAGATGAGCGCAGAACATGCCTGTGATCATGAATTGGTGCTGGTGTTTATGTTGTGAAGTCAAAATAATAAAAAATAATGAAACAAATAAATTGAATTGGTGGTGGGGGTGTTAGAATGAAGGCCAGGGACACTCCCCACCCCTCAACCCAGCCCTCTTATGTAGCAACCAGTTGCTGATAATAATCTAATATTAATTAAAACATGTAATTTCAAAATACGCTTAGACTGCATGGACAACCGAGCATGTGTTCATGCATCTGTAACAGGTAACCTCCCCATTACTGACACATGATATAACTAGAAAAGTACTCGGAGAGCGCAGATCTCTGCCAAGCAGCTCTCGCAATGATAACGATCCTTCAGAAAAAAATTCCTGGATCCAGAATGTGATCCGGATCACCACCAAAATTTAATGGGTTTGTCCTTGGGCTGAGGCACATGGCTGGTGAAAATGTCAGGTCAATCTGTCCAGCACTTTTTCTGTAAAGTTGCTGACAGACAGACAGACAAACTAACTAACACTACCGAAAACATTACCTCCATGGCAGAGGTAACTAATCATTTCATCATGTGGCAGCTAAACGCTGTGATGTCACGTTGCATTTCTGAACTTCATCATGAAATAATTTCACATAAATGACTAAACAAGGTGATTAAAATAAAACAATGATGAGAGAAGAAAGTTCCGATGAAACATTTTCATTCAATGGAGTCGCGCTGAAGTTCAGATTTTAGATGACATTTTTAAAAACCCACATTTTCCAAAATGCGCTCTGTCACATGCCGCACAGCTGTAAAACATGTTGCAATTGGTCGAGAGCTCCACGGTTCAGTACAGTCAGCCATCTTACTTCCGTGTTGGAAACTAGATGCATAGAGAAACTAATATTTAACACCAAATTAGTTTCTATAGTAGCAATGGGAACATATTTAGCTTATAAATGGCTGTATTTGACTTTTGGAACGTTTGAAAAGCATGATACAGCTCCTTTAAAAAATACTGTCACTGGATCTGCTCAGGCCTTATGTTTTTGGGGTCCCCCTTGGCATTTGATGCCCTACATGCAGTGCATGATGCATGTGGTGGGAGCAATGGAGCACGCAAGTTTTGTTTTAATCTCTTTAACCGAAAGTCATAACAGCCCATCGTCTAAATGACCAAACTGTTAGAGCTACGTAAAATGGAGCGAACATGAGAGACCCGACTGCAGAAGTATAATAATCTCCCGATTAAACTCTGCTTCCAAATAGTGATGTAGTTAAGTCTTTTTTCGCTCGAGCCTTCTCTGCAGCAGCCCGTGTCAGTGTCTACTCTTACGCCACTCACTCATCCAGGCATGCACTGCGATCTCATGAGGAACTGCAGCTTTTTGGTAGAATGTTATGGTTCTTGCCAAATACAAATATTTTTTTCAAATATTTGTTCAAAATAAGTATTCGTAAAAATGACGTCATTTGTTCCATTCTAAATACCGTATTCGGATTTGGCTCCACCCCTAGAACATGGCCACCTTCTTCTGAAATGTTAGCCCCATGAGTGAAAGATGTTCAGTGTCATCTACCACAAACAAACAAACAAAAAAAGGCCAAAGAGGATAAAAGGGGACCACTGCCTTCATCACATTATTCCTTTGAGTTTAGCGTTGGTGTTGCTATTGCTTAACAAACTCTTTGACAAATGTCCCTGAAACAGAAACCCTTGTGCGTTAGAGTTAAACCGGTTGAAGATTCCTCTCCCAGCATGCCACTGACCTCAAAAATGCTTCAAAGATAAGCCAGAGTTGTTTGAAGTCCAAGAAACAGAAACCAGTGCTTCCTTGGAGACTCTCCCTCTATAGTCGCCCAAACGCCTCCTTTTCATATATACTGTATTGTGGTGTATATTTCAGAACATATTTCAAGATATTATTTAATGAGAATAAATCCTACACTAATTATCTTGACACTCATTCATCAAAAAGATGCTTAATAGCTGAACTCTGAGGCAGTTTCTTTCAAAAGAAGTCCCCCTGCTGTTTTCCATCACTTAGTCCTACAGGGCACTTGGGGTTAGATCCCTCTGAATCCATCTGAACTCTATCATCAAAGAGCCAGACAGAACTTTTAATTGTCAGGAATATTTGTAGTTACGGGATGTAACTGAGACATCTTCAGCAGCTCTTTAAAGCAACTGCTCATACAAATCTAATGAATTTATATGCTACTTTACCTCCCAGCTCAAAGAAACAAAACAACTTCCTTATTTACATTCTTATTCCTGCAGCTTATTTCAAAGCTTCTGTGGGGAACTAAATTCCAAGATGCTAAACTAGCTATTAAATCACCTGCTGCTTATATTTTGTCTTCTAAATCAAGATGTACCACAATGCTATCCATCCAAATTTCTAAATAAATCTTAAAAAGTTGCAGGTGCTCCATCTGTAGCAGAGCCAACCATCTGGCCAAACTCCAGAAGAGAAATACATTTGTCAAGGAGGTGACAAAGAACAGCTTTCTCTGTCTTTCAAAGTTGCTCTGGAGAGGTGAGAAGGGCCTTCTGGAAAAACAGCCATATGCGCAGAAGTCTTTTCCATATCATAAATTGTATCCATACATCTATTTTCTGCTCATTTCAGTGCAGAGTCCTGCAGGTTGGAGCCTATCAAAGCAATTCCTCTCATTCTTCAACACAGTAAACTCTGTTCCATGATATTAGGCACACACAGTACACAGGGTAGTTTACTGGGCGCTCCTTGGAACTGGAGAAAAGTATTTTGCAACGATGCAACAAAAATATAACACACGGTTGCTCCATTAGCTCAAAGATGAAAGTGTGCAGCACAAAACTGTAATTCTTTGGATTTTCAATCCATCTCTGATACCTGTGCTGTTGTATTTCTCTCATGGCATCATTCCCCCGCATTTATACTTTCACCGATAAAAGCAAGAGAACATCACAGCACAGGAAGAATAGTTAGGAAAGCATGCTCCCATCTGACCTGTAAGTAATATGAGGTTGGTAGGGATAAAGAACACATTAAGAGTAAGAACTGCTGTGCACCTGGAGCTCCAGACAATGCTTGTATGCTTTCAAAAAAAAAGATCCCCGAGTATCATAAGGCTAATATGATACTTATATTTAATTTCAGCTTCATCCTGTCTGTCAGCAAAAAAATAAGTTGAATGCATGTAATAAAGCGAGCCAAGCTAAATAGAGCATAAAGAATATTGAACATTTTCGCTACAGGTAAAAACTGAATTTAAAAAAGCAGCTACATTCGAAGCACAAAATTCATTTTAATATTGTCGTGTTAGATTAAATTGTCCAACTATTTAAGATATCATTGCTCTACTGATTGACTTGTGCTGCGTCAGATGTATATTTGCCCAGTATTGTGTTTAGCTTCATGATTTATTTATACATTTATTTATTTTTTATATCTGTCACTCCATGTCGAGAATTACAGTGGTGCCATGTCAGGAATAGGCAGCAGCCAAATATAACATGAGTGACAGATCAGCAAATCCCAGACTCACTTATGGACTTTAATCAGACACTTTTCCCATAGACTCATGTTAAGACAAGGAACTCTGCTTTGATACCTGTCAGAGCCCTGCATATCACAGAATGCAGGGAAGTGTGTAGGAGCTTCAGCAGGGAGGGAAAAAATCTGGATAGAGGACAGAAAAATCTGTCAGCTCCATCTCTTAAGATGTTGTGGCACTGGCTGGAAAATCTAGTCTTTAACTAGTCTTTACACCTCATCAGAGCCTTACTCTATAATTAATTAACCCTGTCTGAAAAACTAGACTATAGTCTAACAGATGGTTTTTATACCACTTGTCCTTCCCATCACATCTAACTCACGCTTTTAGGGGAAGACTATGTACAAGAAAAGACTGCCAATAGATGGAAAAAACCCAATAATTTTTCTGCAGATATCTATTTATAGATAACACTAAAACTGACCTTAAAAGTCAGTGCTATAGAAAAGGATTAAATAAAATATTTATGAGCATCATGGGTCATTGCTGACCTTCAAAATCATAGATGAAAGTTTTGTCGTGCTTTTTTGTCTACATAATAAAAGGATATTAAGGACACCGTAACGTTCTAGGGACAGTGTTTTATAGGATCCAGTGAGGTGTCCTTCAGCAGGGACAACCACACGTTCCTGGATAATCAGAAAGTCAACATTTGGGTCTAATGTGAACCAAGTTTCGCACTTATATCTCTAAGAGCACTGACAGTGTTTAGTGGACCAAAAGTGTTCAGATCAGCACATGAACTGTAAGATGATTGTTGTAGGATAAAGGGCAACACAGCAATGTTGGCTGTGTTCACTTACTGTGGCATTCAGAGGATGAGGTAAAGGAAGACTATCTAAAGTAGTCTGTAGCCACTTGATCAAGCTTAGAGTATCAATTTGACATGATTGAATTTTTTTTTCTATATTGCCAGTACTTGTATGTATATGCTTTTGTTCAAAATTGAATGGAAACTCCACAGCTGATCAGTGTTAGATATTTGTGTAGATCATAGAAAAGATCAGACTCCCAATCAGTCAACTGAAGTAAGGCTGTTCATAAAAGTCTGCAATCAACAGGAGAACATTTAAACATCTTTTTTTCTTTTTTTTCTCTTTTGAGCTTATATAAACTTTTGCTGAGGATAATGAAATATGAAAGACATTTTCTGGTTACAATATGCACAAAAGCAGAAGATGTCTTTGATAGCGTCTGTGCTACTTCTATCCCTTCCTTCAGCCCCAGCCACACAAGATTAATGTTTTATAAGCTCTGACTAAAGAACAGGACAGATAAAGCCATGAATAAATATACAACTAAGACAGAGTGTATAAATCAGGTTTTTGCTTTGTAACTTAAGTGACTCGAGCAAATCTCCGATATAAAGATGACAACGTCAAAACTTATCAAGGCAGAGTTGTATATTAGACCAGGCTGGCCTTTGCAGCAGGGTAATAAATATTAATAGACGGGTCAGCGGGTTGACTCTCAGATGAGCGTGGTAGAATTAATTTTATCAGATTATGACCTCGGGTGACCAGATATTGGTGCCAAAGGACGTTTAAGCTTGTGCTTAATGCTGTGAAATTAGCATTTAGTGTGGGGAATAGGATTTTCTATTACAGCTAATTTTTTAAACTGTTGGTTCATCAATACTTTTAGAATAACATCCTATAAAGTGTAGCTTAAAGGTTTAATCGTGAACTTTCATCATTAGCACATGAGTTTAAAGGTAGAGTCCAGAGTTCCTCCCCGTTTCTGTTTGTAAACAACAGTATTCAAACCAACAGCTCCTCCCCTCGCGCTAATGGCTGCATCGCTCTTCAGCCTATTCAGCTTCAAGCCTCTCCTTCAGAGCTCGGAAGAAGGTGAAGGCCAAACCAATATTAATCCTGGTTTTTCAACGTGCAATATCTTGAAACTCTTACCGAAGAGTACTTCCTTTTCTTTGCAGCGTCCGCCGTTTCTGCTTTTACTTTTTATGAGTCATGAGGTATTATTCCTTTAAAAAATATATGGCTTTAAATAGAAATGTTCCATTTTCAACCTTTAATGCTGCCATGGCACTGCCCTTTGTTATTTTGTTTAGTAAAGTCACTGTATGGGTTGTTTACCTGCCTTCCTTCTGTTTACCCTGAAATGGTCATACCAAATTCTTATGTTCTAGGACCTTGTGGGGTCCTGTCACTATACCTCCAATTGATCATGTGCCCTACTTGGCCACAGGGAAATGAATCCCTTTGGCTGACTGGTAAGCAGGCATGATTTACCTGAGAGTCTGGGGATTGAATCCTGCCTGGGCCCTCCTTGCATACTTTGCCACATAATTTAATTTCAGCATTGTAGTGATCTCAAGTCCAAAGGTCTCAGCAAAAGGATACACACATCTAACCAAATATACTTTGGTACACATACTGATTGATAAAGGCCACGTTTGGATGTAAAACAGACATCCCAAGGAGGAATTTTGCTCAGAGAAGGACCTTCTCTGAGTAATCACTAATTTATGGTCCTGAGAGCAACTCAGGAGAGGACCTGCATTTTGGTAAAACAAACAGTCCAATTGTTGAACTCTGAACCCAGCCTCCAAGCTTGGAGATACTCCTTCACAGTATTTACGACCTGCTATAAATTGGTTCCTTATAGCCAATTTTGTTATGTGTTCTTAACATCCAAGAACTGTTTTATATTATCAGGAAAGTAAGCTCATGTTAATCTCATGATGAAGACTTTTCTTTTGATATGCAACATGACATACTTTGATGATTAGAAACGAGATGTTTTTTTCCCCAAATTCACATCACATGCATTCCAGGATTTGCTGCATAAAGGTGAAGAAAGAGACACTTTACCCAACTGCTGAAATCCACTTTTATGATAGAAATGGACTTCCTCATATCAAATGATGTCTAACACATGTATTTTCTTTACAGGAATCTTAAGGCATCAAGATTAATCCTGTTTCATCTGTTTAACTGATTTGTTTATTCAATGTCTTTCTTTATTCATATAATTCAGATCTTTGCTTTATTTTATTTTATTGTGTTCATTTTATTTCATCCTGTCTGAATAATTGATCCATTTGTACACATGCCTCACTTAGAATTCACAGATGCTTATAACCATTAAGCTTAACTGATAGTCAAATGATCATTTGAGATGTGTCTGACTATTGGAGGAAACCTGACTCTGTCAGCTTCCCATTGGCTGACAAGCTGCAAGCCACATTCCACTGCCAGGCAGAGCGCGAAGCTCTGAACTGTGAGAATCAGAATTGGAGAGATTGGAAAGAGAACAAGATCTGATCAGAACTGAGAGAGAACTGATCTGGGAGAACTGGAAGGAGTAAAGGCAGAACTGAAGAAACTTGGAACAATGGGGAAAGAATGAGACGAAACCTGCTCTGAACTCAGCAGAGTTCAGAACCACGGATCACTCAGGAAGGAGTGATGGAGAGAAGAAGACTTTAACCCAAATCATCTTTACTATCAACCATCCCGTGACATCAGTCCTGAAGCTGCACGTCTCTGGGGAGACGGATGAGAGAGAGAGGACGAACCAGAACCACCACTGAGCTGACAGCCCGCAGAGAGCCGGACGAACTTCCAGGAGATCGGGAAGATTTTTGGGGGACATCCACCCAACAATCTTCCAAAGGATTTGAGGAACAGTCCAGCAGAACCAGGGCGTGAGTGAAGCACCTCAGTCAGACGGAACCTCTGAGGAGAATCCCTCTCATTTGCTATGAAATATGATCTGATGTCACAAGAAGTTGGTGATAGTGAATTAATCCAGACCTACGGTTTACCAGACCCAGTTTAACTTTGTTTAGTTGGATTAAGAAATCCTTCCTTCCTCTTCTTTGAACATTTATTAATTAACTGAGGCTTAATTAATCTATGTTTCATTTTCATACCATCTCACATTTCTTTCACAAGATAACTTTTGGTTGATCATCATGCTCACATATTTCTTGTATATATCTTGTACATACATTATCTCATGTAGTTTGTAGACTAGTTAATAAATACTCCGTATTATCTTAACTAGTCGTTGTTTGTGGTTTTTCTGATGTATCATGAAAGGTCACTTCAAGCGAGAACTCATGAAAGCGTCCTGAGACTGATCACTTCATTAAATCAATCTAAGAGTTGATTTAAGACATTAATGGTTTTCCTTGCTTCCATTACATATCAAATAAGTAAGGTGGTGCTCCGAGGCTGTATTAGTATTGATATTAATAGAAATACTAATATTAATATTAATATCATACAAAGTGACGCTATATATATTGTGGTTGCCCAAGCTAAATCACAACAGCATTAAGTAATTAAAGTGCCAGCAGTTTAAAACAGGTTTATTGTTTATTACAAAGGTTTGTTTTATTTATTTTTCTATTCTAAGCCATTTTTTTACAACCCCTGAACAATTATTTTGATTGGTAATCAACCAGGTAGTAAATTATGATTTAGTGTAAGTTGAGCTCTGCAGTTTTACAACCGTCATGCCTGCACATGGTTGTGCTGAAAAACATCTGACATTTCTCTGTAAAAACCCTTATTGTATTATCTCGGCAAGATGATACTATATGGATGTGTGTTGTTTCCTCCATTATTTTCCTCCAGATCCACCAGGTATTTTACACTGAAAAACAAACAAACAAAAAAAACAACATAACACACAACATAACAGACCTGGTATGTGGTTTGTATTGCGTCACGAAACAAGGGAGCCTTACTAAGCAACTTATGAAATGTACAATTTGTCAATTTTATATATAATGTGCAACTAGACTTGTAAATCCCAATGTCAGAGGATTTATTAGAATTAGAATTGTGTCTTGACTGTGCCTGTCAGTTCAGATCTTAAGTGTTTAGTCATACTTCGCTGCTGTTTCATGGCCTTTATGTTATACAAAATTTATTTTTTTCTCACCTTGAATTTAGATTTGTGAAGTCGTGACACTGAAGAACAGCAGTTTTGACAAAAAGAAAAAAGTTACTGTGGTTAAGACCATAGACTGTATATAATTACTGGACGTAGCTTCCGGTCTCTTCTGAATAGAGAAATGTGAAGCCAGGTGGGCGTGTCTTACCGTCGCCATCTTGCCGTGTCACGTACGTCGTCACTCCAGGAAAATCCTAAAATGGGCACAGCGCGGCCGCGGGGCAAATGATTGACAGCTGACGTACTGTGGGCTAAACGCTAACTGAGCTAACACGAAACTAAGAGGAGCTAACAAAGATAAGCCCCCTAAGCGGCATGGTTAAGGTAAGACATGCTCAGACTTGCAATTCGCTGACTAAACACCGCCGTTGTGCGACTCTGTAACAAACTGAGACCTTATTAAGAGCAAAGAAGGAGCTAACTAGGAGCCTCCGGTCGGCAGGCGGAGCTTCCGGTCTGTCATAAGGACACGCCCTTAATTATGTGTAATTTGAAGAATAAATAACATCTAAACGAATGAGTTATAAAAAAATTCACCCCCTCACAGTTGACATGAAGGTAAACTTGACCTAATAAACCTAAAATGATTTTTTGAACCAGGCTGTAAACCTGTTTATTTCTGCTGTGAAGTTGGCGTTTTTAACATGGGAGTCTATGGGGATTTGCTCGCTCTTGGAGCCAGCCCCTAGCGGATGAAGGGAGGATTACACTATTTGCAACAAGGAAGCGAGCTTCACTGTTCTGAGGCGGAGTTTGCCCCTTGGTTAAGACCGATAAATTAATCAGGTTTATAAAATATAGATATTGGTAAAGACAGCCCAAACTCACTTTTAATATTTTTTCTTATAAATACATAGAATTTATTTCTTTATTTATTTTTAGAAGCAAGCAGTTTTGGCACTACTAACATTCAATGTCTACCATAGCTGTTCACCAAGTCACAGAAGGAAAAGCTTGTTTCCTTCCAAGATGCTACTTGGAACTAAATCACATTCCTCTATAATGTGTGTTAATATGTTATCATGTTACATAATTCTGTGAGAATTCAGGCATGTTAAGAGAACCACCCTTGTTTTTAATAACAAAGAACAGAAACATGGAAACTGCCGCGCTGTCATCCTGTATGATGGCTGACCTTTTATTACATCCTAACTGTGGATGTGTCAAGAGCGAGCCTGGGGCCGCCATTGGCTCATTTACCCATGGAGTTGTAACTGGAAACTTTACACTGGGCAGACAAGTCTCTATGATATGCATAAATGAACAGATACTCTATGAAAACTTGATTATGCTGCCAGATGATTTCAAACAAATTAAACTTGAATTTCTCTTAAAGGGCTGATTAGATGTGACAATGCACACGTTGCTATAGAATTGGTTGTATTTATGCAGTTTCACCATGGAAACAAACTGCAAAGCAGAAATTGGATCTTCGACTCGTGTAATTGCTGATCTCTCTTGGTGTCTCAGATTTGCTCTCAACTTCCATCAAAAGGAGTGTCAGATCCACAAACACAATCAGAGGATTCAATTTGTTGACACAAGAAATACCAAAAGGGACAAATATTTGCCATCTAAGATGCTGAGACATGGATGGCATTTGTCTTCTTCTCCCACAGGTACTTGAATTGTTTCATGCTGGACTGCTGGTGTGATTTCCAATTACATGAAGCTCTGTAGTATAAGATTCACATTACTCTGCAGGTCTCGCTGTCATAAATTACTGAACTTCTTCCAGGATGAATTACAGGCTCTCCCCAAAGATCCATTTTTAATTCAGCAGCATAAATTGTTGGCTCAACTGCGACACATCTTACAAATCAAATACCTTTACCACTTATACTGAGGGAAAACATTATCTTTACTATAGACAGGTTTGGAAATTAACTCAATAATTTACAGTTAGAATTAGTTTTTAATGAAAGGAAATGAAAGCTTAAACTTTATAATTATGCAGATGTTAATTATAAACGTATTAAATATCATAGAAAAATCAAGCAGTCATGGAAAATTGTGGCTTTGCATAAAAGCAACTATTCAAACTTTAAAGATTTACTTCCATCGTCATTTTATTAATATTTCTGTGTTCCCCATTATTATTGAATGCATCATGTGTCGTTTCTGTTTAAAGAAAACCTTCTGGTTGCTTTGTTTCCAGCTGGATTTGTATGCTAGAAGAGAGGCTTGTGGTCAAACGACAGACTTTTCCGGTCCTTTTCATGAACATCGCAAAAAATGAGGCATCTTCGTTTGGCTCCCTCCCATGACTGTATGAAGGAACCTCCTCCCCCCGCTCTGTGTGTGTAACAGAGCACACGAATGAGTTTGTTCCGCCATGCTAGCAAACAGTGACGCGGAAGCGAAACGCTCCCTTCTCTGTATTGTTTCTATGAATAGGAAACAGCCAGTGGAGGTGACGCACCCCTTGCAAGCGCAGCATGTGTATATAAGTAGGGGTGACCCTCCGTATTTCAAAAGGAGCAAGTTAAACTGGTTTTTAGTGGAAGGAGATCTTTAAAAAGTGTTACAATTATTGAAAATGAACAAAGTTAAACATGGAACCCGCGTTTAGTCACCCTTTTAGAAGTTTTATTGGTTTTGTCTGTCTTTGTTCAGAAGAATAACTGCATGTAAATAAATGTATTTACGTATTAGCAGAGGCGGGAGGTTTGAGGAGATGGTTAACATTTAGTAGAGGATAATGAGAACTGATGTAGATAGTGACCTTTACATGCAGTAGAGACTCTTACATTGACAACGCTGTCATCAAAATTTCTTTGTTCCAAAATACCACTTTTACCATTTGTTAGCTTTTGTGAACTCTAATGTTTGCAAAAGCAGATGACTAAATATTGTCTACTGGAATGCATAATAATTGAATATTTTTAGGTAATCAACCTAGACTACTGAAAATGGCCCCATCTGACCTCTAAAAATTATCAATATCCGTAGATTATGTTAATGAGAACTTGGTAACTTTTACTTGTCATATTTTTACCTCTGACTCACATTTAGATACATGTTTTCACAACAACAAAATTACATAATGTGAGACAGACAATCTGTGAAAAGGTGCACTGTAAAAGTTACAGTTGCTTAAACAAGATACCATTATGTTTTTAACATTGCAACTGTAATTTTCACAGTGAAAAACTGGCAACCACAGCTCCCAGTTTTTCACTAGTAAAAAACCTGGGAGCTGCAGTTGTCAGTTTTTAACAAAAAATTACAGTAAAAATGTGTCAGCTACAGCTGCCAGTTTTTAGTATTTAACTGTTATTTTTGGCAGTAAACTGCTTTGAATAAATAATAGTTGTGGACTGCTAAAGCTATGATAACCAAGAAGGCATACCATAATAATTCATAGATTGCCACTGTAATTTATACAGTAGGGTGATAAGCTGTCAGTTTTTCACTGTAAATTTTACAAATGTTTTTGTAAAAACAACATTTTTGTACTGTTTTAACTGTTATTATTGCAAGAAAATACCATAAATAAACAACAGTTGTGTACGGCAAATTTTACGGTTGCCAAAATGGCATACCGTTATATCCTCTACATTCTCACTGTAAATTTTTCGGTGAAAAATGGCAACCACAGCTGCTAGTCTTTCACTGTGAATTAAACAGATTTCTTTTTTCACAGTATAAGTTTTGTGTGGTTCCTGTTGATGCTCCTAAACGGTGCCTGATTGAAGACTGATAATTTCCATCACTGCCACTTAATTCTGCAGTTCTGCTTTTAGTGTAGAATCATGGATATCAATGTTTGCTGTGGACTTTATTCGCTGAAAGATTGATATAACGAGACATCTCTAATTATCTTAAAAATGGGCACACACATTAGTGAAAGTCAAGTAAACCTTGGGTGACCTGTGAACCAGGTCTGCAGGAGGAAAATCCCACATGCAGGCATTTGGAGATTTAGAAAGTAAAAAAAGTCTAGGATGAGAAAATAATGCGGTACTAGTGGAAATTTGGACAAAGTTTCTGTTTGATAATGTCAGAATGACTTGGACCGAACCTGAGTTATGTTGAGAAATAAATATGAAATACCAGAAATGGTGTAGGCACTATAGTTGTGTATGATGAGAAACAATCCATACACAGAGCATTGAAGGAATGAGTGTAGCCATGTAGTCTGGCCAGAAAAAAGTAGATGTTTTAAGTTACGGAGGAAGAGTAACAAAGCTTATCTGTGTAACACTAAAGGCTATACAAAACTCTTGTGAGTGTCTTTGTCTTTTCCACCTGAAGCTGGACATGATGCATCACATGAAATTAAAACAAGATTGAAAAAGATGATCTGGATGAAAGCCAAGGCTGATTTTGTCTTATTGAAGATATGAGTATGGACTTTATCTTTTCATGCATTTAAATGAACACACAGAAGTTAGATTATTAATAGCCTCCAACTACACTTTGCTTCTTCCAAAAACTAAACCTAGAAGCAATTTATTCTAACAAAGAAGCATGACTTATAAATGATGTTTTATGATAAAACAGGGGTTTCCCTTTCTTAAATGCGATTGGCTGAGCTACGTTCCATTCTGGCACATTATAGTGGAACCCACACATACTGCAGATTCAGTAAGACCAGAGCTCAAAATATCCCTGCACAACTGTACATGGACATGGCGCTGTCTAGCAACCATGCTACAGTAGTAACCAACTGCTATGCCCCCAACCCACTCGTTGGATTACGTTTGTTTCAAGACTTTTGTAGACTTTGTGGTGAAATAAGATATGCCGAATGGCCTGAGCCTAGATGAGTTGTTGGAGGAGATGACGGCGCCAACTTCCTCAGGAACATGTTGCCACGCATTTGCTAAACAGCCGGTGTTCTGTTGAAATGTCAGCACAGAAATTTTCTACAATAATCACTGCCTGAGAAGCACCACAGTGCAAAAACTGTCCAATGCCGCCTAGAGGCAAGGCAGATTATGTCTGTGACAGGACAGAAGTGTGAGATGTCTCTCCAGTCGTACTGGCATCCATAGCCTGATGACAGGAGAATGTGGTGCAATGTCCTGCCTCAGACAGTGGCACAGCTGACGTTACTATACAAAAAGACATCTGTTGCCAAATGTACGCCACTGTTCCTTCAAACATATTTAAAGGTAGAATCCTGAGTTTTCCCCCTGAAAATAAACGCTGGACATGTACAAGTAAAATCTGTCCCAATTTGTACCTTTGGGCCTCTACTCTCGTGTGGTGGTGACTTTGTTTGCAATTCCCTCTCCCCTATATTTAATTTTTTTCCTTTTGTTCTGGTGTATTGGGGACGTTTCTGGGTGGAGATTTGCATAAAGTTTCCAGCCAATGACAGAGCTAAAAGCATAGTGCTCAGTGGGGAGAAACTCAGCGATTGGAGCAGACACTAGATTCGCTCAGGTTCTCCAAAAAGGAAAAAAAAGGTGGATGCAGCAAAGAAAAGGAAGTACTCTGTGGTGAAAAGAGCTTTAGATACTGCATGCTCAAAAACCACGGTCAATATTGGTTTGGCTTTCACCTGCTTTCGAGCTTTGAAGGAGAGGCTTGGGCTGAAAAAATAGTGTTTAAAAAAAAACTCCCGGATTCTGAATAGTTTTAAAGGAGTGATGACATAGCAGTTAAAAACTAGTTTATGTTGTTGGCATTACTGCATATGTAAATACTCCAAAGAAAAAAACGGCATCTTTTACAGCGGAGTATTGTTTTGAAACGCCAGACCTCACTTCCTCAGTAATACAGTTGGGTCCGGTGATGATATGGAGCTTTACCCGGAGACCACGTTGACTTCATTTTGATTGGCTACACCTTATTTGGCTTTGACCTTATTTGGAGAATCTAGGTCAAGCTGTGGTCGGAAGTTTGCTAAAGGCTAACTGCTAGCAACATGGGCATTTCAGACAGTGTGAGTTACGTTTATCAGACAAGACAGCATTTAGAAAGTAAATAAACTTACAGGTAATGACAAAGTTGTGGTCGCCTCCCTCAGTGTTGCTGCAGAAGTTTGCTTTTAAATCCATTTGTTTGAAAATCCAGACCTGACTGCAGAGAAGTTACTACTAGCTCCATACAAGAAGCTGAATCAGACAGGGAGGGGAGGGGGGAGCGGACGGTGCATAAACCGTTAGGAGAGAGAGGGGTACTTGATAGTGTGCTCTTATTGGAGCAATTAAATTACATAGAATGATAGAACTACGTAGAATGATAGCCTGCTGTCTGATTCAACTGTTTCTGAGCAGAGAGAGACAAAGCTGACAGACCATAAACAGGAACTTCGATTCTCACTCTGGACATTCACATGAACTCATCAGTGCACAACAGATCATATTATACACCCAAAACCCCAGAAAAGTGAAATTTGATGTCATGGCACCTTTAAGCTGTTTTGCTTCATTATAACCAATTAATTGTTTAATTTTGGTTTGTGTTTATATTTGTTCATTTTATAGGCAATATGCAGGGTTTTAAGCCCCTGAATTTGTGGAAGAGTGATTCTCCAACTCACTGTGGTAGCATTGCTGTAACCCACAGCTTCTCCGGCTTATTGCTTTAATAATCTGTTGTGTGTATAAGTAACAATAGCATCTATTACTGTGACAAGGGTGAAGAAAAGATATGTTAGCTTAAAATTTTCTAACAAAGCAGGTGTAACACATGAGCGTAACCATAAAATGTCAAATATTATGGTTTTATGTCACCAAAGCAATCAACAAAATGGCATCCAATAATGTGCTTGCAGTGTAATAAGTATTTTAGGCTTAACCGTGATTGTTTCTTAACTCTAACATGGTAATGTAATGTTGTTGAATAAAGTCTGCAAGGTACTGTAGGTAGTATTTGGTCTCAAAGTGGTGAAAAAAAAATCCTAAAAATGTCTTTTTGCTCCACTGTAAAAATTGTCATCTGAGTCGAGAGAACAACAAATATGTGTGATGCACAAAAATACTGAGTTGTTAATACACGACCTAGTGATAATACAGTGCTTTTCTAAGTAAAGTACAAAATAATGTTAAAAATAGGTGTGCAAAATAATCCTTTGCACTTTGCGGCTATTATTCCTCTTTGCTATGACATCCTGGCTTATTTCTATTACCTGTGTGCAACATGTAATTCAAAGTTGTCACATTGAAACCCCCAGAAGAGATTCAGCAGCTAATCCAACCCAGTTACATAGAACACACACACACACACGTTTGTGTTTGTTCTTTTTCTTTTCCGTCTCCCTCGCCCCCAGTGACTCATGTTTCCACACTCACATTTTTTTTCACACCTTGATCCAGTCATTTACCAACGAAGGTGTCAGATTCAGTTTTATTTTCTCCACTGAGGTTGCATCTTCTTCAAGTGTGAGTATTGGTCTTGGTGTAGGTTCCCACTACAGTGAAAGAGTTAAGGAAACTCAATGTCCTCCAAGGAAAAAGGAAAAAACAACAACAAAAAAACACCACATAATGTCAGTTAATTATGCAAATGAGAACATATGGCACACTTGAAAGAGAAGACAGTTCTATTTACTTATATTTCTTATTGTATTTTTCTTATCTTTCCAGTTTCAGGATGTGACTAGTTTCAAAGACCTCCTATTTTCTTTTGAAGTATTGTGCTCAGCCTCTGAACATTCCCATCCCTGGCAGTCGAGACAGCAATGCAGACAATGTGCTCATTAGCACTTTTATTGAAATAGAAAACATAGACTGTTAATGATATAAGATCACCAATTATACAAATTTATTTTAGTCAGTCAGTCAGTCAGTCATTTTCTGTACCGCTTATCCAATTCAGGGTCGTGGGCGGAGTACACCCTGACAGCTTATCGGTAAAATGTAGAAGAATTTAACATTAAAGGATAACTTTCTTTTTTTTTCAACCTGGACCTCATTTCTAGTAATTTATATGTGCATTTACTCATCGATAAAATTCCTGTGTCACTCTGACTCCTTCAGACGATATTTACATTACTTGCCATCAGAGTATATTCATATAATGTGAGTGAAGGGGGCAGCTTGAAATGGTCTAAGCCAGACATTAACTGCAGAAAAACTCCTTTATTATTTTCACCAATACTTTAAGAATGAACAAACGAGTACTATTCTGAGTTCAGATTTAGCTAGCTGTTCTCTGGCTAGCTGTTGCTCTCTCAACTGTGCTGCAGTGGTTTCCACCTTTTCCCATCTTGCCTCCTTTTTATACATCACTTCTATCTGCATTTCCATTGTAAATGTTTTTCACTGTCATTACACATTTCACTGTAAATCTTGTCACAATTTGCAATGATAATAATAAAAAAAAAAGTATTGGTAAAATTAAGGAGTTTTGCTGGAGACAATGCCTTATAGAGCGGCCCATTCCTGCTGCCCCCTTCTTTCCTATTATATGGATATATGCTGATGGTGAGTCATATACAGTAAATATTGTCCAAAGGAGTAAATATTACTCACTTTACCAGTGAGTAAATTCACTCATAAATTTTTTTGAAATTAGGTCAAGTTTAAAAAAAAGTTATCCTTTGAAGACTGATATTTAAATTGCTAAGTGAATATTGTGGATGTAGTTTATGCTATAGCTTTCATTTTTCTAACTTGCATCCATGATGCTGGTTTTCTGTGTGTAAATGCACACTGATGAGGTATTGCATTGGTTCTGTCCGATATGCCTTATAATTATATTTTTAAATGGTTTGATTTGATCCCAGTTGGGAAATTTGGTCGCTGCATTTTACCCATCTCAAGATTAACCAGAGAACAGTAGGCTGCCATGTCTTGGCACCCAGGGAGCAGTTGGAGGTTAAGGACCCTCAGAGGTTTTAAACTTACGGAACTTAAACCCTGGTTGCCCAGTCTTAAGCCCACATCTATACTCAAGGCTGCTACTCCCCAAATTAATTTGTTAAATAATCTGTTTACTAATGTGCTTTTTCTTAATTAAAAAAATAGAAAAAAAAAAGGCTCAGCATTATATAAACTGTATAAACGTAACTGAGTTATTAGGAATGGCCTGCATTGGGGCCGCACTAAGACCAAAATTAGGATATGTTAATATTATCACACCCTATTTATGAGCAATTGATGAAGGGTGTTTATTTGTTGTCTGTTGTGATTGTTTTTTCTTTTACCCACAGATTGTTTTGAATGGCAATGGAGTGTTTTATCAGTTGAGGCATATATCTGGTAAAACCCTTCCCTCATAGACTGATCATTTTCAAAGACCAAATCTGCATAATTTGTGAGTTAAATGCTCATTGAGAATGAATTTCCATTATAGACCCTTGGGATGCATTAAATGGGAATTGGAAATGGTCTTATTCTGTCTGATTTTTTAAAAAAAGGGGGAGAGCAAAAAAAGTCTGTTTTAATTAATGGAGACTGGGACAAAGAGGGTACATTTTCAGTTGAAATGTAACTTCAACCAATGTTTTCCACATGGAATTGGCACCATTATAACTTTCTGTAGCATGATGACCAGTTTGACTCAGTGAGCCTGTATGGTTTCTGTCATCTCTAATCCATCATCCAGTGCTTTAAAATATCAGCTCCACAAACCAGTGGCTAATGTCACAATTTGCATGAACCAAAATAATTGCAGCTTGGCAATAATATTTTCTGATTACCGTCAGCTAGGTTTTTATGCTCGTCTTAAAAACCTCTTGAGCAAAAGAAGTTGGCTCAGTTGTCAGGCTGAGATGGTTTCGCAGTATGGACAGTGTTGTCGGTCTTTCCCTACTGCATCTAAATTATTTAACCACCCTTCTTTCTGAGAGCTGAAAAAGGTTTTTAGGCCTACTTTTGCAAATATTTGCAACTTTCCAAAATCGGGCAATGAAGAAGCTGTAAGAATTTATTAAACTGAGCCAAGGTTTCTCTTTTGTCTTAATCTTTATACATTTGGAGCCTGTATAAACACCCCTGTCACATTTTGTCTAACCTACTTTGCTTTAAGCAAAGTGAATTCTTAAAGCTGTCAGACTTTGTTTTAGAATTAACTCAAGACTTTATTGATCCTTTTTTTTCTCCTCTGTCTTAATTTTCCTTTGCAACTGGGAACATTTTCAGTTTGATCTTACAAAGTTCCTTTAATGATTCCTTTGTTCAGACACTCACATTCCTTCCTTTTCTTCCACTTAGAAAAAATAAAAAATAAGTAAGACTATTAACATTTCAACTGAGCCAAATAAACCGTATCAACATGACCCAGAAAAAAGTGTCAGTTAATTGAAACCCATTATAAACGAACTCAATGGTGCTATTCAAATCACTAAACAACATCCAGAAGGCAAGTTAAACAATATAGTGAGTATTGACATGGAGTTGAGAAAACAATAAAAGCAATGAATAATTCCTGCTTAAAGAGTACAAAGACTTTATTATTCCCAGTCTTGTTTTACAGCAGCAGCTCTTAATGAGGATAAATGTTTAACCTACATGTCTGTATGGCTGTTAGTGATTAACTAACTTATTAAATTAAAGCTGAAGTTGGTTTCCTGAATAGATGGTGCACCTTTTTGTGAACAAATGCAACTTGTCCCTTCTCCCTCTCTGCTGTGCCGCTTGTCTACTTTCCAAGTGTCCGTTTGTGATTTTTGCGAGACTCAATGAAAACACAGGGCTAGAGTGTCACTGTCAGGATAAAGCAAACAAGAAAAAAAGTTGTTTTCATTGAGATTAAGAACATCTGCTTTAAAAGGCCGATATGCTGATGTGCTCTGGGAAAAGTTTCTGTGCTATCTCTTGCTAAGCACAGTGTGGGTGCCATCAACTGTGGTCAGAAGAGGTCAAAGGTTTGAGCAGTATAACTGCTTCGGCCTTGGCCTTTGGGACACTGCATGACATGTCTTATTTTAATGCACCCCACTATCTTAGACTTGATCTTTCTAGAAGGAGGGGGAAAATTCCAAAACAGAACAGTATTGTTACTAGAACAGAACCGTTGTGCTGGTGGCCACCTGTCTGGGGTTCCTATATCTTTGGGGAAGGGAGGGGCTGGTTGGCATCCCATTCCTCTTCTGCAAGCAGCCTGCAGTGGACTTGACCCATCAACAAGTGACTCATGAGGATAAATAAGACCATATCAGATATAAACAAAATTAATTAATCAGTAATAATTATATTTTTCATGTAGCTACTGTATTAATATTGTCTTTGTCAGCTTTGTGATGGACTGAAAAAACCCATCCAATCATCTTGTAACGGCTCTTGCTTTTTGATTGAATGATTTGTCCATCAAACTCCAAAGCCATTTGTCTCTCCCCTCTCCCCCACCTCCCCCCACCTCCTGTGCTCGCAACTCCACGTGAACGTTCACAGTGCACACAAACGTGGCTGCTCGCTGCCGTTATCTGTGTAGCTGTTTCCTTATAAAATCCACTGAAATGAAAAAAAAAAAAAAATGGATGTGGAAAAATTCATGGAGGTGTTGACGTTCACAGTGTGGATGTTTTACACCGCAGAAGGAGTTGGAGGTGAGCCAATTATCACGTTTAGAAGCGTGGTTCCTCAGCTATTTACTAGTGAGCCAACAAGCTATCCACTGGGCTGTTGTCGGCTGTTATCACCAACCTGCTTGTAAATAATTGGTGCACACGTGCCTGGGCTCTGGAGGTGTGGTTTCAGGTGGGACTATTTTTTTTAAATGTAGCTTGCTGGAACTGTTTTTCCAGGATCCCCTACCCTGCCTTTAAAGTTGAAATGATGTAACATTCATTCCTTGAGTAAAATTATAAAAATACTTGATGAAGACTAGCCTTTTGACTAAACCTGGTGTATTTATAAGGTTTTTTGTTGTTGTTTTTGGATATGCTTTGTCCTTATCAAACGAACAAATAGAACAAAAATATTGGGCCAATATCGTTATTTAGCTTTAAAGCCAATATTGGCCGATACCAATATAAGGACGATAATATTGTGCATCTCTATTTCTTTCCATTATTTTTTTATTGTGGAACTTGTGCATATCGTCCATATATTCCTATGCAGTGCTTCTATCCATGGACTAAGAGTTAGGAATTTTCTAACTTTAGGCCTACATGTGTGTATACCTGTAACACTGTAATACTGCTCCACAAAACACTATATTAGCCAGATAATGTTCTAATTTAATTTCTGTTTTCTTTTTCTTCTTTTCTGATACTTTTATTTTACACTTTGTCATCTATTTAAAATCGCACAGTAAACACTGCCATGGTTAAATAATGATGCAAAATCCTGTCAGTACAGAGGTGGCTGAGTAGCTAGACTGCTATGACATCTTAAGAAGGCTGGAAGGCATGTATTCAAATATCAAAATCGCAATGCATATCTTTTTTTCCATTGTTATCTAAGAGGACAGTTGAAATTGCATCAAGTAAAATCCAACTGAGAATCCCCCCATCCCCACCCCCTCACCACCAGACCCCCAGGAAAAAGAGCTTCTTTCAGCTAATTCTGGCCTCTGGCAGAATTGCTTGTAGGTCAAAGATGTGTTTGCCATCAGCTGCTTACAACATCAATCTGCCACTTCCTAAGATTTTACACTTATACTATAACATTGCTGAGGTACACAAAGAGACAAATGAAGTGTGAGACATGCTCAATAAATGTGTACCACACAGCAGGTGACATTGAGCTCTGAACAGCTTAGTATTGCACACTTTGTCACAGGGAAGCTGGCCTCACGGAACATACAATAGTCCCAATTCATCGCCACACAGGACTTCATTGTATATTGGCTTGTATATTTCTGTCTTTGCTCCTCTCCTTCAGCACACTGTAAAAGAGGCTGAAAGTGGGAGAGGTGTAGAAGCATATGACTGCACCCAAGTATCTCTTGTGGGCAGCTTACTAGGTATTACTGAGTGAGGTATATAAGTGAATCTATCCTTGTACGGCTTCAACTGGTCTCTGCACCTTAAGCTACCCCCAGATGACCTTCAGCTTGTCTCATGTAAGTCAGCGGTGTCTCTGGTGCAATGACAGTCTCGCAT
The DNA here is from genome assembly GCA_023101725.1 of Atherinomorus stipes. Classification (NCBI taxonomy): domain Eukaryota; kingdom Metazoa; phylum Chordata; class Actinopteri; order Atheriniformes; family Atherinidae; genus Atherinomorus; species Atherinomorus stipes. The sequence goes on from JALJCO010009132.1 coordinate 42,778, forward strand.
GAATTCACAGAGCTGTACCTCTGGGAGAAACACAAAAGGAAGGGAAAAAGAGGAAAGGGAGATGGGGTATGGAAAACGGAGGAAGACAAAGGTGAGATTTGACAGGTTGGAATAATTCACCTCCAGGCTGCAAGCATCTGAGTAATACTGTCTTTTTTTTTTTTTTTTAAGGTTTTGCAATATGAGAAAATGTACTGCTCTCTATCAGAAAGTAACACACTAAACATTGGGCTCTTGTGTAAAGAGGGAAAGTATTTAAACCTTATTCAGTTGTGCACCATATAAGTCAGTAGATGTTGGTTTTAATAATCTCCAACTGGGCTCTCCTTCATTATGAACATAACAACCAGGTGGCAATGCTAGTTTTCATGAGGACTCAATGTTCCTCGAAAACTGGACAGAGCTTACATGCCTATTTACAAAAACACACATCTAACAACCATAAGATCTTATGTGGATGATCTAAAAAAAACACAACTGACCAACCAAAAGAACTAGCTAAGGCTTTACCAGGGCTAAACTCTCTTTAAATAATATAGAAAGAATGATATATGAATATGTGATATGGATCTAATATGATGTGTGTATGTTTATATGTGTGCATTTGTTTATGTATGCATGGCTAGGCACGTGTATACATAAAGGTGTGTTTATGAGACGGCGGTGGCTTAGGGGAAGAGTGGTCGTCTGTCAATTTGAAGGTTGGCGGTTTGATTCGGGCTTCTCCAGACTACAGGTACATGTAAAAGTATCTTTGGGCAGAATACTGAGCCCCACATTGCCTCTTGTATGTGTGTGTATATCCATTGTGTGTCAGGGCCACCTTCGCTCTCTTTCAACTGGGTTTATGCGATATTGTATTACCTACAGTAACTGATTCCTGTTCTTACAATTTTACCTACTATATCATTTTCCTGTTTCATTTAACATCTTTTTGGGACAATGGATCAGTGCATGGATCAGTGTATCCAGGAACCTTTGCCAAATCTGTGAAATCCGGTTAGCTAGGGGGTGAAAACATTGTTTCGCTGTGTCACCACCTGCATGGCAAGCCGTGACAAATTGGGGGCTTGTCCGGGATATGAATCCAGGACCTCTCACACCCAAAGCGAGAATCATACCCCTAGACTTTGGCTGACTGGTAAGCGTGCATCGCTCTCACTTGGGAGTCTGGGGAATAAATCCCGCCCGGGCCCTCCGTCTTGCCACAATCTGGCGCTTGCAAGTAGGAATCCATGTAGCACTGGGGTTGAGTCCATGGATTCTGGATGGGTGGTAGCCTATGTAGAGCACAAGGACATGCTTGTAAAAAGAGGGAAGGAGTCAATGGCGACGGTTCTAAATAATTTATTAAAAGAAAATAAGTGTAGGTGACGTATGTAAGTGAACAATCAGTGGTGTAATGTGGATTCAGATCAGTACGTGTACAAACCAGGCTGCGGAGGGACGCAGAGAGAGAGAAAGTTAGTCATCTTTTAAATGACCAGCCACCCAGAGCAGGTGCTCTGATGACAGGCCACACCTACTGGGGCCATCACAGCTGCATAGAGGAGCCATTTGATTACCTATTGGTTACTCACTAATCTTCATTTATTCTACTTTGGAAATGCCCAGAAGTTGTGCTGTGTATGGCTGCCATAAACATGTTTTTTTTCCAGTTCCCAAAACAACAGAAAAACCCCACAAACGACGTGATAAGTAGCTAGTGGCTATCAAGCGCATAAATGCTCACAGTTCACAATGGAAACTATTGAAACATCCAACAATATGCTCGGATCACATTGTGACTGATAAGTGAAACATGAAAAAGTCATTATCAGTAAAATACCAATGGGCTTCAGCGACAGGTAATTTCTCATGGTTTAATGAGTGTAAACTCCTGAGAAATACAGCAATGAAATATCTCAATTTCTTAAAAATCCAGGTGAAAATTAATATTCAATTAAAAAAAATAGTTTAAAAACAGGGCTTACCTGACGATGAAACCACATACATCACACAATCAGGAAACTGATCATCAGGCCATTGTGTAGGTTCACCTAACCAGGTACCAGCGGGCAGACGATGGGTATCATTTAGCCCCAAAAAAAGAAAGTTTTGCTTTGTATGTTTTTCTTGCCTCGGCAATAAGACTTTTGTGACAGTGTGGGGTCCTGCCACTATGCCTCCAATAGATCATGCGCCCTTGCAACTTGGCGACAGGGACATCCCTTTGGCTGACTGGTAGGCACACGTGACTCTCACCCAGGAGTCTGTGGGATCAAATTCTGCCCAGGTGAGAGTCATGCTTACTAGTCAGCCAAAGGGATATCGCTGTGGCCAAGTAGCCAGAGCTTGTGATCAGTCGGAGGCATAGTGACAGGTCCCCACACTGTCACACTTTTTAATAGAAGTGAACGACATTTTTAACATTATTTCAAAGACAGACCAGCAGAGAAGAAAATAAAAAAAGGGTACAAGAAAAGGTCCTTGAGGCTCACAGTCCACCAGACGCAGTTAAATGCGAGGTTTGTTTTGATCCCCAACCTGTTTTATGGTCAAGTGAATTCCAGGTTGTGTTCCCCAACCTGTTTTATGGTCAAGTGAATTCCAGGTTGTGTCGTACGCTTGCGCTGATCCATAGATGGAAATTATCCTTGGACTATAATCCAGAATGTTTACATTGATATTCTATTAAATGTTCCTTGTCTTGTTTCAGAGGGGCTACTCACTTTAAAAAAATAACATTTAAAAAGGCTAGCTGGGGTGTAAAATTAGCATAAATGTGAGATGATTCTAAAGCAGACATCTGGACAAACAGCTCAATTCCGTGCCGACTGAACGTAGTGCTCATGCTACTGTTTGTTCATGTCTGAAAATTAAGAAGGATTACCTCTGAACAGTACCGTGTTCTTGATTTCTATTCTAAGTTCATTTCTCCATTTGCTTAAGGGAAAAGGATCTCATTTTAAGTACCTAAATTTCTGCATGCACCATGTAGAATTTGCAAGTTTTCACAAAACAAATCTGTTTATTTAATATGAGACTGTATTAACACTGCAAGCAAATGTAGTTCAAATCTTACTTTTTTGCTAAATTGTCACCTATATCTAATCTTTTCATGACAATTTCAACAACACAACTCAGACTTTTTTTTAAAAATCCGACCCAGGCAACTTTCATATATTGGATACATATCCACACTGTAAAAGAAAACCTGTATAATTTACGGTGAAAAACTGGCAGCTGTGGTTGCTATTTTTTCACTGTCAGATTTACAGTAAGAATGTAGAGGATATAACAGTATGCTATCTTGGCAACCGTAAATTTTGCAGTACACATCTGTTATTTATTTACAGTATTTTCTTGTAATAGTAACAGTTAAAACAGTACAAAAAATACTGTTTTTACAAAAAAAAATAGTAAAATTTACAGTGCAAATCTGACAGCCTATCACCCTATAAATTACGTTGGCAATGTATAAATTATTATGGTATGCCATTTTAGCAACCATAACTATAGCAGTACACAACTGTTTTTTATTCATGGTAGTTTACTGCAAAAATAACAGTTAAATACTGAAAACTGGCAGCTGTAACTGACACCTTTTTTTACGGTAAAAATTACAGTCACAATGGCAATGTCAAATGTAAACAGTGAAAGGAAAGATATAATTTTATCAGCTGTGATTGCACAATGACTTCACAGTTGATAAATGTGCGTAGTATTTATAGTATGATCACCTATGTAAACAACATGCTGTATTATATCATTCTTATGGGTCACCTCAGGGTCATAGACTGGGTACACTGGAGCCTGATGTTAGTCATATTAAGTTATAATGTGAAAAATCATGCAAAAAAATAATGATCTTAGCCCCCCCCCCCAACCCCAAGAAAATAAAAAAAGGGAATAGAGTATTAAGACCTGCTGTGTTTGTACAGCTTAAGTAAACCATTTTCTTGGCTGGTGTAATTCTACAGAAAGCAACAAGAAAAAGCCTCCAGTCATTACTGAATTATGGGTGAGTGTCAAAAACATTTACCATTTAAAAGAGGCCATTTTTTACTTTGTAAGTTTTGAACGCAGACTTGTTTAAGTTCTCACCCCATTTATTTAAACATAATTAAAATCAAACCATTTCATATTTGCAAATGCCTGTCAAAATGATTTTCATTGCATCTACCACACTATTTGTACTCTAAATTTAACTGCTGCAGTTAAGCTGATAAAATGATGAGACATAACATTTCAACTCACAGCCTTAAGACGGCTTTTCCATCATATTTCCATTTGACCAATCAACCAGCCAGTCCTTCAGTAGCTCATCATTGATTCTGTGATGGAGAACTGTGTGGTCTGCAGGACAAGCTATCATGTTCTTCTGATAAAATGAGGTCAGATAAGTGGTGACAGCAGCATCAAGGAAATATGTGTCAGACAGGCATTCGTACCAGGATGTCATCTGACAGTACGAAATGGGTGAATGACTTTGTGTGAGTCAGACTGGTCAAAGAAGTCTTTTATAATCTATCAATCCATCCATTCTCCATATCTGTTTTATCTTATACAGTCACAGAAGGCTATCCCAGCTGCTACTGGACAAAAGGCAGGGTATACTTTATCTTGCCAGCCCATCACAAGGCCACTAGATAAACAAAGCAATCAGGCTAACAATCACATAGCCTACTGTTGTTTTCATAAACCTCTCCAGAAAATTGTGTCTATTATCATCCATTCCTTTTTACAACAGACTCTGTTTGTATACATAGATATTTCTGGTATATCACAATGTTGTGTTATTTTGCTACTTGGCCATGATTTCTATCAGTTTATGTCCACAGCTTTGTTTGCTTCTCTTCAGGAACAGAGTTTTAAGCAGCCCACCAGGTTTAATAATTTGATTTGGAAGGAAAAAATAATGGAAAACAATAATACTAACTGTGATGGGAACAGTTTCATACAGGCTTCTTTGTTTGGATTTGATACACAGTGTTTACTAAGGGTTGTTTGTACTGAAACTTTTGTGTGAACACCATGGTCTTATGGATTAAGGGATTTTCATGGCTTAAGTTTTGAGAACCTAGATTGTTTGACCACTGAGGATTCATCAGTTAGATCAAAATAAAGTTTAGGTTGGTGTGGTGGGTGAAAGGGTTTTCTATGTCTGATGCAGATGGCTTTGTCTCTCCCCCTTTCTCTCTTTATTAGCTCATGATGGAAACCAAGTATTAATGATTAGGTAAATTTAGTCAGGCCCAGTATACAGGATGTTCTGGCAAAAGACAGCAACAGAGCATATTACATATTTTCTTATGTTATTTTCCTCTACAGTCAGATCTTCCCAGCTGTTTTCACCAGATATGAAGAAAATTGCGGGTTTTTTTTTGTTGTTGTTGTTGTTTTTTGCCAGAAATGGTGTAAACAAGCTGGTTAAGATGACTGGAAATGATGCATGTACTGATGTATGTGTTTGAAAGATCTGCCAACATCTTTTTTCTTCTTGGTTGTCAAAATAACTACTATTTAGTGGCAATTTCTGTCAAGACCACGTACAGATAACAGGAACATAGAGAAAATTTAAGATCGTGGTTACATTTAGGTGTTAAACAGTCCCCATGGTGACAAAGAAATTCAAAGTAACCATGAGTAAAATATATTATGCAGGATAAGGCTGCATCAAGAAAGCCTCTCTCCAAAAGCCAAGTTCTGAAGTTTGCTAAAGATCATAGGACAAGCTAGAAGGCTGCTGGCAAGGTGATTAGTGGATGGAAGAAACCAAAATAAAATATTGTGGTTCAAATCAGAAGCATTAAAACTTCAGAACTGTCTTCATTAAGAAAAAAAAGAGAAAGGGAGAGAGACAGCCTATTACAACTTTAAATTTCCCTCCTGGGGTAAATAAAGTATTTTTCATTTCATTTCATTTCATCTGAAGCTTAAAGGGACGAGAGGCAGGAATTTAAAAAAAACAAACATGCGTGTCCATTTTTTTTAATACTAATGGGTGATGAAGCGCTAAATACCAAAAGGAACCTTTCCCCCCCACGTTTCTCTCTGTTGCCTTGAACAGGCTGTGTGCTGCAAAATGCGCAGCAATTCGGTGTCCGAATTTCCCGCGCTGCCCTGCAGACGTGACGTTAAATGACGCTACATCCGCAGTTTTGATACAGGAAGAAAACGGTCGCAGTAAATTCAAACACTGAAAGCGATAGTTATGGATTCTTCTGCCGTCAGCAAATGATCCAGATCAACTGAAAGACCACGAAAAAAGTGTAACTACGGAGAAAAAGGTGAGTAAACAACATTATAGCTTCAGTTTGTGCGTGCTCCTGTGCTTGAAACGTGGCTGCAGTTACCTGAAGTGCCAGTTGTGGCAGTCGCGAGTTTTGTTTCTCAATCTTGCCTCAAGTCCCTTTAAATGGAATAAATCAGGATTAATCTTTTGACAGCCTTAATTTAATTTAAAGTAAGTTTTTGTTTGCCATAGTATTTTCAAGGGATGACCTGATACAGATGCCAGTGTCGGTACTCGCTCTTGCCTATTTTGCTGTACTCGTACTCGTCAAATACTCAAGAGTAACTAACTGCAGTTACAATAGTTATTTCAGAGGGCACTGACGGAACCCAATAAGCCTGCAGGCTGCTTTCACAGTGATGCGCTGTCACAGAAATGATCTGGTGGGTCTCTAGCCCAGCGTCTCAACCCACACATGATCTCCAGATGCAGTGGGTTGAACAATCATTGCTTATATTGTTTATGGGTTGAATTGTTACTTATTATGGTTTGCACACTGGATAAATGTCAGTGGTTGTGGGCAAGATGTTAGTCAGTCTGAGAAGGGTCAAATCATTGGCATCAAGCAGAGAAAACATCTAAGGATATTGCAGAAACTACTAAAATTGGGTTAAGAACTGTCCAACGCATTATTAAAAACTAGAAGGGTAGTGGGGGCCCATCGTCGTCGAGTTAGAAATGTGTCCGGAAAGGCAGATGAAGTGATGCAGCATCATGCCTAGTGCTACTGTATAAGCCTGTGGGGGCGGTGTTATGATCTGGGGTTGCTGCAGTTGGTCAGGTCCAGGCTCAGCAACAGTATGTGCTCAAAGAATGAGGTCAGCTGACTACCTGAATATACTGAATGAGGTTATTCCATCAATGGATGTTTTCTTCCCTGATGGCACAGGCATATTCCAAGATGACAATGACAGAATTCATTGGGGTCAAATTGTAAAAGACTGATTTGCTTGGGAGCATAAAGATTGGACTCTGGAGCAATGGAAGAAGGTTTTGTGGTCTAAAGAGTCCAGATTTATCCTGTTCAAGAGTGATGGGCATCAGAGTAAGGGAAGGAGATAAAGTGATGCAATACTGTAAAAACCTGTCAACAATCTGAGGTTGCTTCAGTTGGTTGAGTTTGGTTCAGCAACACGATCTGCCCAAAGAGACCAGATGTGCTTTGATTGTTTCTTTTTTTTTTTTTGTCTTTCTTTTTTTTTTTTGTACCTGATGGCACGGCTATATTCCAAGATGACAATGCCAAGATTCATTAGGCTCGAACTGTGAAAGAGTGGTTCAGGGAGAATGTGGCATAATTTTCACACAGCCTTCTCCACACATTTTGGATGTGCTGGAGAAGGCTGTATTTCTCCATCCATCCATCCATCCATCCATCCATCCATCCATCCATCCATCCATCCATCCATCGATCGATCGATCGATCTATCTATCTATCTATCTATCTATCTATCTATCTATCTATCTATCTATCTATCTATCTATCTATCTATCTATCTATCTATCTATCTATCTATCTATCTATCTATCTATCTATCTATCTATCTATCTATCTATCTATCTATCTATCTATCTATCTATCTATCTATCTATCTTTTTTTGCCATGTATTACTGTATTTTTCTATTATTGATGGAATTTTAAATTAATCAGCAAATTCAAATGGAAATTCTGAAGGAAAATGTTCAGACAGAACTGAATTCTGGAAGAAAGTAAGTAAAGCAAGTCCTGACCTTGATCAATAAAAATATTGTGGAAGGAGCTGATGTGAGCATTTTATTTAAGGAAACCTGCAAACATCCCAGAGTTAAAGCTGTTATGAATAGACAAATGAGCTATAAATCATCCAAGTTTTTGTGAAAGGCTGACAGATTCAAGGGGATTATATCTCAGACAGTGAAAGTTCACATATAAATGTTTCTCCAAAGTACCTATTGTATGCCCTAATTGCACAGCTTGGCCGTTCTGACCCGTTTCTTGTTGTTCCTTTGTATTTGTTTTTACTTCCTATTGTAAATGAAACCTGATGACTGCTCTGTGTTCCAAAGTGTGTTAGTGAGTCCTAAAAGACTCACAAACATGTAAATGACCTCAGAAGTAGATATGTTCTCTTGGCTGGGCAATGCAGCATTTGTAGTTGTTGCCATGAGCTAATATTATTACACTATAATTTGTGTATTTCCCTGCGAGGCAATAGATGGCTGAACACAGTTCTCTGCCTAGAGCTAATGAGGTCCCACCAGAGTCAGTGAGATCAACATTAAGACATTAAGCAGCTGCATTACAATTCTCTCTGAGGATGTACAAGCTCTCTTCTGTCTTCTCTTCTCCACTGATACCCCTCCTCTCTCCCTCTGTTTTCCTGCTGTCCTCTTTTTTGTTGTTAGCGCCTCATCTGAAAACCCTGTTTAGCCCCTCTTGTCACTACAGTGCTCTGTTTTTGTCATGGGATCCATTTGATGTAGTTAGGCACAATGAGATTCTTCTACATCTGGGTCAATTTTCTGTCTGCAGATTAATTTTACATGAACCTATTTCTAGAGCTCCCCAGTATACCCATCCACACACGCTAGCACATGTGCAAGAACACTAACTGAATACACACCTATTCATCATGCAAGCAGTAGTACCATCCCCCATCAAGGACAGATACTCAGATACACACACACATATACTGTATATATATATATATATATATATATATATATAAAGAGGACATCCTTATTTTGCTGTTCTATCATGCAGGAAAGGAGAGAGACGAAAGGCATCACTGTTATGATCCTCAAGGAGCAAAGTAATCTGCTGAGAAGGGGGAAGTGGACGATTTGGATGTGTAGATAATTAAATCCTGGCCTGTGAGAGAACTAATGATGAGATTTTTTTTTTCCAAAGCTGCTCGACCTTATCGTTTTCATCTGAGCCATGAAAACAGCCCTGACTGCGAATCATGTTGGCATTTTTAGCCATCACTCAGCATTTCTCTCCCTAAGAGGACCCCCTTCTGAGACCAGGGGATATAACCCAGTGTGAACCTGACGTTCTGTCCCAGAGCTGAGCATAAAGATGGACCTGCAAGCACTGCCACACTCAAATCGGACTCTAAGGATTTGATGAGAACATATAAGGCTTGTAGGCATTCTTTAGGGTTGAACTGGGATAGGAGGAAGGATGCCACTAAAGCCATTTCTCAAGATCAGAACATAGTTTGCATTCAGGAAGAGGGAGATAGGAATCTGGCTCTTCAAGCTGGTAGCATCTGGTGATTGTGCATTAATCTTTTCTCTCCGTTTGTCACAGAAACAGGTTGCACTTGCTTGTTCCACTTAACTGAAGAGACAAAGAGCTTGATCCTCACAATGCAGTTGAATGAAATGCAGAAAAATTGCTTTGTTCTGTTCTTGTCATTTCTCTTTGCTCTAAAAGGAGACAGGCAGACATTTGTTATTATTGTGCAGCTATGGATCATGTCACATAAAGCTAAATTAAAAGGGGAAAAGAACTGAAATCAGCCCTATTGAAACACTGAATCAAACACAATGCAATTACAACACGCTGACATTTCTTTCAGGATAAGATCAAAGCCTCTCACATAGACTGGTCCAAATGTGTTGGCATTTTGTGGTTCAGTGGAGGATTAGCTTTCTTTGTCTCTTGTTTCTGTCACAGGGAATGCCCTGCTGTTATTTCATCACAACATTTTTAGATTGTGCCCGCTTTGGCAACGTGATAGTGGCGTTATTTTTAGCTGGTGCCTTGGCACTATTGATCTTGGCTTTGCAAGTCATGATGAAGTGGTAATCTTAGGCTGACTGATCAATAACACAGATTTACATGACTTGTGGGGAAATCCTTCGCGGGAAGGCTTGCTTTCCCCAGTTTTTCAGCCATTATGGATAAGTCTCACACCACAGGACATTTTCACACTCAATACATCTCTTCTTTTAGCTGTTTTGGAGTGTGCCACCACGTTAATGAGTGTGTTAGGCTGCACTTTCGGCACAGCACAGCTTTAAACTAAAAGTTTAAGCAAGTTTGTGAATATTCTCACAGTGCAGGTCATGGCAGGGCATAAATGAAACATAAAAGATTTGAACAAAAATCTATGGTACACAAATTATATTTTAAAGGGTCCACTGGAATCCAAACATCGCCAATGATTTTATATTAGATTGTAACAAACCAGTAGTTTTGTTGCTCAGATCTAAATCAGCAGAGATACACTATAAGATACTTACTGTACAATCAACAGTGAAGTAAAATTACACAAAATGACCTTTCCTCATGAACTACATACAGGCTCTGAACCAATTTATATTCTTTTTGTCCCAGTATACCACATCATTTATATGTTTGTCAAAGGATGAATAAAAACTTAGCAAAAATTGAAAACTATCAAAGTTATGAGGATTAGCCATCTGGGAACAGAGGATATCGGTTTAGATTTCCTGTCAATCAGCCTGGCAAACTATCCTGATATTTCAATCAGAATTATAAACATCAATCTCATTGTGGCAGTGGAGCGAAAAGTCAGGGGATTAAAAGACCTGGACCTTTACAATTTTACCATTTGGATACCATATATGTCTGTGCAAAACCTCAACATGTGTGTTCTACTAGTGGGCAAGACATCTGTCAATGAAAACAAAAATCCACTGACAAATATTTGCAGTATGCTCCCAGAATCCTGTTTTTCTTGATTTGATATTTTTTTTCAATCAGTATTTGTCCTAACCTGATGACCTAGATGTTCCTTTACAGAAACTGTTTGGAAAATGACAGATTAAGAAAAGTACAGATTGAAAAAAAAAAAAAAAAAAGCAGATGATTAGAGGTGTAAAAGTATGAAAAAAAAATGGGTTTGTTACATACCTTGACTTTAGGGTCATGGCTCAGTTCATTTTGGTGCAGTAAGGGAACAAAATACAAAACATAAAACTGCTGATCTTTGGTGTAAACAGGAGCAACTTTAAAACCACCATACCATACCATACCATACCATACCATACCATACCATACCATACCATACCATACCATACCATACCATACCATAACGACATTAAAGTCTTCCTCCCAAAAAAAGAAAATTCTCCAATAAATTCTCCTATAAAAGATCCTTCAAGAAAACAAAAAAAATAGGTACTTTATTCATCCTCAAGGGGAAAATTTAGGTGCCCTGTAGCACATAGTGTGTCATACATACATTCATGCATACAAAATAAAAAAGATTAAAATAATGTATTAAAAACTTAAATAGACATGATAAAAAGCAATGCACAAAGTGTATGACGGTAAAAACCAAGGGATAGGTTTTTCAGGTTTACGTATGATCTGGAGTATGTTATTAAAAATGTACACAAAATGAAATAACAATAATATGTAACAGTTTTTCATTCATATGTAACAGATCATAATCCCTATCAGGTAATGCTCCCTCGTCATTAGAAGGAAGTAAGGTTCACACAACACAGAAATTATAATTTTGTTTTTTTTTATAACCTTTTAATATGAATCACGGCGTTGTCACACTTTTGGCTGGGTATAATCAATGGTCTGTTATCACAGGTGGAACATTATCTGATAGGGATTATCTGCCCATCAGAATACTTTTCCCCCATTATAACACACCATTTAGCCTATATACAGACAGAAGTTTGAGGATTTTTATACTGTATTTATTAAAGATGCACTATAGAACTTTTTGCAGTTTTCTCAGTCATGCGTCCCCTATTGATGGCTAAAATAGCATCCCTCTTGCATCCTACCTGTACTGTGAGCTCACTCCAGTCAGTGAAAGACAGTCTTATCTTGACTCTTGTCTTCTCTCTTGTTCTGTCCCTTCCTCTTTTTCTTTTCCTCTCTTCCTCTGATAAGGTTTTCTTGCATTTCTTTGAAGAATCCGCCATGATGCACGTTCAAAACATCCAGTCTGTTTATATCCATTTGCTAGTAAGTGATGTGATGCTCAAGCAATAGTTGGCTACAACATCACACCACGCCCGGTTCGAAAATGTTGCATAGTGCGGTTTCTCAGTCTCGGGACGCCACTAGGCAGTGATGGCTCCAGAAATGTACATAAGGGATGTTGGTGTGCCATCTAATGACTCAGAAATGCATATTTCTAAGGCTGAAAGTTACGATGTGGTTTTTAAAAGGCAACAAGTAAATAAGCGATGAGTAAAAATGGTGTAAAAAGTCAGGGACGACTTTTCAGCGAGAATACGCTTCTTTTCTTTGGAGCTGGAAGGGAAACAGATCTCGACACAAGGCCGGCATACTGCTTTCATCTTGACCACTTTGTCCATTTACATGCCTCATTGGAAAGCCGAAGTTTTACCAGACTGCAACGATGGAAGAGGGTCTTCAAGAGCTTCTCCTTATGCTAGGGACACTACACAACTGTTACAGTTGTTGACGATTTTTGAAAGACTGAGGAGGTCAAACTAACCAACTGGATTATGTAGATTCATTCAAGATTGGGGATAATACATTTAGCAGCTGTATCCTAAAGGAAATCATAGACAACAATGGCTGTAAAGTGTCAGTTGTGCCAGAAAAGAAGACTGAAATCATCTTCCAGATTCTGTTCTCCATTTTGTTGTAGTAGCCTATTTGCTTTTGCGCATCTGCGGTAATTAGTGCAGACTTTTGACAGTGGTGGGTAAAATCAGGGAAATAATCATGTAGTGTGTCCCTATTCTGAATTCTGAATTCAATTCTGAATACAACTATATGTCCCTTACACTCCTAGTGACTAGATAAAAACTGTGTCAATCAAAATCTTGAAGGAAAGCCACGTCGATCCCATACAGCCAAAGCTGCACTGCATAGAGCCAATTGAATGACATCATACATAAAACTTAAATATTTGTGGTTCAGCTACAAAGCGATCGATTTACAAGATAGACTCCAATGATCATGATGTCCTATGTCTCATTAAAGTCCAACTGCAATCAAAGCTAACATTCAAGCAACTGTTGTGCTGAGGTCAAAACTGACCAGTTTGATTTTTAAATATTTTATGTATATTGGCTCCTCTTTATTGGAATAAAGTCTAACCCTAGTTTCTAGTGCAGTGGGGCAGAAGATTCCTTTAATGAGTTTCTGCAATAAGCCTTTCATGTGTTATCCTCTAATACATCAGTGGAACTAGTATTTATTCAAATGTTTTGGGTGGGGTTAGGGTAGAAGTACGGTATTATCCCATTTAAGACATTCCAAGTGCTAACCTGAGAATAAAATACTTCATAAGCCTGTAATTGAGTTTCAACTGAAAAAAAATCCTGTTTTCTGAAAACATTCTCTGGAATTTGAAGTTCCTCTTCTAAATCTACAACAGCTGTGGTTTTGAAAAATGAAGAGTCCACCTCTAATGTGTAGAAAGCCTTCTGTCCATCTATTACGCTGCTCCATCTGTCAGGCTCAATAGCTGAATTAATATCCTCACCTTGTGCATGACCTGTGAAATAATATTCAAGATAAAGTTAATGGGACTGAAAAGTCTTGGAAAAGCAACATTTTGCATTGTTTGCTGTTTGCATTAGTACTGATTAATCAGATAACTGACTAAACCAAATCCTTTAATAAGTGCACACTGTTTGAGCTTCTGCATGGTGAAAAGCTTAAAAAGCCCACATGAAAATAGTTCTCCTGACACAGAAGGTCAATTTTAGAAATGTGCCAGTTTATATCTCCATTTCAGCATTCTGCTCTTGTAATTGAAACCAGATATCTACATTAAAATACAATAGATACACCATAAAATCTGGTTACACTTATCATCCATTAGTGCTGAGAGATTGTGCTGTAGCTAGCACGGGTAATTGTTCTTGAAAGGCAATGCGCACTGTCACTTCTACACTGATTACATGTAAATGTAAAATGTTGGGGTTTTGTGCTTGCTTTTGAACGAAGATTTGAATGAAAGGTTTGCATTTAATGAAGATGATTAATAGCTGCAAATTGACTGTAGCAGCTCTGCATTAGGGATGGGTGATACCAAAATTTTCCTGTTAATACAATACTAGTTTATAGTCCTTTATTGATACTGATGTGTGAAAATCACACAATTATACAGTTTGCTTTAATATCTTCAATGGAAGGGCAACATTAAATATAAGTGAAACTTGAGAACTAAGGTGGAAAGAAATGCTTTGAAAACAGTAATAAATTATATTGATAAGTGAGTTGAACAGAAACAAGATTAAAAACTTCTTTCAATTATCAATTAATTTAACCAAAAGTTAAGATTACTTACATTTATCCAGTGGAAAATGTTGAAATGTCAAATTTAACAGCAATGTTATAAATTAAAAAAAAAAAAATCTATTGTGTAATAACCTGTATTAAACCACTGAAAAACAACAAAACATCATCATTATCACTAACAGTGTCAGCATCATCATGACATCAGATATGCCACCATCATGTGACACAGAAGCTAGAATCTGGCTGGTTTCACACATAATTTCATTGCCTAATACTCCCAGTATTCGGCAACAAATTGCATGTTTTGCATCTGTGGTACCTTGATACTCAAAAAAGGATATCGTTATGCGCTACTCTGCATAGTAAAATGGGATTTACATGTCATCATATAATGATTTGACAGCTCTGACACTGGCGAGGAGTTTTTTTCCTGGAAATAAAGTCAGTGTGATACCATATTCAAAGGTTTCAATGAGTTAATTTAGCCCCCTGATCTCACTTTTTTTTTAAATTATACAACTCTTGCCATGTTGTTAGACCAAGTATATATCAGTTTATTAGACTTCATAACTAATTTTATTATGGTAAATGAAATTACACTAAATTGTTAAGGAAACCAGCGCAACTGACAGAATAAGTAGCTTGTAGAACCTTTGCAGATCTAACATGGAGATATGAGTAAAAACAGCAATGTTTACCAAAAAGAAATGCTATAGTGGATTATTGCATGAATTAAAACCAAGTTTTCATCCTCACATTGCGGAAAATCAAAACTGCAAAATAATTTCTTGAACCTGGTGGGACTTCTGCTGATATTAAGCTTCGTATGTAAACAATGGCAATAGCAAGCGTTAGGTTAGTCCGTGTAGTTAGACAAAAGTTTGTGATTTCATAACACAGATTCCTTTAAGAAATAACCTTCACAGAGGGTGAGGCTACACTTCTAAACTAATTACTGCCCAGACACTATCAGCTGATGTACTCATTATGTCTTCTGCAGAGCAGGGGCTGTGAGATACAGACAAGAGATAAACAGATGTAGTAAGGTGGTTTTAGCCTGGCTAATGAGAAAATTCACATTTCTGTATCTGCAATACTATTAGAGAGGAAAACGACTAAAAAGGGACTGATAAATTGACAATATATTTTGCTCATCTGTTGTAGTTGAGGTATTTCTGTCTAGGGAAGGGTCTAGATGGCCAATCCATCACTATTATCAGCATGGAAAAAGTGATGTCACTGGCGCTGGCATTATGCGAGTGTGACACAGCATACTATTATAGTAACTTTATGAGATAGATATAAGAATGTACCCTCATATATAATTCTTCCTAATCTATTTTATTAAAAGTGAAATGGGAATTAATTTGGAGCAGAGAGGGGATGCGATAAAAACAGTGTGGGAGAGGGTGGTGTAAAGAGAAGGTGAATATTGTGTGGGAGATTGGTTAAACAAGAAAGCGACAAAATTTCTGGGAGAGATGACAAAAGGGACTGAAATAAGAAAAGAAAAAAAGACAATGGATGAAGAATGTAGAGGATGTGTAGGATAGAGAGGGAAGAGGTACAAATTAGAAACACGTTGGCAGCATGAATTGTTCCAGCTGCACTTGATCGATCGGTTACAATAGCCAGGTGTCTATATCCAATTAGGCATGCTTAACCATAGCACACTCTTCTGCCATTGTCTATGTCAACAGTCAGGGATTATTTTGTATTTCTTTATACCTGCATGAGCAAAACTTCAACAAACTAGCTGCTTTAAATGAAAGTCTGGTATGAGAGATTTATTGAGTCCATAGACAGACTTACCTTTAGGGAGCTATGGCAGTGGTGGTGACCTTGGTCAGATTTTTGTAGCTGTACTTTTCCTCGTGATGTAAAGTTTGATTTTGGACAAAGAAGACCTCCCCCTCTTCTCTTCAAGATTGCTTTGGGATTAGATAAAACTAATTGTTTCTTGAATGTGTGATATATGTTTTGTATTTGTAAAACTTGTACTTTAAGACTTAATAACCCTTTTTTTATTTTTGATTTGTACTTTACGCCTAGCAGATTTAATCTCTACTTGCAGATTCAATTTGTCCTCTTTACAATTTCAAATATGGAGATAAATGACAAAATGTCCCTGTTCTAGTTCTATACAGTAGGTGCTTAAACTTTATCAAACCATGTCTAAAATCAAAAGTAAAGCAATACTTTTGTCTGCTAAAGTGGGTAATCTCATTTGTTACAGTATCGACCGTTGCATTTTGATAAGGGTTATTTTTGTGTCTATTTTCGCATATAAAGTTGTGATTTACTTGCACCTTCCTCCTGCTTGACACCATCATAGTTTTATGTCTTTATAGTAAAAGTCTTTCCTCCAAATGTTTTCTTCAACAGCTTTTTAGAAAACATAAATACACTGTCTTTTTTTGTGTATTATAACCATAGACTGCATATGCAGGAGAAACCTTTTGTTTATGTGACCACTTGGTTTCTTGGGGGCTGAATTGAAGCTAGTTGGGCGGTTCCCACTGTTGCCACCTTGACCCCGTCACATGGGTCGTCACTCCTGGAAAATGCAAAAATGGGCAGAGAAAGGGGGGCTGCGAGTATGGGGGTGAGTGATTGACACCCAACAAACTCTGAGCAAAGAGCTACCTAAGCTAACCCTGAACTAACAGAGATATGTGGGCTAAATTCAAAAGGATAGTACACCCACAGAATGATGTGCCTTCATTTTTCACCCTCATGCTGAGCAAGACTCTGGAGCATATCTGAAATGCAGCCGGAGATCCACGGTGGTTTTCATTATCCAGCGACTTTCATATAAAGGGGTTCACCGGCACTCAACAAAAAAGGTCCATAAAAGTCCACAAAAACTTGGCACTATTCCTCCATTCTGCTCGTCCAATGTAATCCAAGTGTCCTGAGTGGGTAGTGTCCATAATTTACTTGAAACGACATCACTTAGTATATTCTTATAGCCTAAGCAGTAGTACATCATTCTTCCTATTTGCGCATTCATGTGAGTTCACGACACTGCGCAGCGCCGTCGTTTAGGGGGGAGAAGTGGGAACGATTCTAGGGGCCCGCAGCACATTCGGGCCCACACGCACCCCAATAGGCTCAATGACTAAATTATTATGTATTTATATAACTATAATGAATGTAATATTACTAGCATATGAGCTCAAACAAAGTCACATAATATTTTAGTTTTAATAATATCAATAACCCCCTCTCCTCCAAAATGGTTTAGTCCACGGTGGGTGGACTAAGCAGGCGCAGCTAGCAGTGGTAACACTAGCAGCTAGCTTAGCCGACAACACGTTTTAGAGTAGCAAGAATGTCTTGATCTGGGACTGGATATGAGACACAGAGCAAGAAGTGATCAGGTTACAATCATATTTCACCTTGACAAGGATATCATTCCCATAGATAACGCAGAGAAGGAGAAAAGAGAGAGAAAGAAAAGAAGAGTAATGTGTGGCGAAACGTCAGCAGTCGGATTGGAGTAGAATGTTTGTGATTTGGCAGAGTTTACGAACAACCGTTAAGCTAAATACAAGCTAACGCTAGCTTTGCTGTTTGTGTACATTCCAAGGAGACGCTCTGAGCTCCGCCGCATCTGCTCAGCACCTCTACGTCCACCTGGCGGTGAGTGAAGCGCAAATTTCTTACCTGAAGTGGAGGCACATGTCTCTCCAGTGCTTGAGTCTAACACCTGTCAGCGTTGTGTTTTACCTGCGTGGGCGGAGGTGTGGCTGCAATCTCCTCACTTTCTGACTGTCTGCAGACTTGGCTGCTGCCTCCTACGGTGATTAAAAATGCTGGTCATTTTTCCATCGTACGTACTAACCGCATCCTTGCAAACTTTGCAAATCCAAACCAGTTACATATGACCAGAGTTGAATGGTTTTTGGGGAGCAACGCTTCACTTTCATACTCGTTAGCGGCCATGCTTGCTCTCGCTCATGTGTTTGGGAAAGAAGGGAGGGAGCTAAACAAAGCAACACCATGCTGACACACTTTAGCTCGCTCTGATTTGTTCATGGTGTCTTTCATGTCAACATGAAGCGGACAAGCATGTGGTGTGATTTGGCAGAGAGGGAGAGGAAAAGACATGGTGTGAACAGGCACAGCCGCATTCATACGGTTCTACATCTTTGTGTTTTGGCAGATTGTCAGCATGTTCAAAACCTCCACAATCTAATATACTATATATATATATATATATATATACATATATATATATATATATATATATGTATATATATATATATGTATATATATATATGTATGTGCCGTAAAACCGGTAGGATTTCTAAAAAAAGTTTAAAACAAAAAAAAAGGTATATGAAAAATTTGCCATACCACCCAGCCCTACCTGACATTAGGCCCTTCTTGGTAATCAGTCCTTGAGCTTTTTTTGTTCTAGTTAAAAAAAGAGATTGTGGCCATGGCCAAGAAATTAATGTTTTGCTGTATTGATTGAAATAATGGAGAAATGGGTGGTGTAGTCAATCTGTAACAATATGCAAAGAAATGTGATATAATTTACCTTGGGTGAAATATGCAGTGAACTATGACTCAATTTATTATGGACAGGTGGTATAAGTAAAAAGCAGTTAATCAATATTCACTGCAGCTCATGTCATATTTTTTCTTTTGTTGTTGTATTTTTCAATAGTACAACATACTACAACTCTATTTCAATAAGTGATTAAAGTTACCTCATCTATCAGCTGCTTAAGCAAGCTGAAGAGTCCAATTTGAAATTTTGAAATTTATCACAATAACAACAGTACGTAGCATACTGTGTGTGTGTATATATATATATATATATATATATATACATACACACAAATACATATACATATATAGCGTCTGCTGAGAGCATATTAGTGTGCATATTGTGATTGTTGTAACTCCAGGGCTCAGACTTGACATATTGAATGAATGATTGTCCACAAACCCACATGTCAAGAGAATATGCCTTTTGGAGAGCAACAAAAAATAAGCTGATGCATAAAGTCTGAGGATATTCAGTCATTCACAGCGGCAGTTTTACAGGTCCTGCTTTTGATTCCCTACTGTAAGAAACATATTTCCCAAGCTCCAAAATGAGATACATGGAATTTTCAGCCCATTGTGACAAGGTTTTGTGAGATCAGCTTTTTTAGTCCTGTCCAATGAAAATAAAGAGAACTACATTCACATACACACAAACACAAACACACACACACACATATGCACTCATCTCTTGAGCCATGGATTTATGTTGATTATGTCTCTTTGCTTGTATCATATAAAAGCACCCCTTTACATGAAAATCTGTTGTTGATTTATCAGCAGCCCTTTTTAACTTCCTGACCTGCCAACATGCAATCCTCTCGCAGAAGAGGGTTCATTCTGGGGAGGCAAAAGCCAAACCAGGCGAAGGAGGGAGGCTTAAGATATGCAGCTGGATCACTGCATTGCTCGTGGTGCACTCCCCATCGATTAGAGAACAGCTATAATAACTTCTAGAAAGCGTGCTCTCGGCAAGAGAACACGAGTCTACCAGTAGCAACTAAATTATACTGTTCCAGCTATAAATAGACAATCTTTAGATTTTGAGCACTTTGGTTTTGGATACATTTAGCTGTGAGTAAGCCTCTTATCTGTGAAGCAATATATAAGTCCACAAACATTTTTAGGAAAATTAGCAAGGATAGAAGCTGAACAAAAGCAAAACCTGACACTGACATTATGATAAATAAACCTAACAAACTGAGGCAACAAAAAAATCTAATTTGGCCAGTCAATGCAACAGCTTAGAAATTTATTACAAAAGGCTGGTCATGATGCATCTTAGTTGCTTTGATATGCATGAACTGCTCGCCTTGTTTTGAACTTTTATTTAGGGCTTGCTGCACTGGTATGTAGTTATAGTCTACAGCTGTCAAAGAGAAAAAGGGAGCAGAAAAATCAAAGAGAGGGGGAGAGATGATGAGAGAGATGCAAAGCTCAAAGACTGTGTTAAAGGAAGAAAGAAGATTAACCCAAAATCAAAGCAGAACAAAAGCTAAAGGTAGAAGAAATAAACCCAGGTCACAGCTTACAGTACTCAACAATGGCACCTTAAAGAGTGTCAAACTATTGTACAGTACACACAGCTAGCTTCGAGAACATTGCAAGGCAGGAAAGAAAACAAAAGACAAAATCGGAATGCAAATAGAGCATGAATCAGTCGCATAAACTGATCAGATGGATTCAGGGAAGAATCATTATTTTTACTTAGGAGGAAACTAATGGTCAACTGCTCATTTACTAATGGATCCGGCCAGTACACAAACACAGAGGAGGATGGGAAAACTCATACTTTCTCATTTGTTCCAGTGTTTTTCCACCAGCCAACCAACCCCTATTTGAAGGCACACTGGAGATGTTTTGCTCTAAAGGGTAGATTCACCAAAAATGTCCACAGGATGGATATAAATAAGAGGGTAGCATGAACATGCCTTGTTACACTTCTTCTCCAAAGCTTGCACATCTATAAAAGGAATAAGAGAGGGAAATGTGGTGGCAAAGGGCTTCACAGGGAATAAATATCTTTTCAAACGTCTTCTAGGCATAAAGATCTCTAAATCACTTGCTCATGCTGTGTCAAAACACATCATTTTCTAATCAAAGCAGTTTGCTGCAACTAAATATGAAACGTGATTAGAAGTTGTTAGAAAAATTAGGCTTTTCTGAATGTTTGTCAAGAAACTCATCCAGTATGCATGCGTTTCTCAGATGGATGGTGATCTGGGAGACCTTAATAGCAACTTTTACCTTATATGTGGTGTTATTATTTGATTAGGGTCATTGCTGAGAGCAGAAGTTGTCCAGGAACAAACTACCTTTCTCACTGACCGCTTGAATAGTCCATTGAATTTGAATGTTAACAGTGACAGCAATGACAAATCGTAGTTGAACTCAAATCAATAAATTGAGTGGCTGAACTGCACCAGTGTTGATCAGCAGTGCTGCTTGAAGGTAAGAGCCATTGATTTCTCATTAAAGGTTTCCATAAAGAAGCAATAGGACACATTACATGTTTAACTTATCCAAGTTCTTTCTTTAGTAACTTTGAATAGTTTAAAATCATGCACTGTATCTCAGAAAACGTTGTAGTTTCAGACAGTTTTGAAGTATCAGGAGTGGCATTTCTACCTTTGAGCCAAACCAGCAGAAGGCAAGTTAATACCAGTGAAACCAGACTTGATTATTTCTGAGTTGTGTCGTTTTTTTTACCGTTGCCTCTCCCTTCGGTATGTCTGCCTGTTTCATCCATCAGAGGTCCCTCGTTACCATTGCTAACATCATCTCACTTTCTCCTTGTTTTCTTTCAGGGACACCTGCAGCTAATTTTCTGATTATCCACAGTCAGCATCTTTGCCAGATTCTCTGCATCACAGCTATTATTAGATATGTTGCCTGTTTTATTGCCAGTAAGTTCCTGTTAAATCAGTGGATTTTCTTTGATTTTTGTGTTTTATTTCTGGACATAATTATCCCATTTCCCTACCACTGTTTCAGTAATCACCTCAAGTGTGTGGTTGTTTATTTGTGTCCTGCTCCTAAGCTCATAACCACTACCCTTCCATTCTGGGGAAATGCATATAAGGCTTTGGTAAAACTACGACATGGAATATATCATATATACCATTTTACTGCATAGAAACTTCGATTTTGAAAAAAAAGAGTAAGAATGAGTGTCAATTATGAGAGCTCTGCCTATATTATTTTTTACTATTATAACTGCCCATTATTATAACTCCCTTAGGGGATTAATAAAGTGATTTTCATTTAATAGGCATGGATTTCCAGTGGACTCACCTATAAAACACAGCTACAGTATTACAAAAAACACTCCAAAAGCATACACCTGTGTGTAGCTCCATGACCGAAACCGTGTACATGATGGCAGAAAGGTGCATTACACATTCTTTTCAGCAGAATTTTATTACCATGTGTATGTATGGTTCTCCTTTTTGAATCTCACTCATTCTGAAACAGTATGCATGAATGCAAACCTGATTTCCACTCCCATTATTTTCTGTGAATGAATGCAGATGCCCCATTAATTTGTCATTTGCATATTAGGATATTGTGCTACAACTACATAGGCATAATAATGAAAGCACCAACAAAGAAGCAAAGATTTATTGAATATTCAACTAACATAGACCATGGAAGCAGAGAAAAAATCAACGTTTCGTTTGGTGGTCTCAGTTCCAACCTACCAAGTGGAAAAATATACACAGTTCACCTTTAAGTTCAGACCAAAAAACCCTGCATTGCTGCAAAAAGAAAAAAGTTGAGAAAAAAGGATCATCAGCTCACATATAGACAGCATGGCAGCTATGGTGGAGGACTGAGAAATGCTGCTTTTCTGCAACACTGAAAGTACATTGTGCACAGTACACCTACAGTCTTATTTATAAATGAGCAGGAGGGAAACTGATGTACAGATGTATCATGGTATGCTTTTTTTTTCTTTTCCTTAAACAGGCCTTGGAAGCAGCAGGGGTATGAGACACTCCACTGCTAGAAAATCTGAATAATCCCTAAATACTTTCTTTTTGAAGTCTCATTAAAGAGGCCTTACACAGGCTGCAGATATTTATAAGCTCACTATTAAATTAAAATCATTAAATCACAAAGAAACAGAAAAAAAACATACTGTAACTGAGAAAGCTCAGAGAAATAATCTTGTGCCTTACAGTAAATAATATGTCCTCTTTTTCAATTTCCACCTCATACAAGGTTCCCCCTGCTGTGAAATCATATGTATGCATGCTCTTAAGAATGTGTGAACACTCTTCCCATATAAATACCAGTTTGTTTGCAGGAAAATGAGTACAGATGGTTCAAGTCTGTACATATTGTTCATGCATCTGGTTTCAGATTTTGTTTTATGGCTTCAAAGTTAGGCATTGTAGAAAATTATGAGTCATCCTGATGACAGGAAAAATTAGAAATAAAGACCTGGCACCCTCAGCAGCTGAAATGAATAAAAGTGTCTGCATTTATTTGAGTAAATAAACTAAATCAAGCTATAAGCAGGTGTTACATTAACTGGCATTATTTAGTACATATACTGAGAGACGGAGAAAACTGATGAACAATAATGGGGAAAAAATCAACTCTGTCCTCTGTAATCATGAAGTTGACTCATATGGTCAAGTAGATTTTCAAATGCTGATTCAAATGATTTACTGTAGAATTGTCAACTCCATATTGTTTACATTCCACTGGCCAATAATGCCAACAAATAACCGGCTGGTACTTCCAGATAAAGTAATGCCAACTACATTCAGTTTATTCTCTTTATTATTTTACCCTTTTAACACCAATTCTTTTAAAGGGACTTGAGGCAAGATTAAGAAACGAAACTCGCGACTGCCGCGATTGGCGCTTCAGGTAACTGCAGTCACGAGCCAAGCCGTCACGGGAGCGTGCACAAACTGAAGCTATGATGCTGTTTACTCACCTTCTCTCCGTAGTTATACTTTTCAGTGGTCTTTCAGTTGATCTGGATCGTTTGCTAACGGCAGAATATTCCATAACTATCGCTTACGGTGTTTTTATTTAACATGACCGTCTTTTCCTGCATCAAAACTGCGGATGTAGCGTCATTTGACGTCACGTCCGCAGGGCAGCGCGGGAAATTCGGACACCGAATTGCAGCGCATTTTGCAGCACACAGCCTGGTCAAGGCAACGGAGAGAAACGTGGGTGGAAACGTTATTTTTGGTATTTAGCGCTTCATCACCCATTAGTATGAAAAAAAGGGACATTCATGTTTGGTATTTTTCAAATTCCTGCCTCAAGTCCCTTTAAATTATTCATACTTTCTCCTTAGGTGCTATAATAAAATAGTAAATATGCATTTCACCTGCACAATATATAGAGAGTGGGTCTTGAATCTATATTAGTTCTAGTGTTAAAGGTAGAGTCCAAAGTCCCCACATCGTTTCTGTTTGCAAACAGCAGCATTCAAACTTAGCGCCCCTCCCTCTCAGGCTAATGGCCGCCTCGTTCTTCAAACTTCAGCTTCAAGCCTCTCTTTCAGAGCTCAGAAGCGGGTAAAAGCCAAACTAATATTAGCCCTGGTTTTCCAACTTGCATTATCTTAAGGTCTTACCTTTTCTTCAATGCATCCGCCATTTTTTCTTTCTTTCTTTCTTTTTCCTTCGAGAGTTCGAGTGACTGGATTCTGCTCCAATCATGAGGGTATTCCCACACGGTGTCATGTCCTTAGTTCTGTCATTGGCTGGTGATAAACAGAAAATCTCCACCCAGAAACGTCCCGAACACAACAAAACAAAGCTAAAGAGCGAATTACAGGCAGGGGGAGAGAGAGTTGCATTCAAATGCGAGCATGCGAGTAGAGACCCAAAGGCGCAGTTTGAGACGGATTTCCACTTGCACAAGTCTAACGTTTATTTTCAGGGGGAAACGTCAGACTCTACCTTTAATGTACTTTTTTTCATTTTTGTTGTTGGTAGATTGTTTGTTACCATTGTGAATCATTGTCTTCTTCAATTATTGTTAATATGTGCTTTTACTTACCATTGTTGGTATGGATTATTGTTGCAACATAATGGTAATTGTTTCCTATGGTAACGCTTCTATGATCCTTGAGTAGCTTTATGGTTTATTGCTCCAAATGTGGTTGATAGTTTGTTTTTTCTCATTGGTTTTGAAGGAAGCGTGACTTTTTATTTTTGAGATTCATATAGAGAAATGGGGGTGGGATTTAATAAGTTTGCTTCTTCCCACTCCCTTTCAGGCATCTTTATTATAGCTGTTTTGTTTTGTTACATGGTGATGGCCATAATTGTTGTTTTGTTGTGATTAGGTGATCGGCTATGTAAGTGGTCATCATTTTGTGTTCTATGGAATATATAAAAGTACTGCCTGAAATTAATAAATGAAATAATTTTAAAAAAGGAATATTTTAGTTTTGTTTTAAGGGGAGTTCCTAAAATTCTGCAGCATCCTTCATTTCTACATTTGTACTTATAGGACCTTATAAGTACTGTCTTAGCCCACACAATGAAAAGTCTTTAATGAGCAGCATTGGTTGAACATACAGTAAGTGATCAGAGCTTTAACAGTGAATCAAACAGTAAAGATGGAGGTCATGACAACAAAACTGCAATTTCAATGCTGTTAAATGCAAAACAGATATTCTTCCATGCTTCTCTGTTTGAATGATGACTTTCACGTATAGTTTTCCTTGTTTCTCTTTAAAAATGAATAAATATGATGACATTATTTATCAGTACAGGTCTGTGGTACTTCTCATTCTCCTTAAATTCCCTTGCCATTCTCCCTATCGACATCTCCCCATTCCCAAAAGTCTGCACCTTTTGTCTCCTTCAGCAGCGTTAAAATCACTCTCCTCTTTAGGGACTGCATATTAAATCTTGCCTCCCGATCGATCTTAGATAAACACATTATGTTCCATTTCAGGGACAAAGTACAATTCTTATCCCACCATAATGATGCAGTGTGCTGAAACAATACAAAGAAACCACTATTAACAAAACACTTGTGTCCAAAGTGTTCACCACTCAGTTTTATAATAACTCTGTTTTGCCTTCAAAATCAGAAAAAGGTTTAAATAAGAATGCACATAATGATAGGCATCCGAATATCACATATTTTTCCCTCCTCATATTCAAGGTAATGGGATTTAGAAGGTGCTTCACATTAATTACCTAACATGTGGCTTTAAAGGTTAGCCAAGAAGAGGGAAACCTCCATCCTCAAAGCCAGCTGGGGCCTTGGAGGGAGATCAAACACTTGCTGGTTGCAGATTGAAAAACATGGCTCTAGCTGGCCAGCATTAAGTTCACAAGAATATGAGTAAATATGCAAAATGAGCTTGTGTGTCCATGCATAGCACAAGCATATTTGTTTCCTTAGTCGCATTTGACAGAATAAAATAATGATCTTTGGAGATATAAAGTCACTTTCATCAGAGCTGTTTATGGACATGTTATCCCTGCATCATGCCTGCATGTGGATGTTGTTTGGTCAGTTGGCAGGCTGCAGGGCTGCTGCCATGTTTCTGCAGTCTGCATTCAAATACTGTTTGAACTAAATCCAAGGCCGAGAACTTTGCTGTCATCCATGAGGATGAAGGCCTTGAAATCCCCAGACCCTTCATTTATTAGATATACACAGAGATTCCATCCAGCTGTTAATCAAACACTTCAATAATTTACTTTTAGATTGTTTGAAAATGAATGAAATATATTCGTTAATGAATTGGCAGTGTAATAAGGGCACAGTGCAACCCCCTCTGTGCATTTCAGGAGTTCAATGGATGGCCTATGTGGGATCATGCATAATCTATTGATTGCCATGAGCAGAGCTTAATGATTGACCTGGATCTTTGCTGGGACGTCCCAACAGGCACCATTTCAGTGGCTTAACCCCAACCCAGCAGCTGCTTTGCAGACCCTGGGGATAGCCATATTCACTCTATGAACATTCAGTATCTGTCAAGTTGGAGTCAGAGACAGAATAACTGATTCAGGTTCAGGAACAGATCTATCTAATATTTCATGTCCTTGCTGAAGGAGCTAAAAAAAAGAAAGCCAGGAGAAAAGCTATGAGGTGATTTTGTGCAAGGAAAGCTTGAGAAAGATGCAAAACTGGAGATATACTGTAGACAGTAAGTCTTTCTGATTCACCATGTCCTTTTGCATAGCAAGAGCTGAGACTGAAGGAAGAGGTTGTAAACATGATAGAGAATGTATCTTCATGTGCAGCAGTTCCATAATCTGTTTACTATTGCTGTTTGTGGATTACAGAATCAATAAGCACTGCAGTGTACCTATAGTACAGAAGCATACATTTACACAGCCTCATCAATAACAAGCAAGATAGATGACTCAATCTTTCAAAATTCACCTAGTTTATCTTAGTTTTACCTAATTTCCTTTATAAACTTTCAATTTTTTGTATTTTATTTGTACATCTGCTTATGGGACAAAGGATTATTTTTTAATTTAAAAATAACAGTCTACGTCTAAAGGCTGTAATCAAACAAAGAAATTTGTCCTGGACCTTTGAGCTATTCTTAGAGTTTGGATTAACAAGTTGTTTTCCTGGGTTCTTTTTTTTTTTATTGTCTTTTGCCTCCAGCAGCATTGCACAAAATTGTATATTTCAAGACAGAAAATTACCTCACCCTTTAAACAGCCCTGGTGTGATTCTACAGATTGCTTTTCACATTTACCGAACAGAGATCTGATAAAATACAAATTTTCCTATGAGCTTTTCAATGTCCAGCTGTTTTTGGGAATCATGCAATGCAGCTGCGTATAAAGGGAAGACTGCTGACCTTTACCTTCTATGACATTTTTGATGGAACACGAAGGCTCACAGAGTCTGATCTCACACTATCATGGCTATAAAACACACTGTGCTGAACTCAGCCTTGAGCTGCTCCATTCATGTTTCTTACTCTAGCTCCCATGTCTGAGTGATTTGATTTTATATCATTTCCTACACTTGCTCTTTCATGTCTGCCCTTGACATTGTAGCTCACAAATTACTTAAACAGGCCATTAGCATTATTAAACCATCTCTGCTTCTCATACTAAACTAGCTCCCCTCATCAGCCAGTACTCCTGAATCCTTTAGAGTGGCATCAGCTTGACCTCTAAGAAACTGCTCCTTAATCCCTGCTTGTCAAAGAATCACTGACATATCTCAACAGTACATTTTACATCCAACATGTTTAGAGGTAATCGGAGGAGATTACATTTTTGCCTAATATCACGATCCTTTTGGGCGATTTCAACATTCACATGAACAATATCAATGCTCCTCTCTCCAGAGACTTCTCATCCTGCCTGGAAGGCTTTGGTCTACATCAACTTCCCAACTCACTGTAAAAATCATATTCTAGATTTGGTCTGTTGTTCTGGCATCACCCCCCTCTGACTGTAAATCCCATACCGTTGCTTTTTCTGATCACATGCTCATTACTTTTAACATTAACCTCCCCCTGTCTAAGATCATCCTCCCTCGCATCATCTCCTTCCGGAATGTAAAGGACATTAATATTGACACCTTCGTATCTGACATCAATAATCTCCCCAGTGTATCTGCCTGCTGTTCACCTGATGACCTGGTTTCCCACTACAATCAAAATCTCCATACTCTCCTGGACACCCATGCTCCTCTGAAATCAAGATTAGTCTCCTTCTCCCACTCAGCTCCCTGGTTCACTCCTGCTCTATGTCAACTCAAATCTTGCGGTCGTCAGCTGGAATGCCTTGCCAATAAAACTGGACTCACCATTCACAGAAATATGACAAGGACCACATTACACTGTACAAGACCTCCCTCTCCTCCGCCAAATCTGCATACCACTCCAACTTAATC
Source organism: Atherinomorus stipes (assembly GCA_023101725.1). NCBI lineage: Eukaryota > Metazoa > Chordata > Actinopteri > Atheriniformes > Atherinidae > Atherinomorus > Atherinomorus stipes. Next base: position 71,689 of record JALJCO010009132.1, read on the forward strand.
CACTCCAATCGTCACAATTCCAAAACCCTCATCTCCCTTCTCACCTCCATCACCAAACCTCCTGAAACCGCTCCCCATCATATGCAATCCCATGACTTCTGCAATAAACTCATGTCCTTCTTTGTCTCCAAAATCACAGATATCCATAAACACCTGACCTCATCTGGAGCGGCAGTTTCTGGAGATGACCTCGCTACCCCCTACCCGTCTCTTGCAACCACCCTCTCCAGTTTTGACCCTACCTCTGTTCAAGCCATCTCTGACTTTATTCATAAATCCAAACCTTCCACATGTCAGCTCGATCCTCTCCCGTCCACTCTGGTTAAATCCTGCTGTTCTTCACTTGTTCCTCTCATCACCAAAATAATCAACTCCTCCTAAAGCTCTGGTTTAGTCCCCTCTGCACTCAAAACCGCCACAGCCACCCCAATTCTGAAAAAACCTGGCCTGGACCCCACCAACTTCAACAACTTACGTCCCATATCCAATCTACCCTTCATATCCAAAATTCTGAAAAAAATCTGTTGCCTCCCAACTCCACAACCACCTGATATCCAACAATATTTACAAACAGTTTCAATCTGGCTTCCGTCCCCCTGCACAGTACTGAAACTGCACTCATTAAGATCTCTGACGACCTCCTCATGGCTTCTGACTCTGGACTACTTTCCATCCTCATTCTCCTGGACCTTACAGCAGCTTTTGACACCATTTCCCATGCCACTCTCCTCAGTCGACTATCATCAATCGGTATCAGCCACACCCCTCTAGCCTGGTTTACTTCATCTCTCTCTGACAGGACACAGTTCATACAACTCAAATCTCATAAATCCATCTCCTTCCTCGTTTCTGCTGGTGTGCCCCAAGGTTCTGTCCTGGGGCCCCTCCTGTTTATCATCTACATCCTCCCTCTTTGCTATATCCTCCATAAGCATCACATCAAATTCCACTGCTATGTGGATGACACACAGCTCTACCTCTCTACTCAACCATCTGTCTCACTCCCACCAACCTCCCTCACCCTCTGTCTCCAAGAAATCCATTCTTGGATTTCATCCAACTTCCTCAAACTGAACAGCTCTAAAACGGCAGTCCTCCTAGTAGGCACACCTCACACTCTTTCCAAAGCCAATAAATTCTCCATTACCCTCGATGACTCAACTGTCCTCCCCTCTCCTTGGGTTAAGAGTCTGGGTGTCATCCTCGACAGCACACTCTCCTTCCAGTCTCACATTGATAACATCACCTGGTCCGCCTACTTCCACCTGCGTAACATCTCTCGTCTTCGCCCCTCTCTCACTCCCCAAACCACCACCATCCTTGTTCACAGCCTTATCACTTCTCACATTGACTACTATAATTGACTTATTTTCGGCCTCCCAAATCAGTCCCTTCAGAAACTGCAGCTCCTTCAAAACTCTGCAGCACGCCTGATTACACGGACCCCCACTTCTCATCATATCACTCCCATCCTGCAACAACTCCACTGGCTCCCCATTAAACAAAGGATCATCCTCAAACTACTACTCACTACTTTCAAGGCCCTCCACAACATGGCTCCATCTTACATCTCTGATCTCCTTCATGTTAACACCCCCCTACCCGCTCCCTACGATCCTCCCACACCTTCCAGCTCTCTGTTCCCCCAGCTTGTTTTGTCTCAATGGGGAACTGGGAATTTAGTCGCTCTGCTCCCCATCTCTGGAATTCCCTCCCTCCTGATCTTCGTACTGTGGACTCCTTCCCTCTTTTCAAATCCAGACTCAAAACCTTCCTGTTCAGACAGTCTTATTCCACCTAAGTTTATATGCATCACTCCAATGTTGTTTTTTCCGTTTTATTTCTTGTAGTTTTGTTTTCTGTGGTACCTCTAATGCTTGTGTTTTTACAGTTTTAGCTTCCTGTTTAATTGTTTTATCTGTCTGTACAGTGTCCTTGGGTGTTTTGAGAAGGCGCTT
>JALJCO010009133.1:0-15559 GCA_023101725.1 Atherinomorus stipes
TCATCGTGATGAGAATCTCCCGTTCCACCTCATCATGATGAGAATCTCCCGTTCCACCTCATCATGATGAGAGTCTCCCGTTCCACCTCATCGTGATGAGAATCTCCCGTTCCACCTCATCATGATGAGAATCTCCCGTTCCACCTCATCATGATGAGAATCTCCCGTTCCACCTCATCATGATGAGAATCTCCCGTTCCACCTCATCATGATGAGAATCTCCCGTTCCACCTCATCATGACGAGAATCTCTCCCATTCCACCTCATCGTGATGAGAATCTCCCATTCACCTCATCATACGAGAATCTCCAGTTCACCTCATCGTGATGAGAATCTCTGTTCACCTCATCATGATGAGAATCTTCCGTTCACCTCAACGTGATGGGAATCTCCCGTTCCACCTCATCGTGATGAGAATCTCCCGTTCCACCTCAACGTGATGGAATCTCCCGTTCCACCTCATCGTGATGAGAATCTCACGTTCCACCTCAACGTGATGAGAATCTCTCGTTCCACCTCATCATGATGAGAATCTTACGTTCCACCTCAACGTGATGGGAATCTCCCGTTCCACCTCATCATGATGAGAATCTTACGTTCCACCTCATCGTGATGAGAATCTCCCGTTCCACCTCATCGTGATGAGAATCTTACGTTCCACCTCATCGTGATGAGAATCTCCCGTTCCACCTCATCGTGATGAGAATCTTACGTTCCACCTCATGGTGATGAGAATCTCCTGTTCCACCTCATCGTGATGAGAATCTCCCGTTCCACCTCATCGTGATGAGAATCTCCTGTTCCACCTCATCGTGATGAGAATCTCTCGTTCCACCTCATCGTGATGAGAATCTCCCGTTCCACCTCATCGTGATGAGAATCTCACGTTCCATCTCATCATGATGAGAATCTTACGTTCCACCTCATCGTGATGAGAATCTCCTGTTCCACCTCATCGTGATGAGAATCTTACGTTCCACCTCATCGTGATGAGAATCTCCTGTTCCACCTCATCGTGATGAGAATCTCCCGTTCCACCTCATCGTGATGAGAATCTCACGTTCCACCTCATCATGATGAGAATCTTACGTTCCACCTCATCATGATGAGAATCTTACGTTCCACCTCATCGTGATGAGAATCTCCCGTTCCACCTCATCACGATGAGAATCTTACGTTCCACCTCATCGTGATGAGAATCTCTCGTTCCACCTCATCATGATGAGAATCTTACGTTCCACCTCATCGTGATGAGAATCTCCTGTTCCACCTCATCGTGATGAGAATCTCCTGTTCCACCTCATCGTGATGAGAATCTCCCGTTCCACCTCATCGTGATGAGAATCTCCCGTTCCACCTCATCGTGATGAGAATCTCCTGTTCCACCTCATCGTGATGAGAATCTCCCGTTCCACCTCATCGTGATGAGAATCTCCCACCTCATCGTGATGAGAATCTCCTGTTCCACCTAATCAGGATGAGAATCTCCCGTTCCACATCATCGTGATGAGAATCTCCAGTTCCACCTCATCGTGATGAGAATCTCACGTTCCACCTCATCGTGATGAGAATCTCTCGTTCCACCTCATCATGATGAGAATCTCCCGTTCCACCTCATCATGATGAGAATCTCCCGTTCCACCTCATCATGATGAGAATCTCACGTTCCACCTCAACGTGATGGAATCTCCCGTTCCACCTCATCGTGATGAGAATCTCACGTTCCACCTCAACGTGATGAGAATCTCTCGTTCCACCTCATCATGATGAGAATCTTACGTTCCACCTCAACGTGATGGGAATCTCCGTTCCACCTCATCGTGATGAGAATCTTACGTTCCACCTCATCGTGATGAGAATCTCCCGTTCCACCTCATCGTGATGAGAATCTTACGTTCCACCTCATGGTGATGAGAATCTCCCGTTCCACCTCATCGTGATGAGAATCTCCCGTTCCACCTCATCGTGATGAGAATCTCCTGTTCCACCTCATCGTGATGAGAATCTCTCGTTCCACCTCATCGTGATGAGAATCTCCCGTTCCACCTCATCGTGATGAGAATCTCACGTTCCATCTCATCGTGATGAGAATCTTACGTTCCACCTCATCGTGATGAGAATCTCCTGTTCCACCTCATCGTGATGAGAATCTCCCGTTCCACCTCATCGTGATGAGAATCTCACGTTCCACCTCATCGTGATGAGAATCTTACGTTCCACCTCATCATGATGAGAATCTTACGTTCCACCTCATCATGATGAGAATCTCCCGTTCCACCTCATCACGATGAGAATCTTACGTTCCACCTCATCGTGATGAGAATCTCTCGTTCCACCTCATCATGATGAGAATCTTACGTTCCACCTCATCGTGATGAGAATCTCCTGTTCCACCTCATCGTGATGAGAATCTCCTGTTCCACCTCATCGTGATGAGAATCTCCCGTTCCACCTCATCGTGATGAGAATCTCCTGTTCCACCTCATCGTGATGAGAATCTCCCGTTCCACCTCATCGTGATGAGAATCTCCCGTTCCACCTCATCGTGATGAGAATCTCCTGTTCCACCTAATCAGGATGAGAATCTCCCGTTCCACATCATCGTGATGAGAATCTCCAGTTCCACCTCATCGTGATGAGAATCTCACGTTCCACCTCATCGTGATGAGAATCTCTCGTTCCACCTCATCATGATGAGAATCTCCCGTTCCACCTCATCACGATGAGAATCTCCCGTTCCACCTCATCGTGATGAGAATCTCTCGTTCCACCTCATCACGATGAGAATCTCCCGTTCCACCTCATCGTGATGAGAATCTCCCGTTCCACCTCATCGTGATGAGAATCTCCCGGTCTGGTCTCTGCTGGATCCTGGTCCAGACACCCGGTCTGGTCTCTGCTGGATCCTGGTCCAGATGCTGGTCCACGGATGCTGCCATGTGATTGGCTGGTTGAATATCAGCATTAAGCTGTTGCTATGGCAATACCGTTCACATTGTCTACTGTCAACCCATTTGTAAATGTATAAAGTTTATTATTTAAACTTCGGTTTCGTGTTTAGATTTCTAAGCAATCCGAGCGGATTCCTAAATTTTTATATTTTTAATCACACGCTCAGAAACATGGAGGTACGTACAGGATCATTTCTGTACCTGTACGTACATTTACTACAAATGTTCTCTCTAAAGTACAATATTGGTCTTTATGAGGCCAGAAGTACCTATATACTATGAAAAAGGGTCCAAAGTAATATAAAGTACACATTTGTACCATTCCAACCCTAAAAGGGTACCTGCAGCATTGAAACATGTGTGTAGCTTGTACAATAACTATAAATAGCAGTACTTCTAAACAGTAGTATAATTATTATTATATTATGATTTTCATAATAATCATAGTAATAATTATATGTATAATTATATATGTGTTTGGCCTAATATTTCTATAATAATTATTCATTTATTATTAGCATCTTTGATTGTTGTCATAATCTCTATTTTATTGACTTTTATTCATCATCTTTAATTGGTTTAATTGTACTTTATTAACTCATACAGCTTGATAAGGTACAAAAATGGACCATGAAGGTACAGAAATGTCTTTCAGAGAAGGAACCCCCCCCCCCCCCCCCCAGCAACAAGCTTTGGACCCTTTTAGGTACAAACTGGTACCTGTGTTTCTGAGTGTGTAGAGTTTATTATATTTCATTATAAGCACCGTGGGTTTGCACGTCTAACATGGGGCACATTGGACAATAAAGTTGACTTTGACATGTGGATCTTATAAAGTGGCTGCTGAGTGAAGACGGTTGATGAAAGTAATTTTTATTTGTAACCGACTTCCTGCTCATGTGAAGTTAAATTCTAAAAGTTTCTCTGGAAGTAAAACTCTTCAGGGGGAGGACGTTTATGGAGACGTCACAGCTTCTACCACCATCTTCCTAAAGTCTTCTGCTTCCATCTAGTGGTCAAACATCACGCTGACACTTTAACATGAAACACAGACAGCTTTGAAATCCTTAAAAATAAAAACAATTTATTAGCAATCACAGGGAGAGAATGCATGACATCTACAGGAGCTTTGATCCAATAAAAATGCCAACGTCTTATTTACAAAGTCTGCAACCGAGTGTGGAGAAGCCGAGCACATGCACATACACACTGCAAGTAGGCCACAATGTTACACAGGCAACAAAAGCTTTCTGAAAATGACTCAGTCACCCGATTACACAGCCCCCTCACTGCTGCGGGGGTCCCCACCATCAGAACGCGGTCCGGACGCGGTCTGGACGCGGTAAGGACGCAGTCAGGACGCGTCAGGACACGGTCAGGACGCGTTCAGGACGCGGTCCGGACGCGGTCGGGACGCGGTCCGGACGCGGTCAGGACGCCGTCAGGACGCCATCAGGACGCGGTCAGGACGTGGTCGGGACGCCGTCAGGACGCGGTCTGGACGTGGTCGGGACGCCATCAGGACGCGGTCAGGATGTGGTCTGGACGCCATCAGGACGCGGTCAGGACGCGATCAGGACGCGGTCAGGACGCGGTCGGGACGTGGTCGGGACGCGGTCAGGACGCGGTCTGGACGCGATCAGGACGCGGTCAGGACGTGGTCGGGACGCCGTCAGGACGCGGTCTGGACGTGGTCGGGACGCCGTCAGGACGCGGTCTGGACGTGGTCGGGACGCCATCAGGACGCGGTCTGGACGTGGTCGGGACGCCATCAGGACGCAGTCAGGACACGGTCAGGACGCGTTCAGGACGCGGTCCAGACGCCATCAGGACGCAGTCTGGACGCGATCCAGACGCCATCAGGACACGGTCAGGACGCGGTCGGGACGCGGTCCGGACGCCATCAGGACGCATTCTGGACGCGATCCGGACGCAGTCAGGACGCGGTCAGGACGCCATCAGGACGCGGTCTGGACGTGGTCGGGACGCCATCAGGACGCAGTCAGGACACGGTCAGGACGCGTTCAGGACGCGGTCCAGACGCCATCAGGACGCAGTCTGGACGCGATCCAGACGCCATCAGGACACGGTCAGGACGCGGTCGGGACGCGGTCCGGACGCCATCAGGACGCATTCTGGACGCGATCCGGACGCAGTCAGGACGCGGTCAGGACGCGGTCAGGACGCGGTCGGGACGCGATCCAGACGCCATCAGGACGCGGTCGGGACGCGATCGGGACGCGGTCGGGACGCGGTCGGGACGCGGTCGGGACGCGGTCAGGACGCGGTCAGGAGACGGTCAGGAGACGGTCAGGACGCGGTCAGGACGCGGTCCGGACGCCATCAGGACGCATTCTGGACGCGATCCGGACGCAGTCAGGACGCGGTCAGGGCCGCGGTCGGGACGCGGTCAGGGCGCCATCAGGACGCGGTCGGGACGCGATCGGGACGCGGTCGGGACGCGGTCGGGACGCGGTCGGGACGCGGTCAGGACGCGGTCAGGAGACGGTCAGGACGCGGTCAGGACGCGGTCAGGAGACGGTCAGGACGCGGTCAGGACGCGGTCCGGACGCCATCAGGACGCATTCTGGACGCGATCCGGACGCAGTCAGGACGCGGTCAGGACGCGGTCGGGACGCGGTCCAGACGCCATCAGGACGCGGTCGGGACGCCATCAGGACGCATTCTGGACGCGATCCAGACGCCATCAGGACGCGGTCGGGACGCCATCAGGACGCAGTCTGGACGCGATCCAGACGCCATCAGGACGCATTCTGGACGCGATCCAGACGCCATCAGGACGCGGTCGGGACGCCATCAGGACGCAGTCTGGACGCGATCCAGACGCCATCAGGACGCATTCTGGACGCGATCCAGACGCCATCAGGACGCGGTCGGGACGCCATCAGGACGCATTCTGGACGCGATCCAGACGCCATCAGGACGCGGTCGGGACGCCATCAGGACGCATTCTGGACGCGATCCAGACGCCATCAGGACGCGGTCGGGACGCCATCAGGACGCAGTCTGGACGCGATCCAGACGCAGTCTGGACGCGATCCAGACGAGTTTTCATTGTTCTGTTGCAAATTCACGAAGTATTTCACATCATTTCATGAATTGTGGTGAGATTTAATATCAGAATGCTGAAATATCGCAAGATTTCGTTCATGAAATAGATCAATACCGCGTTTTTAAATGTCAATATGATATCAGCATATGAAAATGTCGCCAAACTTTTGTGAATTCTCATGAGATTTCGTAACAGAACGATGAAATACTAATTTCCTCTCATTTTGTGTGAGATGAGGTATTTTGATTAGAATGAGAAAATGTTCTTGTCAGATTTGAGTTTGTGCCGCGTGGATCGTTGATGGAAGCGTCGACGCCGCGATGAGACGCAGATTCAACCCGAAGAGAAACACGAGCGTGTCTGAACCGAAACGTGGCAGAACCTGCTGGACTCCACGGATCCAGGCGGAGCTGTGACATCATCGTTAACGGACCGTCCTCGGGAAGCTCCGGACCGAACACGGGCTTTCCAACGCGTCACGTGTGCCGCCTTCACGCGCTTTTCCTTAAAAACACAACCTGTCGAAGGATACGAGTGCAACAGCATTCAGACGCCGTGTCCTCATCATCCTCATCCTCATCCTCATCCTCATCATCATCATCCTCATCCTCATCATCATCCTCATCCTCATCCTCATCCTCACCCTCACCGTCAGTCCGGAGCGGCGTTTCAGACATCACAACGTCTTTATGTGGTGGCGAAACAGGGAATGAGATTGTGGACAGGCGGCACTGAGCGTAATCCAGGGATGGACGCGGCGCTGAGCGTAATCCGGGGATGGACGCGGCGCTGAGCGTAATCCAGGGATGGACGCGGCGCTGAGCATAATCCAGGGATGGACGCGGCGCTGAGCGTAATCCAGGGATGGACGCGGCGCTGAGCGTAATCCAGGGATGGACGCGGCGCTGGGCGTAGTCCAGGGATGGAGCGGCGCTGAGCGTAATCCAGGGATGGACGCGGCGCTGAGCGTAATCCAGGGATGGACACGGCACTGAGCGTAATCCGGGGATGGACGCGGCGCTGAGCGTAATCCGGGGATGGACGCGGCGCTGAGCGTAATCCGGGGATGGACGCGGCGCTGAGCGTAATCCAGGGATGGACGCGGCGCTGAGCGTAATCCAGGGATGGACGCGGCGCTGAGCGTAATCCAGGGATGGACGCGGCGCTGAGCGTAATCCAGGGATGGACGCGGCGTCGGGGCCGAGTTAGAGGACGCACGCGGCGAGAACCTGTCCGATTGGAGCCGAAGGCACTTAAACTTCCTCAGATTTTCGTCTCTGACGCAGCAGAGACAAACGAACTTTCTATCCATTTGTTCGGTTTTACGTGTAAACTTTTAGAGAGAAACTTTCGTGCGCCGGCACGTACGCCGCCGGCTGCGTTGCCGACAGATTACCAGGAATTAAAAGGCAGTAGCAAAAAGCAGCCATCAGCTTTTGGCAAATAACGACAATCACACGATGTCACACGAACGGCGGCTGTTGAAACGGCGGCGGATGTTCGTGGCGGGTTCGAGGCTCCGGCCGGAACGCCGTCGAGATTCCTGGAAACCGGGAGGAGAAAGAAACCTCCCTGATGTACGCAGATGCAGAGACGTCCATGTTGGCTAGTGGTAAGGCATGACAATGCGAACGACCCCCCCAGGACCCCGGGGGGGCCCCGGACGGTGCAGGGAGGCGGTGCTGTACAGGAACACTTCTACGGTGGCATACTGGTGATGGTGGTGAGCAGAGCTGGATCACGTCACAGAGGCAGTGGAAGGGACCCGTGACCGTAGCGGGGGCCGGGGCCAAAGCTGAGACCTGGGGGGGTGACAGGGGGGGGCCTTCAGCTCCTCCGCGACTTCGAATGCTGGATGAGCCACTGCAGCGTGATGTCTGCAGGAGAGACGGGGACACGTGAGGGTTGGATGGAGAGTCGGTCCACTGAGCCCCCCCCCCACACACACACACATACACGAACACACACATATGCAAACGCGCGCACACACACACACACGCACACACACACACACACACACACACACACACGAACACACATGCACACACACGCACACATGCAAACGCGCGCGCACACACACACAAACACACACACACACAAACACACACGCACACACACACACACACACACACATGCACACACACACACGCACACACACACACGCACACACACACATGCACACACACACAAACACACACACATGCAAACGCGCACACACACGCACACACATGCACACGCAAACACACATGCACACAACGCACACACACACGCGCGCACACGCACGCACACACACACACACACATGCACACACGCACACATGCATACGCGCACACACACATGCACACATGCAATCGCGCACACACACGCACACATGCACACATGCAATCGCGCACACACACGCACACATGCACACATGCAAACGCGCACACACACGCACATATTCTTGTACTTCTATCTTAGTGAGGACATCCACTGACATACTGCATTCCCTAACCCAAACGCCCATAACTGATTAGCTAAACCTAACCTTTGCCCTTAGCCTAACCAAAACTGAATGGTAACCTAAACTCTAAAACCTAATCGTGACCCTCAAAAATAGGTTTTTCCTTAAGCTTTTTTTGTGAGGACCGGCCAAAATGTCCTCACTTTGCAAAAATGTCCTCACTTTGTTGGTTAAACACGCAAAACGGTCCTCATATGGTTGAACAAGTACACACACATACACACATCCTTGTACTTCTATCAAATCAAATCAAACTTTATTTATAAAGGACTTTTCATACCATTAACAGGCAACACAAAGTGCTCGACATAATAAAAACAAATTCAAATAAAAACAAGCCTTCACACATCTCGGGTGGAATGGTCCAAAATGGTCCAAAATGGTCCAAAATGGTCCAAAATGGTCCTCACAGTGTAGCAAGTACAGCAACATGAATACACACATACCACAAGGAGACAGTAATGCAGTACTACCACCTTGTGGTGACAGTGCTGCATTATGACTACCGAGTGCTGGTTGAAGCAAAGAAGACGATGCATCGTCATGAATTTCCTAACATCTGTCGTCTGCCGTGGCTGAAGTCATCAGTGTGATGGCTCGGTGTGCTGCAGTAATCCCGTCTGCGCTCCACAACGTTTTAAACCCATTTCTCATCTTTATTTCTACATAAATGTCTGCAAAGACATTCAAAGATCAGACAGTGATCCGGATCAACACCAAACCTCATCAGTTCTTCCATGAGCCATTATTAACGTTATTAACGTTCCCGGAGAAGTTCATCCAGATCTGTTCATAACCGAGTTACTTAACAGACAAACAAACGCAGTAAACCACATGACTCCTGGGCTGAGATAACCACCAGGAGCTCATTAGTGGCCCCCCCAGGAGCCAGAAACGGCACGTTTAACGGACCAGCATGACTCGGCAACAGAGAAAAGAAGAAAGTCGATGCCGCAAAGCATTGTGGGGGCTTCCGCCATGCTGGTTCAATGTTTACTCATTGAGTAAGTCCTTATTCAGGGTTCCCACCCTTTTCTTGAAGTTATTTTCCAGGACATTTTCAGGACTTTCGCCGCTGCTACAGTATGAGTCAAGTTATCACAACATAGACGAATTAATTCCACCCCAAGCTGTTGGAGACGTGTTATTTTCTACAATTGTACCTTGTACTTTATACAGCGACGACATCGACGAAACAGAGACGAAGCAGCGACGAAGTAAGGACGAAACGGAGACAAAGTAACGACGAATTAACAACAAATTAATGACAAAGTAACGATGAAACAGAGACTAAGTAACGACGGATTAATGCTGAATTAACGACAAGGTAACAACAAAGTAGTGACAAAACAGAGACGAAATAATGACGAAGCAGCGAAGAAGCAGCAACTTAACAGAGACGAAGTAACGATGAAGTTACGACGTAGCAGCGGCAAAACAGCGAAGAAGCAGCGACAAAGCAGAGATGAAGCAGCAACTAAACATAGATGAAGCAGCGATGAAATTGAGACTTAGCAGCAACAACAATGAAGAAGTGATGAAACTGAGACGACGTAGCGACGAAGTAGCGACAACGCGGCGACGACGCGGCGACGACGTGGCGACGACGCGGCGACGACGAAGTGGCGGCGACGAAGTGGCAACGACGCGGCGACGACGTGGCGACGAAGCAGAGAAGCTTCAGCTCAATGTTTCCGTTTAAAAGCCGCTGAAAACAAACATACGTGTTAAATGTTTACCCTGTTTGCGTTCAGCCACAACGGAGAGAGAAGCAGAGGGAGGAAAAATCATTTTCCATGTGTTTTCCATGACTGGAAAAATGTTCAATCATTTTCCAGGTTTTCCAGGACGTGTGGGAACCCTGCTTATGAATCCGGTTTGTAATTGCAAGATAAGAAAGAAGTGGTGACGTCTCTGTTTTGTTTCTTTCCCCCTTTTTCATTTTGCAGATGAGAGTCAACAAAAGTCAACAACGCCGACTAATGGTTGCAGTCCTGCCATCAACCGCTGATTTACACCCAACAGCCAACGACTGAACTCAGAATCAGACCAACGGGCTCATTTTCCCGGGAAACATTTGTCTGATATTTACCTATGTTGTCTTTCTCTTTGCAGGAGACAGAGTAGCAGCAGATCTCTCGGTCCTGAATGGCTGAAAGGTTCCTGCCGAACAGAAACAACACAAACTCCAGCACCTGTTCGTGTCCAGTTTAAAGATGTCTCCTCTGGGTGGAGGAGTTTTAACGTACAGAAAGTTCTACTCACATTTTTTCAATGAGCTGCTTCTCGTCGAGCGCGTTGGGTAAGTCTCGCTTGTTGCCGAGAACTAGGACCTGTAAACGAGGGCGGAAAAGAGATGGAGAGAAAGTATTGATCAATATCTGGCAGAGAAATGCAGCGGTGACATCACAGTTCGATCACATCAGGAATCCTGGAGGCTTAAAGACGCCGCAAACAAGCCGACGTGGGAAGAAGGCTGCCGATTAAACACGTCAGACACCAACTCAATTATCCTGTCTGATGCTTGAAAGACTGAAATAAAGTCTTTGTTCAGGTTTAAATGACCTCCGAGTCCAACATGATGACATCACAGTCACAGCAGCTGAAAGATCATCATAATCATATTAACGCTGAACGTTTTTGCTTTCAAGATCACAAATTAATTCTTACAGGAATTCCTTGTAGTTGTGGTTTGTCTAAAAGGTTGTGCAGTTCGTTTCTGGAAGCTTCAATTTTATCTCGATCAGCTGCGTCCACCATGTAACTGCACAGGAGGAGAAACAGAAGGAGGAGTCAAAGATTAATGAGCTGCTGCCGAGTATACAGAATAAAATAAGCAAACCGATACCATGGAGTCGATACTTTCCTACCAGCAACACAAAAAAGCACATTGATGGTGGTAGCCTATCAGATTCTAGCTTCTGTATCACATGATGGTGGTAGCCTATCAGATTCTAGCTTCTGTACCACATGATGGTGGTAGCCTATCAGATTCTAGCTCCTGTATCACATGATGGTGGTAGCCTATCAGATTCTAGCTTCTGTACCACATGATGGTGGTAGCCTATCAGATTCTAGCTTCTGCGTCACATGATGGTGGTAGCCTATCAGATTCTAGCTTCTGTATCACATGATGGTGGTAGCCTATCAGATTCTAGCTCCTGTATCACATGATGGTGGTAGCCTATCAGATTCTAGCTTCTGTATCACATGATGGTGGTAGCCTATCAGATTCTAGCTTCTGTATCACATGATGGTGGTAGCCTATCAGATTCTAGCTCCTGTATCACATGATGGTGGTAGCCTATCAGATTCTAGCTTCTGTATCACATGATGGTGGTAGCCTATCAGATTCTAGCTTCTGTATCACATGATGGTGGTAGCCTATCAGATTCTAGCTTCTGTATCACATGATGGTGGTAGCCTATCAGATTCTAGCTTCTGTATCACATGATGGTGGTAGCCTATCAGATTCTAGCTTCTGTATCACATGATGGTGGTAGCCTATCAGATGTCATGATGATGCTGCAACTGTTAGTGATGATGATGATGATGATGTTTTGGTAAATTTCTAATATCACTATTTTATATATGAACATTTTCTACTGAATAAATGTAAATAATCTGAACTGAAGTTATTTGATAATCAAAATAAGTTTTTAATATCATTTTTGTTTTTTTCTTCATCAGTATTATTTATCATTGTTTAAAGTATTTCTTTCCAGTACTTCTGTTCTCAGGTTCTACTTATATCTAATACTGCTCTGCGTTCCAGATATTAATGCAAAATGTGCACTCATGCTTTCCTTTTAGGGGACGAAGTGTTGATGTAAAAGTAGCATAAAGTCCTGGTTTGGCGCGCTTATCCGGCGGCAGACTTACACGATGGCGTTGACTCCTCGGCAGTAGCGCTCCCACATGCTCCTGAAGCGGGGCTGTCCACCGATGTCCCATATCTGAGGACAGACCAGGCCAGATGCTTTATTCCCGTCAGAGCCGCCACATCGCTGCAGGACTCGCCGGCTTTTCTTACCTTTATCGTCACGTTGCCTTTCGTGACCTTCCGCATGTTGAAGCCGACCGTGGGGATCATGTCTTCGCTGAACTGTCCCGACTGCACGAGACAAATGAGAGACAGAAGGCAGCTCGTTAGAGGCTGCAGCCGTTTCTACGCGACCAGAAGCCACATGAGAGGCGCTGTGGATGCACCAGCAAATGAAAAGATTGGATTACAACTGCCGTAACTTTTGCTTTTGCCCTTTTACTGCATGAATCACGATGAGATGATCACATTAATGAGCCATCATGCAGTCCAGGACCGAGAACTCTGAATGTGGACGTACATTCATCACACAATGCAACCAGAGAAGCTTCGTCAGAGTGCCGGAACTTCGAAGTCAGAGACGAATCAATACGTTTGCCGACAATCCTCAGAAGTCGATGAGTGACGTCAGTCCCGGACACGCGGACGTCTGCAGAGTCCCGGACACGCGGACGTCTGCAGACGTCTGCAGAGTCCCGGACACGCGGACGTCTGCAGAGTCCCGGACACGCACGGACGTCTGCAGAGTCCTGGACACGCGGACGTCTGCAGAGTCCCGGACACGCGGACGTCTGCAGAGTCCCGGACACGCGGACGCCTGCAGAGTCCCGGACACGCGGACGTCTGCAGAGTACACGCGGACGTCTGCGGAGTCCCGGACACGCGGACGTCTGCAGAGTCCCGGACACGCGGACGCCTGCAGAGTCCCGGACACGCGGACGCCTGCAGAGTCCCGGACACGCGGACGCCTGCAGAGTCCCGGACACGCGGACGTCTGCAGAGTCCCGGACACGCGGACGCCTGCAGAGTCCCGGACACGCGGACGCCTGCAGAGTCCCGGACACGCGGACGCCTGCAGAGACACGCGGACGTCTGCAGAGTCCACGCGGACGTCTGCAGAGGACGTTTGCAGAGTCCCGGACACGCGGACGTCTGCAGAGTCCCGGACACGCGGACGTCTGCAGAGTCCCGGACACGCGGACGTCTGCAGAGGACGTCTGCAGAGTCCCGGACACGCGGACGTCTGCAGAGTCCCGGACACGCGGACGTCTGCAGAGTCCCGGACACGCGGACGTCTGCAGAGTCCCGGACACGCGGACGTCTGCAGGGGAGTCCCGGACGCGCGGGCGTCTGCAGAGTCCCGGACACGCGGACGTCTGCAGAGTCCCGGACACGCGGACGTCTGCAGAGGACGTCTGCAGAGTCCCGGACACGCGGACGTCTGCAGAGTCCCGGACACGCGGACGTCTGCAGAGTCCCGGACACGCGGACGTCTGCAGAGTCCCGGACACGCGGACGTCTGCAGAGTCCCGGACACGCGGACGTCTGCAGAGTCCCGGACACGCGGGCGTCTGCAGAGTCCGGCGCTGGACGCCTGCCCGGACACGCGGACGTCTGCAGAGTCCCGGACACGCGGACGTCTGCAGAGTCCCGGACACGCGGACGTCTGCAGAGTCCCGGACACGCGGACGTCTGCAGAGTCCCGGACACGCGGACGTCTGCAGAGTCCGGTCCAAGGTTATTCTAGTTAACTCAAACTAACGAACAAACTAAAACTGAAAAAACATTTTCGTTAACTGACGTCAAAATAAAAATGACAGATTTTAAAGACACAATACAGTTTCAGCTAACTTAAATATTGCAAAAGCATCCTTAGTTTTAGTTTTTCTGAATTTATTTATTACATCCGATTTTTGGGTTGATATGAAATCTGTTTCCATTTAATCTGTTTACTTTGCTTTCATTTCAAGTGACTTTCTGATGATTTTGAATGTCACACCAGACAAATACCTATAATTTACAAATAAAAAAATCCCCAAAAACTAAAACGAAGACTGAAACTAATAAAAACTAAACTAAAACTAAGCCCCGATAATTAACCGATCAGACCGCTGTTTCTACAGTTTGAAAAACCCTTTTTTCAAAAACTTTTTTTTAAACAGACTAGGGGTGTGAAAAAATATCAACACACTGAAATATCACAATATTTTCTTATGCTGATATCATACCACGTTTTTAAATGTCAGTATCGATCTCTTTTACTAACGAAATCTCGCAATATTTCACAAAATATCATGAGATAAGTAAAATAGATCAATACCGCGTTTTTAACTATCAATTAGATATTGGCATATGAAAATATCGCGATATTTCAGTGCGTCCATATTTTTTTCCCACCCGTATTTTTCATAGTGTTGGAAATGGAAAACAAAACTGCTGTTTGTAATGACTGCTTATTTTTTCAGCTTTGATATCGGTATCGATATCTGTTATCGGCCAAAATTCCAATATCGTGCATACCTCGTAAACAGGTCTCCCTTGTGAAAGACGCAGCGTCTCACTGGGACAGCTGGAGCAGAATTTCCCATGGTGCTCCAGTCCCGTTGCCTAGCAACTGCAGACTCCACAGCTGTCTAGTGACGCTTTCTTTCCACTTGTTCCTTCAGATACGTCATACGAACTAAACGGAACCGGACATTTTATTCCTTTTCATTTGTCTGTCGTTACCTGAACGTTAACACCTGGATAAGGTCAAACCTGCATTTTCTGAGGCAAAACTCTCTTTTAAGCTCGTCTGCATATTTTTACTTTTTCCACAGATACTCTGTAGTTTCTACTGGGTACTTAAAATTCCACGAATATTTCCCACTACTCCACTCGTAGCTCTGCTGCTTGTTCCCTCCCATCTAGGGCTGGGACGATTCGTTGACGTAACCAATTACGTCGACGCAAAAAATACGTCGACGCAAAATATGCGTACCGATGCGTCGTCAGACCAAAACAAAGATGGCGGCGCCATGCGACTTCAGACCAAAACAAAGATGGCGGCGCGATCTCCGCGAGTGGCTAGACGTCTGAGGACATGGTCAGCCCATCTCACGGAGTTGTCTCATGTCTCATTAGGCTTCGGATTCGCCATCCCTAATATATAGTTATACCTTCCTCATAACGAGGGGCCTTCACTGCCGTACACTTTGGAAACTTGGAAG
>JALJCO010009134.1:0-96096 GCA_023101725.1 Atherinomorus stipes
GTGAATAGACGTGAACGGCAGCCATTGAGTAAAATCTGGGTATTTAAATAATGATTGTAAAAAATATTTTTACCTGCAGGGCAAAGAAACTGATCTCCCCCCCTCCCTACAGACTCACTTGCTGCAGCCTGCTGGGGTTGTCCTCCCTGTGCTGGTAACCGTGGCGACCGTGGACCAGGGTTCTTCTGACTGACAGCTAGCACCAACAAACCTTAACTTCACCTTCTGCTCTTCAACTGCACTGTTAACCAACACTGTGACTGGAGCCCAGTCCCACCGCCTTCCTCGCTCCAGCCTGCCGGTACTCATCAGCCAACGCCGCCGGGCCGACGGCGGGCCCGGCGGACTCGTCACGTCTCCTTATTTATACACCATTTCTTTTCCTTTTGGATTAAATATGAATAACAATCAAAGATATTTAATTTTTTAAAGATTTTCTAAGTAATTGATTATATTTGGTTTATTTATTCCTGGACTTATTGGCTTCTTTAGCAGAGAGGTTTAAATGTGTGTGTGTTTGTGTGTGTGTGTTGCTTCTTTTCCTTTAAGTTATTGGTAAAGCAGATTGATGTTGAGGTCTGAAGCCAGTTTGAGATTCTGGTTCGTTATTCACATGCAGGGGTGATTTAAGCGCAGCACCTCGGACCAGCAGCCAGAAGCCTCTCATCCAGCCATCGGCAGACGTGTGTGTGTGTGTGTGTGTGTGTGGCAGGAGGAGCCCATCGTTGTGTTTGAATGTATTTCTCCGAGGCTCCGGCTGCAGTATTACCGTGTTCAGCCGACGGCCTCCGGCTCGCTCGTGTCATCGCTCCAGACGAGCCTCCGACCGCCAGAATGAAACCTCGTTTTCTTTTTGTGTAACTTGAAGCACTTTGGTTTCCGGCATGTGGTGGTGCGTTTAAGGGCGCTCCGCCGTTCGCCTGTTCTGCCTTTGAATCAGTTCTTTAAAAGAAAAACGTCACAGTGAGTTACTGATCCTGTCATGGAGATGGTGAATGAATCTTTTCAGCTTAGTTTGACTTGAGTGCAGCACGTCAGACCTCTTCAGCTGCAGATCAGCGACACTGAACAAACACGAGGGATGTAGCACTTATTTCTGTGCTTAGCTGAGAGTTTTTGGTTTATATTGGTCTCAGGTTCAGGTTAAAAACTCCACGTGGGCCTGAACCGTTGTGGAAAAGCCTTATCAGACATCCGGAGGTCTCCAGAGTTTTCTAACTGCTCGTCGTTTGTGGTGCAACAACAAATCGGTGGATTTCCGAACACAGCGTTCCTCTGGACGGCCCGATGACTCGCGTGCACTTTTCTGATGCAGTCACTAATAATCAGGCACGGAGAGTGCTCGGACTCTGGGACTGAATAAACCACGTACCCAGATTAGTTCCCAGTATCCAGAGGTCAGTGTCAGCCCGGTTGTTTTAGAGGACGTCTGTGTACTTGTACGTTTGCACCACTAGGGGCAGTACTGTCTGTCTGAGACCGACCCGGTCCGTTAAACAATGAGTATTGTCACAGAAACCCACGAGGCAGCTGAAGGCAGCAGATCTCACCCTGAACACATGCAGCTGGGACAGGTGCACAGTTTCTGAAATTATCTCCCAGTGTAGAAGTGCTGCACGTACATGTGCGCGTATGTGCAAGTGCAGGTTAAGTCTGCAAGTCTGAAAACTGATTAACATGTGGGTCAAATGTTTTCTGCTCAGACGGACTTTATTTTATTTTCAGACTTATTCTGAATTTGCATTTTATTTTCCAACTTGTCAAACTTTATTTTGACCTGTAAAATGTTATTTTCTGACTTTTTAATTTTATTCAATTTTCCGACTTTAAAAAAAAATATATATATATATTTTCTAATACAAAATTTCACTTTCTGGCTTGTAAAATAAAATAAAAATTTTTGTCTTAAAGAATTTTATTTTCTGACTTGTAAATTTTTTATTTTATATTCTGACTTGTAGAATTTTATTTTTCTGACTTGTAAAAGTATATTTTATTTTTAACTTAAAAATTTTATTTCCTGACTTGTAAATTTTTTTGTTTTATATTCTGACTTGTAGAATTTTATTTTTCTGACTTGTAAAAGTATATTTTATTTTTAACTTAAAAATTTTATTTCCTGACTTGTAAATTTTTTGTTTTATATTCTGACTTGTAGAATTTTATTTTTTCTGGCTTGTAAATTGTATTTTATTTGATAACTCGAAAAAAATTGTTTTCTGACTTGTAAATTTTTTTTATTTTTTGTGACTTGTGGAATTTTAGTTTGACTTACATTTTTTTCTGACTTGAATTTTATTTTCTAACTTGAAAAATTATTTTTTGTAACTTCTACAATTTTCTGACTTGTAAAGTTTTTTTTTGTGACCTTTAGAATTAGTTTGACTTACAATTTTTTTTTACTTAAATTTTAGTTTCTGATTTTAAAATGTTATTTTATTTTTGTGACTTCTAGAATTTTATTTTCTGACTATTTTTTTTTTTTTTTTTTTCCTGACTGGTAAATTTTTCTTTTCTGACTTGTAAAGTTTTCTGTATTTTCAGACTTGCAGATTTAATGTGTAGATTTAAATTTATAGCTCTACTTGCTTTTGCTAATTAAAACATGGAGATAGGCGTTGGCCAACTTGAGTCCCTGTACCAGCTCCATGTGAAAACCCTGCATCTGTTCCATGTGTGCCATCGTTTATGTTCTGTGTGTATTGTTTTTTATATTTGGTTGCAGTGAAACGTGGAATATTTACTGTCGACTAACCCGGAGTTTCACCGCTATTCTTTTTTTTTTTTTTTTTTTTTTACTTGCAATCAACTTCTACCAAATACAGATTTTTGGGATATGTTCTTACAAATGTAAAAAAGTTTGCATTTTAAATTCTTTCATTGGTGTTTATCTCAGGGCTGAACCTCAGATATTGTAATAATTTGTTTATGTTCAGAGTTGTTTGTTGCTGTGTTAACCCCACCTTGACTGGAGTATTGAAACTTGTAGCAGGATGTGGTTTTTCTCCTGTCCTGGTACACACTACCCCCCTACATTCCAACTCCTCCATCTGTCAGTGCTGTGGTGTTTTAAGTTAAATATTGGACTCGGACTGCCAACCCACGTTGTTATAGTCTTATGTCAGATTTTTTTGTACTGTCTCGTTCACCTCGGAGCATCAGAGGGCTTGTAATTGTCTAAATTAAATATTTTGTTCAATGTTGTGTTTGTCTGAGTCAGATTTGTTCAATTAGTGATGAGATGGTACTTCATGTGCCAATAAGAAGCAAGAAAACACCGAATGACCATAACTACACGCACACACACACACACACTTTTATAGGCTGATTGGAAAAATTAGTAATCAATTTTTAATGAGTAGTACGTATTGGTTACTATCAGGTCCTCTTGTTTCACCACCTAATATCTAACCAGCCAATCACACGGCAGCAGCTGAAGACTTCTAGTCAGAGACGTGGTGAAGACGATTTGCTGAAGTTCAAGCTGAGCATCAGAATGAGGAAGAAAGGAGATTTAATGGTTGTTGGTCTCTAGGGTTTCCAGAGAATGACCTGAAGAAGAAACTATGCAGCAGATGGACTTCAGCAGCAGAATGCCACTCCTGTCGGCTAAGAACAGGAAACTGAGGCTACGATTCACACAGACTCACCAGAACTGGACATTTGAAGATGGAGAAACGTTGCTGGTCTGATGAGTCTCCGTTTCAGCTCCACATTCAGATGCTTGGCTCAGAATCTGCTGGAAACATCATGAAAGCACGGATCCATCCTGCCTTGGATCAAGGCTTCAGGCTGCTGCTGCTGGAATGGTGAGGGGTTGGGTTTTCTTGGTCCACTTTGGACCCCTTAGTACCAACGTGGCAGTTTAACCACCACAGCCTGTGTGATGCCATCATGTCAACATGGAGCAAAATCTCTGAGAAATGTTTCCAACACCTTGTTGGATCTATGACACCAAGAATTAAAGACCCACAGCGTAACTTTTAGACCTTAAAAATCTGCATTTCTGACTCGTTTTGATGGCACACCAACATTCATTATGTGCATTTCCAAGCCGTCACTGCCCAGCGGCGTCCCGAGGCGCAGAAACTACAGTATGTAAGATTTGTATCCGGGACGCGGCCGTGACGTTGCAGCCGACTATTGGTTGCAGCACCACGTCACTTACTAGCAAACGGATATGAACCACACATGAACATAGCGGGTGTTTTGAACGTGTATCATGTTGGATTCGGTAAAGAAACACTACCGGAGGAAGAGAGGAAAGAAAGAGAGGAAGAAACAGGATGTGGCAGTTGACGGTCCTGTCACTATGCCTCCGACTGATCATGTGTGCTGGCTACTTGGCCACAGGGATGTCCCTTTGGCTGAATGGTCAGCGCGCATGGCTTTCACCCGGGAGTCTGGGGATCAAATCCTGCCCAGGCCCTCTGTTGCGTACCTTGCCACAAGAACAAGAGTCAAGATAAGACTGTCTTTTACTGGCTGGAGTGAATCACAGTACAAGTACGATGAAGATGGATGTTAGTTTAGCTGTTGATCGGGGGCGCGTCACTGAGAAAACTGCTAAAATTTCCATTGGGTGTCTTTAAGGGTCCAACCGGTACTGGAAGGCGGAAATAAATTTGACGACGAGCATTTATAAAGAATTTACGGAATCATTGTAACTATTTTTTAAACTCAATGTGGGTGGAGGGGGTCGTGTCAATGTCCCCGAGTGAGATGGGGTGCCGGGGAGACTTGGGGAGAGATGTCTCGTTGGATGGGTAGGCAGCACGCATGACACTTGGGAGGGGGGGTGGGGAGCACCGCGCCGGCCCCGGCCTCCGGTCCTCCCCACTCAAGAACATCTGTGTTACTCTACGTACTTGCGTGGCCAATGAGAACAGAGATACATTAAACAGTTGCTTTATACAAAAACTAGGCTCACTCAACCCAATAAATCTTCACTCGAGACAATGAAAATAAATTATTCTGAGGCTCCAGCCCTGAAATATTCACTTGTCAGATGTCAGACTCCCTAATTGGTTGCTGTACTTCTATAAATGTAATTTGAGCATTTATTTAGTTGCATAAAATCAAAATGATTTGTTGCTCTTTCTGAAGTTAAGTGAGTTAAAGGTTGAATCTGGAACACGGACAGAACAGCAACATCACGTCTGTCTAGGTTGTAGTTGCAGCGTCAGAAAAACAACTCCAGCCGCTGGGATGCCAGACTCACTGCCGATACGCAAGTGACCAACAGTCTGCAGCATGTCCAACGAGTAACGCAGAGGAGTTTATAACTGACAGCTAACGTTAGCCATGTTAGCAAACAAGCTAGCTTATTGATCCAGGAGAAGAGTCACCATTTCCGTGTTTTGATGCCGTGGAAAATGTTTCTGTGGGTCCATCTAGTGTAGTTTTCACTTAAGATTTACTCCAGTTTTTGCTCCTCTCAGGTCACTGCTCTTCTGAGACGAATACAATATCTCTGAGGCTCTGAAGCAGCTGCTTCACTCGCCGTCTCCGCTGTTTCCTCCTGCACCAGCCTAAGTGTGCCCAGCATACTGTTGCCACACAGAGATCGTATTTGTCAACCCACAATGGCTGCGTGTATCGGCTTGTAGATGCAAACATAACGCCATTGTCAAACCTGTTAAAATTTTCAGGCTAAATATAGTTTTTCTAAGAAAGTCACTCTGCGCCCCTCCAAACGACATGTGGGGGTATTTTTTTTTGTTTGTTTGTTTTTTTATATAGCTTTTAATAAAAAAAAATTCTACATTCAACCTTTAATGATTCGCTGTTGCATTGTGCTGATCTCTTTGCTGATTTGTTTGTCTGAATGCTGGGATTAAGAAAAAAAAAAGATAATAAAGACAAAATCCAAATGTCACTCCAACACAGATTTTCATTTTATTGACTAAATCTCAGCTAACAGGAAGACAGCTGTGTTGCAGACGAAGCTGGACGTGAGCGCTGTGGTCATCTACTTCACTAAAACCATGATGCTTTGAAAAGAAGTCGCCTGGTAGAAAACCAGTAGAGCTCCAACACAACACGTCACATAATGAGATGATGAAGCAGCCCTGACCCACGCAGACAGAGGGACCCACGCATCAGTAAGTTCATGAAAAATTGGTTTATTTACCCAAAGAGGCTCCCGTAGAGTGCAAAATGTGGAACAGGGAAGGTTTCTAACAAGCATGTGATCAGAAACGTCTCAGTCCTCCTCTACAAGCTTCCAGGTGACTTCCAGCACCAAATATACCAAATGACGATAAATCTGAGCCACTCTGGGAGCCCATCCTCACTGTGGCGGAGAGACTTTTATACATGCATACGTCTCCTCAAGTAATCTGCAGCCATCAGGATGTGTTTTTATAGGATTACTAGTTAGAAATACTTCAGTGTTTACTTCAGTCTGGTGGAGAGATACTGGTGATCCATGCAGGTCTGCAAAGATGACCAATCAGATTTGAGAGGTGGCCAGAAACCCCTGCACCCTGTTATCTTCAGTGACAGATGGTCTATGCAGGTCCCACTAACACCACTCCCACCAATCAGTAGCTATTCAGCATGACCGTTCCTGCATGTGTCATAAATCATTTATTAAGATTTAAATCATTAATATTATTAAAAAGATGTTTGTTTTTCTGGAATGAGTGTTTACTTGAAGGTCTTGTTTTTTCTGTGTGGAGCTGCATCGCAGGATGAACCGGTTGTCTTTGCTAAGTGAGGAATTGCTGACTGCCGCCTTCTTCTGGGAAACACGTTCTGACTGTATGTATAAACTCTGCGTTAGGAAGCGCCGCCACTACCTGATGAAAGTTGCTGTTAGACATGAAAACCACAAACTGTCTCCATCCTGCTCTGCCTAGACACAGAAGACCTGGGGTTCAGTCATTAACTGGTGCTTCAAAAATGTTTCCTGTTGCACTGTTTTCCTGTGTTGTTGTTTTTTTGGACCAGACCAGCAGAACATTTAGTAAATAAAAGATAAGCAAATTTCCAGAGAGTGAAAAGTTATTTAGAAATGTGAAGGACTTCTGGGGAAAAGCAGACCACTCAACTAATCATTTAATCCAGTTATGCTTTTTGCTCATGAAGTGATAAATCTTCATGAGGAGTTGTGGTAAGATTAAAAGGTACAGCATGTAAAAATTACTGACATCTAGTGGTAAAGATGGGTATGGATCACCGCGAGCCTACGTCACAACCCGGAACTCATGTGACCGCGAAGCTGGTCCCGGTGAAAATATGCTTCGTATTTGAACGGCGTCTGATGGACTATGAGCCTCAAAAACTGCTTTTGCACTCTTTTTTTTTTTTTTTCTCCGCCGGTCTTTCTTTGAAATATTATAGAAATGACGTCCAGTTATACTGAAAGTCTCACTGCCGACGCTAGAAGAAGATACGAAGCTAAACTAGTATCTGTTGGACTAAGTGATGCCCATCTTCTGCTGCTACAGCCTGGTAAGACGAACCTACCTGTACATAACATCAGTTTCCCGATCTCATGATGTATTTGGTTTCATCAGGTAAGCCCCGTGTTCAAGCCATTTATTTTTTGTAGAATATAAATTTTCCCCGGATTTTTAAGAAATGGTGGTATTTCTTTGATGTACTTCTCAGGAGTTTACTCTCATTGATAAAGCTATAAATTACCGGCAGTCTTATCTGTATGTGACTGGTTATGACTGTGCATGTTTATAATGCTGCAAATGCCTTTTCTGTCGCTTTTTATGCTTTTATTCTTATGCGGGAACATTGATGGCAGTAATCTGGATGAACGTAATCGTTAACAGTCCTGAGGAGACGGGAACAGCGGGCGGCGCTGTGATTCTGTACATCCACTGATTTAATGCTGTTTTCTATCATCTGTACAAAAACAACTACAGGGTTTAAAAAGTGAGACCACATTATATGCTTTTTTATCAGTCACAAAGTGATCGGAACATATTGTTAGATGTTTCCATGGTTTCCAGCGTGAACTGTCAGCATTTATGGGCTTGATAGCAGCTAGCCACTTAGCATGTTGTTCGGGACTTTTTCTGTTGTTTTGGGAACTGGAACAAACATATTCTCTTATCCGTGTGATAGATATGTTTATGGCAGCCAGACACAGCGGGACTTATCGGTATTTCCAAAGTAGAATAAACGAAGATCGACGAGTAATGAAGCAGGTAATTCAGTGGCTCCCCTATGCAACGAAGCGATGTTTTCACCTGTTACCTAACCGGATGTGACGAATTTGGCGAAAAATTCCCGGATGTTCGCGGTGATCCATAACAATGACTTCATATTACAAGCTCTGTTGTGAATGTACGGTGGCCGTTAGTGGCCAAAATTCTCCCAGACATAAAGATGTTCAGAGGGTTCTTACTTCACACACATTGTTTTGTCCATTCAGAGACACCGTAGTAACAATGGTGGAACAAATATGGCAGCCTCCATGTATGTGCGCCCCCAGCAAGCAGATATAAATGACTCATTCTAAGAAAATAAACACATAACAGCTGTTCTAGTGCAGCAACTACACATAAAAAAGAACACAGATTTGAATTATGTATCACATTTTTCTGCCATTGACCTTTGATTTTTTTACATACTGTACCTTTAAGGAAAATGTGTTCCCCCTGTTCTCTGCTCTTACATGTGCTTGCACCCAGTGTTGCCACCTCGGGTTGGGAATCTCCAAGTTCTGCAGGATTCAGAGGACTGTGATCCAGCCAGCTTCCTTTCTTGCTCATCATGTGACTTTAGAGCCTTTTAGTATTTGTAATGATCCATCTTTCAGACTCACTTTGTCTAATCTGGGTCATGAGGAGGCTGGAGCCCGTCCCATCGTGTGGGAGGGGGTGCATCCTGCACTGGTTGCCAGACCACCACAGAACCAGTAGACAAGATGAACAACCTTCCTGATCCCAGCTGGCATTTTAACGTTGTGTCAATGTTGGATCAATGTCGTTGGATTCCGATGAATAACCGCTAGATTTTGTTAAGATTTTGCAAATCTAATTAACTTGAAATAGCAACATCGTGTTCCTCAACGGGTGAAACACAAGTGAATTCCCAACGTTGAATCAACATTGATTTTAGTTTCGATTTTGCAAAGCAACGTTGTTCAGACGTTGGAATTACATTATTTTTCAACTGCTATTCTTTAACAATTTCTTTTAAAGATACAGCTGTAAAATGTATTTAGATTTGACGTGAACTGAAAAATGGTTGACCATTTCAAGATGAATCTGTGGTGAGACCCACTTAAAATTCATTCATCAACTGACTTGACAAAATTGACTTTTGTGGACTTCAGGCACCCCTTATATCCCATAAGGCATTGCGGCCCAACGATGGTGGAGCAGAAAAGTCGTAGCTATAAATGCTGAAAATAGCTGTTAGTGAAATTAGCGGTTTCAGAAACTGGAGCTGAACAGCTAACAGTAGCTAACAGTAGGACAGCTGCGCAGATTAACTGGACTTAACAGCCAGCAGGACTTTTGCAATTTATCATTTTAATAATAGATAACTATCATGACATAACTTCTGTAATGTCTTAGACGTAATTAAGTACGTTTTTGTTCCAAAATACACAACAGGCAAACTTGTGTCCTTTTGTTCTCAGAAATCTGTACTTCCAACAAGTCCATACTAGCAAGTACGTAAGTACGTTCTTAGAGTCCTATTGAGAAACTGCCCAGGTTAAGTCTAAATATCAGCTTTGATATCAGCTTGCTTGATGATCATGTGGTTAGTAGCGACCAGCTGGTTCTATCCCTGTGTGGTTAGATACACATGGAGGCCCGGGCAGGATTTAATCCCACAGATTTTTGGGCGACAGTCAGTCAAAGTCAGCTAAAGGTACATACCTGTGGCCAAGTAGCCGGGGGTATGATCAATCGGAGACATAGTAGCTAACAGGACCCCACACTGTCACACCTGTATTGCTTTAGTATTTCCCAAATCTTCTAGTTCAGCTTCAGCTACATGCTAGCTTTGCTGGGACTGGGAGTTCCTCCTTTGGGCTGCAGCAAACCTCCGAGTCATGCTTATAAACCGCCCCGAAGACATGTGACTGCATGTTTTAGCTTCCCACCACCACAAGGGGACACTGCTCAAAACACAGAACATGTTTAATGTTGTTTTCCAGGTGTACGTTTTTCCTCTGAAACCAGAAAGAGTTCATCGTTGAGAAAATACACATAAAACCAAGTTCTTAAACATATGGATTGCCATGGAAGAATATTTATGGCATTTTGTCATGTTGGGTATGAAAATCGGAAGTTTTTGGCTGGAGCTGGGCCTTCCTGGCTTCAGTCAACTTTCAGCCAATCAGCATTCAGCCCAGTAGCACCTTCAGTCCAGTTTTTAATCCATTCCAGAAATGTTTCGGGGTTTCTGGTGTAAAAAGCACAAAATACAGTTGGGTTGTTCACGAAATGTCGTGTAAATATGCGGCATATCAACTATTGTCACCAAAGTTGTCTGGTAGTCTCACATTTCTGCAGGTGGTTTGTGATTTTCTTGTTTTTGAAATAATACATATTCACTTGAAGGCGGCCATTTTTACTAAGATGAACACTGGAATGCCAAGTGAGTTTTTATCGGGTCATGGTGTCATCTTCTCTAAGGCACCCAGAATTTCAAGACAACTGAATGCATGATTAGCTGTTTGCCGTTAAGGGCGCTAAAAACAACTAACACATGTAAGTGAGTGTTTTTTCTGTTTGCATTATTTTATCAGTTTATTTTAAAAAATATATTTTCGTCCTTCTTGGTGGGATTTCTAATCTGCCACCACT
This sequence comes from Atherinomorus stipes, assembly GCA_023101725.1. NCBI lineage: Eukaryota > Metazoa > Chordata > Actinopteri > Atheriniformes > Atherinidae > Atherinomorus > Atherinomorus stipes. Next base: position 10,788 of record JALJCO010009134.1, read on the forward strand.
GTTGCCACTTTTGTCAATCTGCCACCAGATTTCGCTTCTTTCAGGATCTCTCAGCAACTTTTTTTCTCTTTTAATCCTAAAAGTAACTAGAGACAAAACTAGCAACTTTTTGGTCAAATCTGCGTCATGCTCTCTCTGTTTGGTCCATTTTAAATGGACCGTCTTCCACTTCCACTGATAGAATAATATGTTTGGTGCAGTGTGAACACCAACCAAACTCAGATCTGGGCCAAAGCAGCAAACTCTGTCTGCTTAAGAACTGGGGGTCACTTGCAAACAGACTAACCTGTGAGTGACATATGCCGACCTCGACAAAGCATCAAGAAGGAGGAAGTGACGTTTGGGTGGGAGGAAGGCAAAGCTTATGGTACATGTTCATGGAAGTTGAGGAAAATGTCTTGTGGACAGACGTAGAGTAACAATGAAAGCAGAAAGTTTCCATTTTCACTCCAATCACGGAGCCCGGTATTCTTCTTCCTGATTTTTTATTATTGACCAATGGCTGTTTTGGGGAGTAACGTCCCCTAGGGGGAGCCAAAGTCACACCCCCTCTGTAAGCCCCATGGGACCTAGAAAGGAAAAAATATGAGAGGAAGTCAATAGCAACAAAATAATGATCTTCTGGTCCCAGTCGTTCTCTGCCCTAGATTCCAGATATGTTGGATCTGGATTCAAATAAAAAACATTGTGCAAGGAAAATAAGTAAAGTACTGCAAAGACCTTTGATTATTTCACGTTTTTAAGACACACAACGTAACTTTTAGACCTTAAAAATCTGCGTTTCTGACTCATTTTGATGGCACACCAACATTCATTATGCGCATTTTTCAGCCGTCACTGCCCAGCGGTGTCCCGAGGCTCAGAACCTGCAGTATTTAAGTTTTCCATCCGGGATGCGACTGTGATGTTGCAGCCGACTATTGGTTGCGCACCGCGTCATGTACTAGCAAACAGATAGAACCAGATATGAACACAGCAGGTGTTTTGAACCTGCATCATGTCAGATTCTGTACTGAAACGCAAGGAAACATTACCGAAGGAAGAGAGGAAAAGAAAGAGAGGAAGGGACAGAACAAGAGTCAAGATAAGACTGTTTTTTACTGGCTGGAGTGAATCACAGTGCAGGTACGATGAAGATGGATGCTAGTTTAGCCGTCGATAGGGGGCGCGTCACTGAGAAAACTGAGAAAAGCTCCGTTGTGTGTTTAAATCAGGGGTGCCCAAGTCCGGTCCTCGAGAGCTACTATCCTGCAATTTTTAGAACATACCCTCCCCAACACACCTGAATCAAATGGCTGATTCCACCATGCACATGTCATTCAGCTCTTCAGAGGTCCGGTAACGAGCCATTCATTTGATTCAGGTGTGTTGGAGAAGGGATGCAACCAAAAAGTGCAGGATAAAAGCTCGCGAGGATTGGACGTGGGCACCCCTGCTTTAAAGGAGCCCTATCATGAAAAATGGACTTTTAAGAGCTTTTCAGCATGTTACTGTGTTATTTCCTCATAAAAAACTTCATTTACGTCATTTTTTTCTTTATTTGTGCATATTTGAGTGATATTTATGAATATTCAGGCCAAGCTGTAGCTTCTGTAACATAACTGACTGACACTGGTATATGCAACAAGGTGGCACCAATCACGAAGCATCAAACACGCATGTGCAGCATCGTAGCAAGACGCCCTCTTTGTTGAACAGAAACTCTTAGAGAATCCTAACCTATACACACTCTCTGAGGAAGAAACTAACAGCTGCAGGAAGATTTCCTCAGAGACAAACAGCCATCAGCTAACAGACGTTTGATCCAGAGTTCAGGAGATTTTTTTTATTTATTTATTTTTTAAGCTCTGGAGGACAGCAAGTTGGGAAAAATGTGGTTGTGTTCAGCGTGGAAGTTTATTTGTTGTACAGGACGAATCGACTTGCCAGAAGTGGTTGGATTAAAACTTCAGGAGCAGAAAAAAAACCTCAACTTTGTGTGTGAACTTCACTCCTGACAACTTCATGAATCTCAGGCAGTAAAGTGTTTTTTTTTTTCTCGGGGATTACTTCTGAAACCTGACGCAGTTCCTGCTATTAGGGGAGTGGGTAGCTTAGTGGTAACATCGTGGGTTTTGGCGCGGAGGACCCGGGTTGGAGTCCCTGACACAACTCCTAGGTGAACCACTGTGGACCCCTGAGCAAGGTCCTTAACCCCACCAACTGCTCCCTGGGGGCTTTCAGTAGCAGCCCACTGCTCTCTGGTACTAATGTACAGAGAATTTGGGGCTCTGCATTTTACCCATCTCTGGATAGATGGATCATCATCCAGAGATGGTAAAATGAGTCCCAATTTCCTCTCAGGGATCTTACCAGTATAAAAAAAAACATGCATGGACAGACAACAACACCGGTGAGTGAAACACATCTCTCAGCTCAATGCTGACTGTTAGCTTATGATTTGTTCGCTAATTAACTTACTTGTCAGAGTCTCTGTGGTACTTCTGTGGTACTGCGTATACTTCAAACTCCATATCAGACTCTGGCTTGAGTGCATACAGCTCCATAACAGGCTGCTCCATTTTATCCTGTCGATCGGAGTCAGATTATCCATCAGTGTTTACAAATAACATCTTTGTGAGCTGCCAGTGCTACAAACAATTCTGTGACCCTTCAGAATAAGTGTCTCTTCCGGGGCGACGTCATGAAATGGGCGTAAAACATGTTGCAATTGGTCGAGAGCTCCGCCACAGTTCAGGACAGTCAGCCATCTTACTTCCGTGTTGGAAATTAGACGCATAGAAAAACTAATATTTAACACCAGATTAGTTTCTATAGTAGCGATGGAACATATTTAGCTTATAAATGCCTGTATTTGACTTTTGGGATGTTTGAAAAGCTGATACAGCTCCTTTAGATGAAGCTGCTTTGTGGACTCGGCTCTCGTCTCGAGCGATGATGTCGTTACCTGGGACTGGGACTGGAAACAAGACCGACCATCATTCCATCGGCATAATGGAAAGACTCGACACGTTCTGACTTAAAACTGTTTCCACCTCTGCTGTTGCTCTTTTCCCGTGACGTGCCGGGGTAAAATCTCCACGCTGGCGTACCTTGGGCAGCTGGTAACGAACACTGCTTGCAACACGAGCTATAGACCACACAGCGGCTTCAAGCAAAACCTGAAATAATCTAAAATCTTTTTGTATTTTATGTTTTCTTTGCATGAAAAAGTATAATTTAAATCCACAACCAACATATCTGGAAAGCAGGGGAGAGAACTGGGACTGACTTCCATTCATACTTTTTTTTTTCTGAGGTCCCATGGAAGTAGGTGGGTGTGACTTCAGCCCCCCGCTGAGCAGATGTTTTAGCTACGTGACATTCAGGAGGTTTGATCTGCTTCATTTACGTGCAGTTTGAAGGCAAACCAAACCAAGTTTGTTAGGTGTGACAGTTCTGGGAAATCTTCACCCTATCAAATAAAGTTCCCCAGACAATCCTCTCTTCTCTGCCCCCCTCAGAGAAGAGAGTTGCCACTCTTGCCTCAGGACGACAGGATCCAGTGGGGTGACCGGGCCTTTGCAGGGGCTGGGCTAAAATTATGGCCCACTCTACCCCTGCAGTTGCGCTCCATCATGGCCCTGCCCCATTTTAAAGCTAGAGCTGGCGATGATGGGAAAACGGTCAAGCAAGCTACATTTTTAAAAAACACACCATCTGAAACCACGCTTTCAGAGCGCGGGGACGTGTGCGCCGATGTTTTATGAGCAGGTTAACGATAACGGCCGAGTGGATAGCTTGTTAGCTCGACAGTAAACAGCTGACAAACCACGTTTCTAAAAGCCTTAATTCACTCACCTCCAACTCCTTCTGCGGTGAGAAAGTCCACACTGCAAACGTCAACGCCTCCGAGACTTAATCCTTATCTGCGCTTTTGGATTGGTTTTTGGCGCAGCAGCAGTTAGCAGTCTGTTAGCTATATTTGTTTACAGTGAGCGGCGCACAGGGGGGTCACGTGGGGGACGGAGAGACAGGAGGGACAGAGACGAGACATAAATGCATCGATACGTTCTTTCTACACAATGTGAATTACTATTCCTGCCTTTCGGCGTGAATGGCAGGCGTTGGTCAGTGTTTACAGACCTGCAGCTCTAACAGAGGTCTGACTTTTCCTTCCTTTTTATGAACACATGATGTACTGATACTGTCAGGATGGAAGGACCAGTTCACCCAGTAGAACAAAACGTCTCTCTGAACAGGATCACCAACTCTGGCTTTAAGTCCAGGCTGAAATGCCATCTGTTGGGATTGGCTTTTGACACCTGAGATTAGCGTCACATTGTGAGATATTTTCTTATCTGCTGTTTTATGTGTCTTAAATTTTACACTTTTTATTTCATGTACAGCACCTTTATTAACCACTGCTACTGTAAAGTGCTTTATAAATAAAACTTGAATGATTGATTGACCCAGTTGCATGTGCCCAATGTGTGTGTTGTTTTTTTTTTTTGGGGGGGGGGGGGGGGGGGGGCAGATTTTGGCTGTACCTGACTGGAGACTGTGAACAAACTGCAGACTGAGCTTCAATTATGAAATCAACAGAAGACCAGCTCTGTGACGGGATCCACTCAAAAACTAAAACCAAGCAGTAAAATCCTGGCAGAGACTCCTCAGGCTAGGAAACAGGAAGCTAATGTAGTCGTGTTTGCTAAAACCAAAGATTTGGAGATAAAGTTTCAACATGTTCAGGTAGTTGATGCGGACAGAGTTGCAGATGCATTAGACCAGGGGTGTCAGTGATTCCAGAAAGGGCCGTGAGGGCTGCTGGTTTAGCACATCAGCAGTAGACCAGACTCCACTCATCTCATCAAGTGAGTCAGGTCTTAACTTGAAGACTTGATGAGATGAGTGGAGTCTGGTGTGCTACTGCTTGGTTGGAAAGAAAACCAGCAGCCATACGGCCCTTTCTGGAATCACTTTGACACCCCTGCATTAGACGGAAGGCTCCTTTAAACTAAACAGCATGTGCTACGTAGCAGTTAGCATAACATCACCAAGTCTGCAGTCAAGTTTTCACGGTGAACACTGCAGATGACAGGATGAGGTCATGGACAGGCTTCGGGTGGTCATGTGACCCCGGTGTGCCGGCGCCAGCTAGCAGGGGACAACCGGCCCAAGTGTCTGGATCAGGACCGTCTTTTGTTCTGGGTCAGAAGCTGCGGATGAGGTCAGAGATTGTCACCAGATGTGGTCATTTGCATACACACTGACTGATCCGGGAGCTGCAGCTTTGAGGAAGATGATGAAGATGAGGCCGAGGCCACTGACTCCCCAAGGTGAAGAAACGTCTGCAGCTAAACTACGTCTGCTAAGAACGACAGAAGAAACACTGAGCAGGTTTTTACACGAGTGTTTTACCACATACACGTTCATGCAGGTTTATGTCTGAAAGCATCAACGGCCATTCCTACGCGAGACGTTTCTCCAAATTATCGGAGATACTGATGAAGCATCTGCAGGGAATGGACACGTTTTAGCCAATATTTGTCACTTTGTAGAAAAATAAAAACTTTCAAGCCTCACCATCTCATGAAAGGAAGCAAATCCCCTCAGATCATCAAACTCTGAATAAAAACTCAAGCCTCTCGCTCTTCGTCTTCATGCTTGATTTTTTTTCTTTTTTTTTTAAAGTTGGTGAGATGATTACACAACGATAGTACAAATACATCACACAGAATACAAACTAATTATTGTTCAGGTTCTTTTAGCCCTAGGATGTCTCAAGAGATGCAACTCAGGTATTCGCTCTCGGACAGAATGCAAGAAGTTGTGCTACTGCAAAAAATTCACATCACATTTTACACTTCTTCTTCTTTTTTTTGTCATTTCCCCCCCACACTTTTTTTTTTTTTCTTTTTTTTTTGTAAAGCCAGTTCAAATTGTTCGTGAAGAACGAGCTACTCGTCATGCAGTTTAGAAAAGTTGTCCATTGAATTATTTTCCCTTTTAAACTGAGCTGGAGGTGATCTTTTCTTTCTGGATATTTTTAAACTGAAAGGTTTTAAAGAAAATGTTCAACTTGCAGTTAAAGTTACAATGACAACAAAAAATAATGAAAACAGACCCCCACACACCCCCCAATGTAAAAGTTTGGAAGAAAAGCCAACAGATAACTGAATTTCAGGAGTGAGTACAAAATGAATACAACCCCAATTCCAACATAGTTGGAACGCTTTTGGAAATGAAAATAAAAACAAAATCCAATGATTTTTATCATCTTATCGACATTTTTTATTCCCAGTAGAACATAAACATCGTATCGGATGATAAAAGTGAGACATTTTACTATCGGATGGATATTCTCCTGTTTGCAGCCACGCTGCTGTGATGGATCCAGTATGCATGGTACCACAAATGGCCGTTACGGAGATCTGTCTAAAACTACATCTTCTCTAATTCTGTTCTGCTTTCGCATTATTGAATTTCCCTTCTGGGATTAATAAACTATTTTTAATTTCATTCATTATCAGAGTTGGCTTTGCAACAACTATCCACATGTGACCTGATAGAGGTTTGGAGCTGCAGCTGCATCATTGCAGATGTTCATCTTCATCCTGGAAGTGTTTTTTCTGATTTTTTTTTTTTTTTTTGTTTTTTTTAGAGGCAAGCCTGAAACTTTTACATTTGTGCCTTGTGCCATCTTCAGTTTTTGTCTTCATCAGTAACTTATACTGATATTTTAGCAAGTGTTCCCTTTACTAGGACTCCAGATGTATGTGTTTAGACCTTGTGACTGCAGCAATCACAAGGTCTTTTACTCATTTCAATGAGCAATTCTCAAGTGGAGAGGTGAAAATAGGTGCAGGGCTCAAAGGGTTAACCTGCATTTGTGGATTTCAGGGTGAACTGTGTTCACAGACGGAGATTCCTGGAAGTCTTCCAGAGTCCATCAGTGGTTTCCAGTAGAGAATCATGTCTGCTTTTGATGCAGATCATCAGCATCCAGCCTTGTTCCCCCACACACAGAGATTCCTCCTGATTCTCTCAATCTTCTGATGATATTCTAGACCAGGGCTGATCAATTTGTGGCCCGGGGCCAAAGTTGGCCCATGAATGATTATTTTTGACCTTTTTTTTTTTTTTATTTTCAGAAAATGATGATTTTCCCAGCAATGTGAACAGTTCTTTTGATACTTATTCATTGTCACACTTCCCTTTCTGACCTCACATTAACATTGCATTAGAGTGTGTTTGGGGTGATGCTGTGGTTCATTTATCAACTCAGATCTGGAAGCCCATGATCAGAGAATAGATGAAAAAACGCTGTCCAAAATAAAACCTGTATAGAAAGTTATGTAAAAAAAAGCACACAATAAAGAATAGTGTTATTCATTTTCCACATCACTTTTTATGAGGTTTTATTTTCAACGCTCTGGGCTAAGCATATTTAATTTCTTCCACTGCAACATAAAGTTTTAGTTTTGGACCGCAACCATCCACCAAAAGTAATTTTCGGAGATGGAGGATCTTCAAAGTCTGAGGAACATTTTTCTGAACTTGTTCCACAACTTTTAGAGCCAGTTTGTCTCAGATTGGTGAACCTCTGTCCATCTTTCCATCGGAGAGACTCTGAAACGCTCCTTTTATACCCGTCATGTTACTGACCTGTTAGATATTAAAGTCTCCTCCAACTATTATTGTCCAGCCTTTTGTTGCTCCTGTTCCAACTTTTTACAGACGTGTTGCTGATTTTTTCCATAAAATGGTAAAATGTCTCCGTTTCATCATTTGATATGACGTTTATGTTCGATAGAGAATAAACATGGGTTGATGGGATTCTGTTTTCATTAACATTTAGAGTCTCAACTTTTTTGGAATTGCGGTCGTTAATTTCTGTCAGAGCATAAAGACATCATAATCCTTCTGTCTCACCCAGGACTGTCCCGGAGTGGCTGCATCTTCAAACGTACAAGTATTCATCCCGATGTTTCAGCTGAGCCTCAACATCATGTTACAATTTCCAGTCGAATGGAAAACGAAGAAAGCTACTTTACAAAAACAAAGAAAAACAATAGAAAAAATAGTTCGTAGTCTTTTTAGATTCAAATAAATAATAAAATTCTTAAAGTTAAATAAATTCACTTCTTTTAGATTCATACATACACAACACACACAAACACACTCACACTTTCACGTGTAGGACATGTTACACTTGAAATCAGCGCTCGTTGCTAATTAAAGTCTTCAGGAACACGAATCCTCCGTCTGCCACTGCTTTTCCTTTTTTTGCTGGAAGTATTGCTTTAAGAAACACATTTTGGTTTTCTGTCCTGATGGTTTTAGTGACAGGATCTCTAATGGAAGAATTTCTTTGTCTATTTTACATCAGGATTTGCCAACGGTGCGGAATTTGAGCAGGACGGATGTGAGTCAGAAACGGGAATGTGCGCCGGACGACGTCGTCCTCCTCAACGCTGTGCTCTTCCTCTCCAAGATGTTAGAACAGGATGTGTGTTAGTAGTCTGCTTCTTTTCAATGCATGCACGACTAGGATGGAGGTAACAGTGCGTGGCGCGCCGCGGCGCTCTGAGCGCGCTCAGACGCAGATTTCGATGGGTGTCGCCACCAGCATGCGCCCGCCCGGGGAGCTGTTCTCTCGCGGGATTCGGTCGTAGCTGTTGGTGGACGACACGGAGCTGTTAGTGGACACGGACACAAAATGGTGCCCGCCGCCGGGCTCCATCATCCCTCCTTTGGCCCCGCCGCCCCCGCTCCCCCTCTCCACCACCATGGGGGAGTGGGGGGACAGCGGGGAGCGAGGGGACAGAGTCTGCTGCTTCATCCTCTCCACCAGCAGCTCCTCGTCCTCTTCTCCGGAGGAGGACGTTGAAATGGTGCCGTCCACTTCTCCTCGCGGACTCCCTCCTCCACCTCCCCCGCCGCCACCGTTGCCGACCCTCTCCCCGCCACCTCCGCTCCCCACGTTGCCGTTGTTGTTGTCGTTCTCGGCGTCCAGCATCCAGGAGTGGCTGAAGTAGCCGAACACCTCCTTGACGGAGCAGCGTCGGTCCTGCTCCACCGACAGCAGGCGGCGGAACATGCGGAGCGCCTGCTCGGTGAAGCGCCTCCACTGCGACGGCACCGTGTTCGTCCTCCTCCTCTGCCAGCGGATGAACTCCTGGTAGAATAAATCGGAGGGCAGCGCCTTCTCCCAGGGGAAGTTCCCGGTCAGCATGCAGAAGAGCAGAACCCCGAAGGCCCAGACGTCCGTGCTGTAGTCCACGCAGAAACCCTCGTGGCGGGACACGTCGCAGAGCTCCGGAGCCGTGTAGGGGATGGTCCCACTCACCTGGGGGAGAGCGCCACAAGTCAGCACTGCAAAAACTAAAATCTTACCAAGTATATTTTTCTAATTTCTGGTCAAAATATCTCATCAGACTCAAAATAAGACAAACTACCTGAAGAGAAACATTTCAGAGAGATAAAGGAACTTGTTTTAAAGGATGACTTTCTTTTTTTTCAACCTTTATGCGTGCATTCACTCACCGGTAACATTTCTGTATCACTTTGACTCCTTTGGAAGATATTGTGTTGAGTCGCCCTTCAGTCTACATCCAGTATCATGGCGGAGACGGGGCAGCATTAGCCGCATTCAGACAGAGGTTCTAGGAACGCAGTTCCTTTAACTACCTGTCTGGAGTTTAGTTACAGTATAAGAACTACCTTCCCCATCAGTTTGCGTTCGCACATGAGGGACCTTGTTTGACGCAATCGTCTGCGATGGAGACAAATTTATGCCCCAGCAGATCTGATACAAAACTGAGGTTTCTCATCTCTTTTATTCAAAGCTATTATAAAAGCTAGCTTACCATCATTAAATCATCACGGTCATTTGTAGCGCGTAACGGAACAGCCCCTCATTTGAAAGCTGCCCGACTAACGTCTTGTTTAGCTTTCACTGAAGTACGCCCGAACACTTTAGTGGACGGTTCGTCGGCGGCAGCCGCAGATTCTACTGCCACACTTTGCAGCTGTATTTGGGTCATTAAATTAATATGAAAATTATTGCTTTTGGACATTTTAAAATAGTTATCGATTTGGGGCGTGCACCATTGTGATCAATTTAATAATGAATTGGTACACTCGTATTGTAATAGTTCTTGTTGTTATTATGATCTCTGTAAACAGTTGTAACAGCTGTGGGACTTTTTAAACATGGCGGTGCTGGAAGAAGCGGGGATCACGCAAGGGGCGGGGCTTGCCAGTTCTACCAATCACCAAACATCTACATATTTCAGTTCCTATGGAACCCTGAAAAGACCCTGCCTCAGAGTAGGAACTAAAAAGGTTCCTAGTTCCTATATGTCTGAAAGCGGAAAAAAAGGGTTCCCGAAAAGGTTCCTACAGTCTGAAAGCGCCTAATATCTGCAGCAAAACTCTTGAGTTTGCCGATACTTTAGAATGAACGAACAAGTCCAGAATTAGCTTTCCGTTAGTTATCAGGGTGTTCTACACACTTCTGGGGTCGCGCGTTCACGATGTGCGCTTCCGTAGTACAGCTGAGAAGAGCAGCTCGCTGCTCAGACCACTGCAAAAAGTAAAATCTTACCAACTATATTTTTCTTATTTCTAGTGAAAATATCTGCTCACTCTCAAAATAAGTCAAAATTACTTAAAGAGAAACATTTCAGTGAGATATAGGAACTTTTTTTTTTAACGACAAATGCATCTTATTTCAAGAAATCTTATCAAGAAAAATTCTGCTTGTCCCATTGGCAGATTTTATTTTGCTTATTACAAGCAACAAAAAAAAAAATCTTTTTTTTACTTTTTTTTTTAAGAGTGACCAAGATTTTTTTTGCTTGTAAAAAGCAAAAAAATCTGCTAATAGAACAAGCAAAATGTTCTTGATAAGATTTCTTGAAATAAGATGCATTTGTCTTAAAACAAGTTCCTATATCCCACTGAAATGTTTCTCTTTAAGTAATTTTGTTTTATTTTGAGTGCGATGAGATATTTGGACTAGTAATAAGAAAAATATACTTCCTAAGATTTCAGTTTTTGCAGTGAAAAAACACAATTTGCGAAACTCTGAACTCACAGGACAATAGTACACGTCTGTCGTTCATTCTCTTTAAGTGTTGGTGAAATCATGAGCTTTGCTGCAGATAATGCCTCATAGAAAAGCTGCCCCGCCCCTGCTATTATACTGGATGCACGCCGAAGGGTGACTCAGCCTAATATCTTCATCAAAGTGATACAGAAATTTTACTATGAGTAAGTGCACGTATAAACTCCTAGAAATAAGGTCCAAGTTGAAAAAAAGGAAAGTAATCCTTTAAAGCAATGCATCTTATTTCAAGAAATCTTATCAAGAAAATTTTGCTTGTTCTAGTGGCAGAATTATTTTGCCTATTACAAGCAAAAAAAAATTTTTTTAAAACTTATTTTAAGAGCGGCCAAGATTTTGTTAAGGCTGCCACAAATGATTATTTTGCTAATCAAATAGTTGATAATATTTCTTGAAATAAGCATTGAAATAAGCATTGCCTTAAAACAAGTTCCTTTATTTCACTGAAATGTTTCTCTTAAGGTACTGTTGTCTTATTTGAGCGTGATGACATATTTTGACTAGATATTAGAAAAATATACTTGGTAAGATTTGAGTTTTTGCAGTGAGAAAGACAAAATCGTGCACACAGAAGCAAAACTGGAGGAGTCACTCACTCGTTTGACCGGCGAGCCAGCACGACGGGTCATACCGAAGTCCGACAGCTTGACTTTGCGGCACTCTCGGTCAAAAATGAGAATGTTTTCAGGCTTGATGTCCCTGTGGACCAGCTTCTTACAGTGCAGGTAGTCCAGAGCGATGGCTACTTGGTGCACACATCGCTTTGCAACTGCCTCAGGAAGACCAACCTTCAGGAGGATGGAGAGAAGATGCAGAAGAGTTAGACGTTGCTGCAGCCAGCGATGGAGGCGACGTATGCAGAAATAATGAGCACTGGTCCAACTTTGTGTTGGAAAAACAGTCACACAGAGACCTGAGAGGATTTCCAAACGTCTGAAAGTTAAATAAGTAAAAGATGACCTGATTTCCCAAAAGATGACAGGTTTCTCTAAAATTGTAGGTAAAACTGTTTTACATCATTAAAGACGACTACAGAACTTTCTAATATAAGAACGTGTTTCTGACTGGCTGATGGGACAGTGATGCCTTTGTCTGCATGTCGGAGCCATGGCTGCCCAGCGGTGTCCCACGTCGGAGGAACCGGAAGGTAGACCTGTAGACCAGGGGTAGAGAACTGCAGGTGTTCTCGGTTTCCCTGCACACACACCTGATTCTGATTAAATGGATCCAACAGCTGATCAGGTTCTGCCCTGTGACTCATTTGTTTGAATAAGGTGTGATAAAACATGTAAACCGGGGGTCTGCAACCTGCAACTCCAGAGTGGAAAAAAAATTCTGGGATAACAATAATAACAATAACAACATTATTCCAAATTCAGAATTTTGACTTTTTTTCAGAATATTAGAAAAACTTTTCAGGATTTTTTTTTTAAATTTCTGAAAAAAAGTCAGAATTCTGACTTTTATCTAGAACATAAAAAAATTAAAATATCTGGCGATTTTATTTTATTTTTTTTTTTCGGCTTTTTGAAAAAAGTCAGAATTCTGACTTTTATCTAAAACATAAAAAAATAAAAATGTCTAGAGATTTTATTTTATTTTTTCAGTTTCTGAAAAAAGTCGTAATTCTGGTTAAAAAAAAAAGTCTGAATTCTGATTTTTTTCCCAGAACATTAAAACAAATTTTCTGGATTTTTTTTCCAATATCTGAAGAAAGTCAGAATTCTCAGAAATTGAAATAATAAAAAAAAATCTCCTGATTTTTTTTTTTTTTTAGTGTTCTGGGGAAAAAAAAATCTAAATTCTGACTTTCTTCTCAGAATTTTATTTCATTTTTTCTTCAGTGGCCATAATCCACTTCCGTAGTTTTGTTTTCTAAAACCTAAAAGTCTAAATAAAACTGTGGTCCTTTAAAAATGGCAACAAATTTCATTAAGTTAGTGTTTATCAAAATTATAAGCTGTGTTTTGTAAAAAGGACCTGAAATATTTGCGGCTCTACGACTTCTTTTTTAGCTGGTTGAGGCAGAAATGTCTCTTTGGACTGTAAAGGCTGCAGACCCCTAATGTAAACACTGAAAACCTGCAGGCCCTCGACGGCCTGCTGACCCTGAATGATGGGATAAATGGGTTGCTGCCATCAAAGCACTAACTGGAAACAGCTGTTTGTGTGTAACAACCAGTTAGTAAGTTAAAATGTAAATTATGGTTTATGTGAAGCATTTTTCAGTGTCAATAAAAAGAACTTTTATTTTCCTTTGTGGTGCTAAAAAACAGTCAATAAAACAGCAGCTAGCGATGGGACTTATGGCTCTTTGAAGGGAATCGTTCATTCAGGAGTTGTTCAATTCAACTAGCTGTTCAAAAGTCTGGCTCTTTTATCGTTTTTAGTTTTTTTCCTGATTATTTTACAGGTTTTGATCTTAAAATAAACACCAGGATGAATGATAAATCATATTACATGTGTTAAAATAGTGGGACATAAAATATTGTCTTATTCTGAAAAATTGTTAGTTTTATTGACGTGTTGTTTTCTCACACTAATCGTGACATAAATGCTGCGTTCCATTTACTTCGGAACTGGGAAGTGGGAACTGGGGGGTGACGTCACAATGGTCGGGAAACCAGTTAGCTGCCTAGCAAAACAACGTATCTGCTAAGGCTACTGTTAGCCGTTAGCAAAGCTGGTGTTGTAGTTCACATATACGACATGAAAAATGTAACTTACACGACAGCAGCTTCCTCTAACATCTATATAAACCAAAACTACATGTATGACTGATTTAATGCAACAAAATATTCGTAAGAAGTGTAAAAAAATGTAACATTACAGGAGCTTCTAAAACTGCTAACACTGGGTGCGGCCATCTTTAAATCTGAACTCTGAGCTCCGAGGATTGTCCGATTTTCCGAGTGGGAAATCCGACTTCGGGGGGCCGTTCCAGTTGAAAATTCCCACTCAGAACTGGAAATTTCCAACTTCTGAGTTCAAATGGAACGTAGCATAACTCCTAAATATAACATGGAGACATCCTAACTGTTTACATTGTGTTAACTTTATCCGGTCGGTTGTTGCTGACTCATCTCTAGGGATGATACGATTCACGATTCGATGCGATTCTTTATTGTAAACTCACATTTTCTACATTTTTTCTTTTAAAAACAAAGTGAATTATTTATTTGCTTATGCCAGATTTTAGTGTTTTGGTTTACTGAATCTGCCATTTTGTCCTTCATGTCAAACTGTCGTCTCACTAAAAGAACTTACAGAACAAATAATTATATGATACTGAAAATTCTTTTATAATCTGTCATCGTGCTGCTTCTAGAGTTTTGGTGGCAGATTTCGTACTTTGTCAGTACTTTGTGTCAGTACCACAGGTTCGGAGAGGACAGCCATGCCGCTGTGTTGTTCTCATGCAGAGCAGACGGCCGACGGCAGCGCTGCTGCTGCTGGAGGCCACGATGCAGCTTCACTTAAGAAACACTGACGTCCACGTGAAACATTTAGCTAATTCTCTGCATTTTGAGGGCGAGCTGCTAATAATGTAGCTGCAGCAGGTCATCATTACTGAGTCAGAGGGAAACGCTGCGTAATGTTCTGTAAGTTCGATTGCAATCCGATTTTCTTTATTTCTACATCGATTGCCATTTTAACCAGTTTAAACCGGTTTAAACCGATTTGAAACTGATTCTCGAAGCATTGTTACTAGGGATCCACGATAAAATCGGCCCCCTATTTGCCCATATCGGCCTGAGTATTGGACATCTGCCACCCCACCGATATTTAAAGGTGCCATGACATCAAATTTCACTTTTCTGGGGTTTTGGGGGTATAATATGATCTATTGTGCACTGATGAGGCCATGTGAATGTCCAGAGGAGAATCAAAGTTCCTGTTTATGGTCTGTCGCTTTGTCTCTCTGCTCAGAAACAGTTGAATCAGACAGCAGGCTATCATTCTACGTAGTTCTATCATTCTA
Organism: Atherinomorus stipes; assembly: GCA_023101725.1. Classification (NCBI taxonomy): domain Eukaryota; kingdom Metazoa; phylum Chordata; class Actinopteri; order Atheriniformes; family Atherinidae; genus Atherinomorus; species Atherinomorus stipes. The sequence goes on from JALJCO010009134.1 coordinate 25,883, forward strand.
CGTAATTTAATTGCTCCAATAAGAGCACACTATCAAGTAAACAGCGCCCCCTTCTCTCTCTCTCCTAACGGCCGATGCACCGTCCGCTCCCCCTCCCCTCCCTGTCTGATTCAGCTTCGTGTATAGAGCTACAGTAGTAGTAACTTCTGTGCAGTCAGGTCTGGATTTTCAAACAAATGGATTTAAAAGAAAACTTCTGCAGCAACACTGAGGGAGGGGGCCACAACCTTGTCATTACCTGTAAGTTTATTTATTTTCTAAATGCTGTCTTGTCTGATAAACGTAGCTCACTGTCTGGATTGTTGCTAGCAGTTAGCCTTTAGCAAACTCCGATCGCAGCTTGACCTAGATTCTCCAAATAAGGTTATAGCGAAATAAGGTGTAGCCAATCAAAATGAAGTCAACGTGGTCTCCGGGTAAAGCTCCATATCATCACCGGACCCAACTGTATTACTGAGGAAGTGAGGTCTGACGTTTCAAAACAATACTCCGCTGTAAAAAATGCCGTTTTTTTCTTTGGAGTATTTACATATGCAGTAATGCCAGCAACATAAACTAGTTTTTAACTGCTATGTCATCACTCCTTTAACTGATCAGCCCACTGTTTTTAAAGTCTAAAAAACCCCCAAAACTTCTTCTTCTTCTTCTTCAAAAACTTCTTTTTTTTTTTTACAAACTTTAAAACTTCTTAAGACTAGGGGTGAGAAAAAATATCAATACACTGAAATATCGTAAAATTTTCATAGGGGATTCACGATATAATCCACCCCCTATCGGTATCGGCCTTAAAACTAAATATCGGACATCGGCCACCCCACCGATATTTAAAAGATATTAAAACGATCAGCCCTCTGTTTCTGAAGTTTAAAAAAACAAAACTACGATTTCTTCTTCTTCAAAAAGTTTTTCACAGACTTTAAAACTTCTAAAGACTAGGGGTGGGAACAATATCAATACACTGAAATATTGCAATATTCTCATATGCGGATATCATATTGAAATTTAAAAACACGGTATTGATCTATTTTACTAACAAAATCTCGCAATTTTTCTCATCGTTCTGTTACGAAATCTCTCAAGAATTCACAAAAATTTCGTGATATTTTCATATGCTGATATCATATTGACATTTAAAAAAGCAGTATTGATCTATTTTACTAACCAAATACTGCAATATTTCATCGTTCTGTCACGAAATCTTGTGAGAATTCACAAAATATGACATTTTGTAAGGGAACGATGAGATCTCACGAGATTTTGTAAGTAAAATAGATCGATGCCACATTTGAAAATATCACTTTAATATCAGTATATGAAAATATTGCGATATTTCAGTGTATCAATATTTTTTCCCCACCTCTATTTTTCAAAGTGTCGGAAATGGATAACAAAACTGCTATTTGAAATGACTGCTTATTTTTTCAGTTTTAAAGTCAGTATCGATATCAGTTATCGGCCACATGAGTTTTAAAATATCGGCATATCAGATATTGGCCAAAATTCCAATATCATGCATCCCTAATTTTTATAAGCTGAAATATTGACATTTAAAAATGCAGTATCGATTTATTTTACTGACAAACTCTTGCGAGAATTGATGAAATATCATCAGAGTTTGTAACAGAACTATGAAATGTTGCGAGATTTTGTAAGTAAAGTAGATCGATATCTATTTTTCAAAGTATCAGAAACGGAACAAACAAAACTGCTATTTGCAATGACTGCTTCTTTTTTTTTAGCCTTTAATATCAGCATCGATATCGGTTATCGGCCACATGAGTTTTAAAATATTGGCATATCGGATATTGGCCAAAATTCCAATATCGTGCATCCCTTGTCGTTACATCCCCACTCATCTCTGACATGAAGAGGAAATACTGTGTTCGGGACACTTGCAGCTGCAGGTCTGATCTCAGCCTGCCACCAGATATTTATAAGATTTGACGACTTGTAAGCGTTTATTTCTGCTCCTGAGCAGCGCGACTGGCGTCGACCAGATAGCTTTAAAAGTCACGCTAAGCTAAACAAATAAATATCTCTGTTTTGGGCCAATCAGGCGGGTCTTGAGCACCAACAAATGCACCACAGATCAAATCTGCAGACGTTCTGAGCAGCTCTGGTTAAAACTGATGCTCCTCCTGATTTTATGACCTGGTGCTTTAAAGAAGGAGTTCTTGATTCTCCATCGGCAGATATAAGTTGATGCTTTCTGCCGAGCTGGCAGCAGAAATCCACGTCTACTGAATCTAATCTGAAGCCGGAGTGACGCTTTGTGCTATTTAACCTTTACCGAGATTCACTGCTGGCAGATTTCTGAAACAACGTGGCATAAAGCCTCCATCCTGAAGTAAAGAAGCAATGATGGGAACGTAGGTGGTCTTTTTTTTTTTTTACCTGTGGAGGAATGATATCGAAGAGATCTCCGGCCAGCGCGTACTCCTGCGCAAAGACGTAGTAGTCGTCTGTCTCAAAGGCGATGCCGAACATGTTGATGATGAAGGGGCAGGGCGACAGGTAGAGGGAGATGCTGTACTCCCGTATGAACGACTTCAGCTTGGTCGTCTTCTTCTTCAGGAACTTCAGTGCCATTTTTGTACCTTCAGTGAAAAAAGGATTTTCTGTTGTGTTAGGTCTGCTGAATAATTCTGCCTGTAATCTTCAATCTGCTGTATAATTCTGCCTGTAATCTTAAATCTGCTATATAATTCTGCCTGTAATCTTACATCTGATGTATAATTCTGCCTGTAATCCTAAATCTGCTGTATGATTCTGCCTGTAATCTTCAATCTGCTGTATAATTCTGCCTGTAATCTTAAATCTGCTGTATGATTCTGCCTGTAATCTTAAATCTGCTGTATAATTCTGGCTTTAATCTTAAATGTGTTGTATGATTCTGCCTGTAATCTTAAATCTGCTGTATAATTCTGCCTGTAATCTTACATCTGATGTATAATTCTGCCTGTAATCTTAAATCTGCTATATAATTCTGCCTGTAATCTTACATCTGATGTATAATTCTGCCTGTAATCTTACATCTGATGTATAATTCTGCCTGTAATCCTAAATCTGCTGTATGATTCTGCCTGTAATCTTAAATCTGCTGTATAATTCTGGCTTTAATCTTAAATGTGTTGTATGATTCTGCCTGTAATCTTAAATCTGCTGTATAATTCTGCCTGTAATCTTACATCTGATGTATAATTCTGCCTGTAATCTTAAATCTGCTATATAATTCTGCCTGTAATCTTACATCTGATGTATAATTCTGCCTGTAATCTTAAATCTGCTATATTATTCTGCCTGTAATCTTATATCTGCTGTATAATTCTGCCTGTAATCCTAAATCTGCTGTATGATTCTGCCTGTAATCTTAAATCTGCTGTATAATTCTGGCTTTAATCTTAAATCTGCTGTATGATTCTGCCTGTAATCTTAAATCTGCTGTATGAGTTTGCGTGTAATCTTAAATCTGCTGTATAATTCTGGCTGTAATCTTACATCTGATGTATAATTCTGCCTGTAATCTTAAATCTGTTGTATGATTCTGCCTGTAATCTTAAATCTGCTGTATAATTCTGCCTGTAATCTTAAATCTGCTGTATAATTCTGCCTGTAATCTGAGCCAACGTGACTGCTCACCTCTGATCTTGTGGATGACCAGGTCCACCTTCCCGTAGGTGCCCTTGCCCAGCTCCCTGATCACCTCGTAGTACTTGTTGACCTCCAGTCTCTCCAGGTTTTGGGCGGCGATCAGCTGCAGCTCGTCCAGAATGTCCATGTTGGCTCGAGAGACCAGCGGAGAGGAGCTCATGCTGGGACTGCTTCAGATAACGGACGGGGGGAGAAAATGGAGAACGGACGCTGAGGCAGGACAGGTGCAGCAGCTGTAGAGACACGACAACAAACAATTATCACTAGGACTGTGGGATATACTGATATGATATCACAATATGATATTTACGTGAGAGAGATATGATATCTACACATATCGTTATATTGCTGTATTAGTTGTGCGGATTTTTTTGCTTTATTTTTTCGTAATGACCCTGCTGCACCTCGACAAAGGGGTCACCCGATGATGTAATAAAGATATACCGAAATATCGCAATATTTTCATATGCCGATACCATATCTATGTTTAAAAACACAGTATCAGTCTATTTTACAGATGAAATCTTGTGAGATATTATCGTTTCGTAACGAAATCCCATGAGATTTCACGGAATACCGTAAGATTTTGTAACAGATGAAATCTTTCATACTGAAATTTGAAAACGGTATTGATCTATTTTACTAATGAAATTTAATGATATTTCATCGTTCTGTTATGAAATCTCACAAGAATTCACAAAATTTTTTAGATATTTTCATATGCTGATATCATATTGACATTAAAAAGTGCAGTATCCATCTATATTACAAATGAAATCTCGCAATATTTCATCATTCTGTTACGAAATCTTCCGAGAATTCACAAAATATGTGAGATTTTGTAACAGAACGATGAAATCTCGCATATTGTCATTTAAAAAAATACGGTATTGCTCTATTTTACTTATGAGATTTCGTGATATTTCATCGTTCTGTTATGAAATCTCACAAGAATTCGCAAAATTTTTTAACATATTTCATATGCTGATATCATATTGACATATCAGTATTGTTATCGGTTATTGGCCACATGAGTTTTAAAATATTGGCATATCGGATATCAGCCAAAATTCCAATACCGTGCATCCCTAGATAATATCTGTAAAATCTGTGTGAATGAACTGATACGGGAGGTCTGAAAACAAGTTTTTACAGCTAAAATTGGGAGCAAAAGACACAAAGTGATCTGAAACAACGCTTCAGATCACGGAGTGAGATCATTTAACTCAATATGCATATAAAATAACCAATTTTAAGATTCACTTATTACATAAGAAATAAAAGACTTTTTCTCTCAAAACTAGATTAATAATCTTACTCATTCTGGTCTTGTCAAGTACATTTCTCTCAAACTGAGATAGTTAAGACAGTTTTTGCTGACTTGGTCAGAAAGTTTTTGCAGTGTAAAAGAAAACTTTGCAAAACACCTGTTTCAAAATGGGCCCTGCGACAGACTGGCGACCTGTCCAGGGTGTACCCCGCCTCTCGCCTGATAAGAGGGGGGGGGGGCTCCGGGCGCCCCGGCGCCCCTGGAGTGGGAGGGGGGGGAAAAAGCCTGTTTCAAAATGCTTCCTTTAGACTTTTTTCCCTCGCAGCCTGTAACAAAGACAGCTTGTTCCTCTTTCATTACACTGCAAAAACTTTAATCTTAGCAAGTATATTTCTCTAAATTCTAGTCAAAAATTTCATTAAAAAAATTTCAATTTTCAAATTTTCAAATTTCAAAATAAGACAAAATTACTTAAAGAGAAACATTTCAGTGAGATATAGGGACTTGTTTTAAGGCAATGCATCTTATGTCAAGAAATCCTATTAAGAAAATTTTATTTATTCCATTGGCAGAATTTTTTTTTTCTTATTAAAAGCAAAAAAAAAAAAAAAAAATCTTGCTCACTCTTAAAGTGAGTTTTAAAAAAATATTTATTTTTTTTTTTTTGCTTGTAAGAAGCAAAACAATTCTGCCAATGGAACAAGCAAAATTTATATGATATCATTTATATAGCATTTCTTTCAGTACTTCTGTTCTCAGGTTTTACTTATATCTAATACTGCCCTGATATTCAAGATATTAATGCAAACTGTACAATCATATGATTTTCTTTTAAGGGACAAAAAGTATCAGTATCGGGATCAATGAAAAAGTACTATAAACTACTGGTATAGTATCGACATCCCTGATAACAAGTCCTGACATAACACCGCTTGTTTTAATGAAAATGAAATGAGGAGTGATTTCACACAGATCAGTACGTTCCTGATACCAAAAGATGACTGTCGCTACAATTTATGCACCAAACAATCATTTTGTGACGGAAGGAAACCTAAAAATGCAGAGGATGCTGGGATGTGAAGATGCTGGGATGTAAATGGGGGAGCGCGTTTGAGATGTTTGTTTTGGTTTTCAAGGTCAGCTCCCAGTCTGCTGCTTGGATCTGCAGTGCGATCGTCACTGAAAATGCTAATTATCTGCAGTGAAGGCTTAAGTAATTCTAAATGCTACTCGCCGAGGGGGGGGGATTGCTGTGAGCCCACACACACACACACACACACACACACATCCAGCAAATAACGGGCCTTTCCTGCAGATCCATTCCCTGCTGCAGTGTGATTATTCTTAGTGATCGCTGTGGTTTTTTCTCCTTCCTGAGCAGTCGGACCTGCCAAGTCCTGACACACACTCTATAGATCCAGGTGCACGTGGAGCAAACACAGCAACGTGCACATCCACACACTCATTACATAAGCCGACCGGCTCAGATACTTGGACTCGTATGTGCAGCACCTTCCATGTCATCAACACCCGCAGCTGCCCGTCTCCTCAGACGATGCTTTAACGTTTGGATGAAACGAAGCAGCTGCAGCAGCTCCACGCTGCCTCATCCCACTGGAAACCATTAACCAGTTTAAGTTCCCATCATCCCCTCCACAGAGCTCTGTGTTCCTCTGTGTGTGTGGAATATTTTCATATGAGGAGGGATGACTCAGTCTGGGTGATGATGGAGCACAGAGAGGATGAATCTCTGACACATGAGATGAACACTCATGCAGGACTCATGGAGAACAGAGCGGGCCGTTTGTTTCTGTCTGGATCAGATCTGATTACTTTAGCAGCACTGCAGGCTGCAGGATGTCCGTCTGTCCGTCTGTCTGTCTGTCTGCACTTTGGATACAATTCTAATCCTCAGTATTTTGGTTACTGGAGAGACGATGTTTTCACATATTCAGTACAGAAAAAGTCCAAAATATTCCATTGTACATTCCAGTTATTATCTGTGAACACACAGGTTGTTATATGATAGTAAAAAACTAAATCTGAAATGTTTTCATTTATTCTAACCTTTATTAACAAACAAAAGTGTAAATACAGTATTTTAAATGTCTTCACCAACATTTAGTAGGGATGCACAATATTAGAATTTTGGCCAATATCCGATATGCCGATATTTTAAAACTCATGTGACTGATAACCGATATTGATACGGATATTAAAGCTGAAATTAAAATCAGCAGTCATTGCAAATAGCAGTGAATGAAAAATAGGAGTGGGAAAAAATATCGATACACTGAAATATTGCGATATTTTCACATGTCAATATCAAATTGATATTTAAAAACGCAGTACCGATCTATTTTACTTACAAAATCTTGTGAGATTTCAACGTTCTGTTACAAATCTCATGATATTTTGGGAATTCTTGCAAGATTTTATAACAGAAGGATGAAATATCGCAAGATTTCATTAGTAAAATAGATCGATACCGCGTTTTTCAAATGTCAATATGATATCAGCATATGAAAATATTGCAATATTTCAGTGTATCAATATTTTTCCCACCTTTAATCTTTCGAAGTTTTAAAGTTTGTAAAAAAAGATGTTTTTGAAGAAGAAGAAAATAAGTTTTGAGGATTTTTTTAGACTTTAGAAACAGCAACCTGATCGGTTAAATATCGGTTAAATATCAGTGGGGTGGCCGATGTCCGATACTCAGTTTCAAGGCCAATACCGACAGGGGGCCGATTATATTGTTCATGCCTAACATTTAGTACCTTTAAATATAGAAATTGATGGCAGACACACACTAAAAAAAATCTAGTGGCAAAGAAAGATATATATATAAAAAATAATATAACAAAAATAAAATTCAGAAAGAATCTCCAATCAGCAGATCAACTGTACAGGTACCAGGATTGGGTATAAAAATAGTTTATAACCAAGTACATTTTTTGTTTTTCTTGATTAAGAATATTAAATTAAATTAAACAAAATTAAATTTCTATCTTTTACAGACGTGAAAAAACTGCTGGTACCTCTTGGTAAATGAAATAAAAACCCACATTGGTCACAGAAAATTAACCAATGAAAGTCAGACATTTCTTTTCAACCACACTTCAACAGAATTATTTTAAAAAATAAACTTGTGAAACACACCTGGGCAAAAATGATGGTTCTCTTAACTTAATATTTTGTTGCACAACATTTACGCTCAATAGGATTTAGGTCGGGTCTCCTAGAAGGCCACTTCAGAATAGTCCGGTGTTTTCCTCTCAGCCATTCTTGGCTGTTTTTATGTGTTTTGGGTCATTATCCTGTTGAAGACCCATGACCAAGCTTTCTGATTCTTGAGATTTCATTGTACCTGCACAGATTCCACTGTCCCAGATGCAGCATAGCAGCCCAGACCATAACAGACCTCCTCCATGTTCCACAGTAGGGGGCAGTCTTCTTTTCTTCATATGCTTCATTTTTCTGCTTCATGTCTATATACAGTATGTATGCAGTTTGTGGAAGTATTTTTGGGGAATTTTTCAAAATTAAAATTTATTTTGTTGTTTTATAATATATTATAAGCAAAGTTTTAAATTGAATTTAATTCCAGAGGAACTAACACCATGGCTCAGATTTTGCAAGCAACGACGCGGTTGTAGCTCAGTTTCGGTTTTTCTCAGGTCGAGAATGCAACAGCAACAGTTCACAGCATTGTGGAAAGATTCAGGGAGTCTGGGGAAATCCCAGTGCAGAAAGACCAAGGACAGAAAGTACTGATGGAACTATGTGACCTCGGAGCCCTCATGCAGCACCGCATGAGAAACCTGCATGTTACCATGATCAATGGCCACATGGCCTAGGAAGCACCATTTCCAGTCAATACAGTCGTCCACAGAAATATAACTTAAACTATTTTACACAGGGAGGAGGTGGTGTATCAACTCTGAGCAGAAATGTTGTCTTCAGTCCCGAAGGATTAAAACTTACAATTAGGGATTCACAATCTTGGAATTTTGGCCGATATCCCATATGCCGATATTTTAAAACTCATGTGGCCAATAACCGATGTTGATACCGATATTAAAGCTGAGAATATAAGCAGTCATTGCAAACAGCGGTTTTGTTATCCATTTCCGACACTTAGGGGTGGGAAAAAATATCGATATACTGAAATATCGCAATATTGTCATATGCCAATATCAAATCGATATCTAAAAGCGCAGTATCGATCTATTTTACTTACAAAATCTCACGATATTTCATCGTTCGGTTACAAACTCTCGCAATATTTTGTGAATTTTTGCGACATTTTGTTAGTAAAATAGAAGAACACCGCGTTTTTAAATGTCAATATGATATCAGCATATGAAAATATTGCAAAATTTTCGTGAATTCTCGTGAGCTTTTGTTACAGAACGATGAAATATCGCAAGATTTCGTTAGTAAAAGAAATTGATACCGCATTTTTAAATTTCAATATAATATCAGCATATAAAAATATCGTGAAATTTTCGTGACTTCTCACAAGATTTCATAACACAATGAAATATCATGAAATTTCGTTAGTGAAATAGATCAGTACTGCATTTTTAAATGTCAATATATCAGCATATGAACATATCTCAAAATTTTTTTGTGAATTTTTGCAAGATTTCATAAAAGAACGATGGAATATCGCGAGATTTCATTAGAAAAGTAGATCGATACGGCGTTTTTAAATGTCAATATATCAGCATATAAAAATATTGGAAATTTTTGTGAATTCTTGCAAGATTTTGTAACTGAAGGATGAAATATCGCAAGATTTTGTTAGTAAAATAGATTGATACTGGGTTTTTAAATGTCAATATGATATCAGCATATGAAAATATTGCAAAATCCTCGTGAATTCTCACAAGATTTCGTAACAGAACCTCTAGTCTTTAGAAGTTTTAAAGTCTGTAAATCAGAAGTTTTGGAAGAAGTTGTTTTTGGGCTCTTTTAGACTAAACAGCGGCCTGATTGGTTAAATATTAGTTAGATATCGGTGGGGCGGCTGATGTCCGATACTCAGTTTTAAGGCTGATGCCAGGGGGATTAGGGGCGGGGATATGATGCATCCCACTTACAATGACAGTGCAGGGTCCTTCACTATGCCTGCTAATGATCATGTGTCCTGGCTGATACATTGTAAAGGAAAAGTGTCTCACAGTTTCATAAAGCAGTTTCATTCAGTCTAAACTGGACTGAATTGGATTATAATAAACCAGACTGGATCTTTAACTGGATTTGTACTGAGCTTGCTAATCTTGAGATGACTTTAGTCTTGAGATTGGTACCAAACAGTTAAAATGAAAATGAATACAGATTGAGACTGCAAGCTGAGTCCATGAGCTTCGACGCTGCTGCTGTTTGATAGAAACTCCTCTCCTGGGAAAGCGTTACTCACAAGGAGCAGCTGCAATGAATTCTGGATGACGTCTGATGATTTTAACAACATTAAGCTCTTAATCAGTCCCAACGTAACCAGATTAACACACCTACACTCCATTCAACTCTAATCCAGATCAACACTCAGTCATGTGGAGGGAGCTTTCCTTCATTTTAAAAATTTACATTAATAAAATCATCTTATTTTTAATTCATTTTAAATGAAATTTTATCACACTATTTTACTCCGTTGAACAGTTCCAACGGTGGCCTGCATGTTTGCATGTTCTTCTCCTGTATGTGCGGCTTCCTTCCACCGTCCAAAGACATGATGTTAGGTTAACTGATCACTTTAAATATTTTAATATTTCTATTAAAACCTGTACCGTTTACTATATTTTGCACGTCATGCTGCAACACGGAGGAACTGTTGCCATAGTTTCCATGTGCCTGTGTTTTGTCACATGATCGAAAACATGCAGAGCTGCTGTCATGTCTGCCGTTATGCATGACTTCAGTTCTGGTTTCATATTTTCATTCTTTCTTTATGGGACCAGAAGAGCTGCTGAACATTGATTTTAGATGTCAGTATCAAGCAAATTACATCCGTGTATTAACAACTTTTAGAGTGACAAAAAGAATCGGACCGGTGTTGTATCGGTTTGGGCTGATCCTCAAGGCTGCTGTATTGTTATCGATATCAGATGTGAAAAAGTGGTATCGAGCCATCCTTAGATCTCATTTAATTTAATTGACCAGTTTAAAGGGTTCCCACTCTTTTATTGAAATTATTTTCCAGGACTTTTCCAGGATATTTTCAGTACTTTTTCAGCTGCTACAGTATGACCCAAATTATCTCAACGTACACTAATAAACTCCACCCCAAGCTTTGGAGAGGTGCTATTTTCTACAATTGTATCTTATATATTTTTTTACATTTAACAGGATTGCTTCAATGTTCCTCTCCTTCTTTCTCTCTTCTACTTTCTCCACAAAATGTTTTTATAGGTTCAGTAAATCACCAAAACAATTTCCTTTAGTTAAACTGTTTACTGTTTATTTACAGTTAACTTGGTGCATCTGACACCCACATTCTTAAAGTAAAAATCACTGCAAAACTAAATCAAAAACATAAATATCAAAATCAAAAATGGAAAACTACAGTCATTTCTAATATTGGATGAATAATCAATCATTGTGCTAATTAACTCACTGGCTGCCATTCACGCGTTTCCACGTTAATTCAAATCCGAACGTTAACTGCCAATCGCGGTTTCCACGTTAATTAAGGGTTTTAATCGGGGGAGCTGTTTTAATCTCTGGCGCAGCTTGTCAGAGAGAACCAAGGGCTGATCATCTTTATTTTGGTAGTTTTCATCTAATCCAGCAGATGGCGGAGTCAGACAAGCTTAAAAAAACCCTACCAGGAAGTGATGCGGTTCTATGATGCTTCCTGTGTTAGCAGCTGTTAGCCCAAGAAGTATGCTGGATTCTGTTGCAAGGGGGAGAGAACATGGCAACCGGTCGTAATCAAAGCAGTTTAGGAGGTGGATGAAGGAGGAAAGTTTGTGGAAAAAGTGATCGGTGACAGACAGACACGATGGAAATACAGCAGCGAAGCGCGCCATCTGAAAGTGAAAGTAAGTCTACAGCACGCGGTTGTTTCCCGCGCGGGGGACTTGCACTTTTAACCACAAAGTGAGGACATTTTGGCCGGTCCTCACTAAAAAAGCCTAATAAAAAAACATTTTTGAGGGTCAAGATTTGGTTTTAGAGTTTAGGTTACAATTAGGTTTTGGTTATGGTTAGGACAGGGGTTAGGTTTAGGCAATCAGTTGTGATGGTTAGTGTGAGGGTAAGGGGCTAGGGAATGCAATATGTCAATGAAGGGGATGGGGATGTGGATGTCCTCACTGGTGTGTGTAAGAAAGTAAGTACAAGGATGTGTGTGTATGTGTGTGTTTGCAACAGCTTGTGCGTGCGTGTGTGTGTTTGCATCAGCTGGTGTGTGTGTGTGGTGCATAGATGTGCATCTGTATTTTATTGGACTCGCTGGACTTGATGATGAATCATCAGGTCAGGATCAGTGTGAGCTCCTCTGTCTGCAGACCAGCTGCATGTGTGTGTCTGTACTTGTTTTTCTAAAGAAATGGGCTTCATCAGGTGGACATGCTGGACATTTGGGGTCAGGCAGAGATGAGTGGAAAAAATGGACCTCAAAGTTTAACAGGTTTTTGAAAGAGGAGCAACTTTTGTTCTGAAAGCTACAAGAAAGAACTTTGACAGATTCCTCAGTGAGGTATCTTGTAACGATGGCAGCATCCATCCATGCTTCTTTTCTTTTGCTCTCTTCCTCTGATAACGTCTTCCTTGGTTTCGCTGATGGATTAGCCTCGGCACGCGTTCAAAATGGCCGGCGTGTTGATTCCTGCTTGCTAGTGTGCTGGGCGTCGTCGTAAAGCGAATCTCAGCTGAAGCGTGCGGTTCCAGGCAGAACCCAGAGAGCAGTTTGTCAGCTTCAGGACGTTTCTGGGCAACGATGAAAGGCATCAAGCAGAAAGCTGCACAGGTCAGGTCTTGGTTCTGCTGCTGGGATAAACGTGCTGCAGAGAAGGTTCTGATGAGAATCATCATCAGAGATCATTTTTCCAGTTTATCTGCTCTTCATCGGGTCTGCTGAAGAACAGAGATGAAATTCTTCTTATTGATCAAGTTCCACTGGAAATGAAAGCTCTCATTTCTTCTTTCACCTGTATAATGTTACAAAGATGAGGAACATCCGGTCCCAGACTGATGAAGGAAAACTGCTCCAACCGTCTGTTACTTTACGATTGGACTACTGCATTTCCTTATTATCACTGTTTGCAGGTTAAATAAAAGGTTAAGAGTACAGTTGTTAATAATGATTAATAAATTTCACTGAAAACATCTCATTAATAATTTAAACAATTGACTATTTGTTTAAATTATTCATCAGGCACAAATGCTGAACAGGTGCTAGGTGGGGAATTTGTTTATATTTATTTGTGTGTTTTTAAGAAATGTTTTGGGGATGATTTACAGATTAAAACCTGCATCTAGTAGACCGTCTACACACCTGTTCTTTTATTTTTGATGATTTTAGGTTTCATCTTTACATATTTATGAGGCAAATTTTTGTCCACGAAATTTTGTGGCGTTTATCAACTAAACAAACTGGGGTGTGCGATAGTACAAGATTTGATATCAATCTGATACCAAGTAAATAAAGGGTTAGTATTGTCAATACCGATACTGATACCTATACTTTTTAATGGGGCAACAGATTTATGCAAAGTGAATATTCTGAGGAATTTATGCTGTATTTTTCAACTCACTAATGTACTAAACAACCAAATTATTATCCATACCATAAAAATCTGAATTTGGCATTATCTCGATGAGGGAAGCTGGTTTTTGGCATGTAGATGCCTTGTCGCCAAGGGGAACCGAATCCACCAAAAACCACATGTCCTCTTTATTTATGAAGTTTGTGATCATTTAAAGCAGGGATGTCCAAAGTCTGTCCTCGAGGGCTGGTGTTCTGCAGGTTTTCAGGCTGTGTCTGAATGTACAGTACACCCTATTCCCTACATAGGGCCCAATGGGATCACACCATTTTGTAGAGGTGTCCGAATGTCCAGAGAGAAAAATGTAGTGCACTCAAAATTACCCACAATGTATCTTGAAAACTTGTGAGCTTTGATAGTCTGAGCTTTGATGGTCTCTAAATGGGCCAATATAGACCACAATATATTGCAGGCAATAGCACATCCCGGACAAGCCCCCAATTAATGTTACAAACCCGGCTCAGCTAGGGAAGAGGGGGTGGTAACATTAAAACCAGAGAGAATAGAATTAGCTCAAAAGTATTTATTTCAACTTAGAGAGCACCAAAGTGCAGCTACAACACACCAGAATATGAGCAGAAACAAAACACAACCTACAATATACAAAGGAAATCTAAGCCAGCAAAAATATCCAACACAACCACCTAACGCAAGACTAAAGTCAAGCTAATTGGCAAGCTGTTCTGACTCTAAACAGCTGCCCTGAACATCCATCTGAAGCCAGCGTAAGTAGTTAAGCGGCCAGGCAGATCCAGCTAGTCGCAGACCGGAGGTGGCACAGCCAACCAGATAAGGAAGTCAGCAGAGGAGGAACCAGCCAGGTGAACAGAGATCCAGGAGAGCCGGCCAATCACCTAGATGCAACCACACACAGAAATCTACATTTATGTCCAAGACCGGCTTGGGGCCGTAACAAGCACTGAATGGCGCGAGGAGGCGGACTTCAACTGCCACACTGCATTTGGTTCAGCATGGCATTGTACATTTTATATTATGGTTTATATAATAAACGTTCGGCATTGTAAACCTACCAACTTCTTTAGAAATGGCTCATGGTCAAACATGGAGGACAACGTGAAAGTCATTGTGGTAATTGATAGAAGAAAACATCCCAGTTTCTAGTACCCACAGAAATACTGTAGTTTTTAAAGTACTTAGTTGTGAAATGGAGGCTCTGTGATGCCCGCACAGTAGACCAGTACCGCACTAAAGTTAAAGTGGGATAGATCTGGCTACTTGGCCACAGGAATATCCCTTTGGCTGACTGGTAAGCAGGACTCTCACCCGGGAGTCTGTGGGATTGGGACCCCGCCACAATCTGGCGTTGTCGGCAGGATGCTGATTGCGGCACACAGCTGAGAACAATTAAGTTCAATCAGGTAGAAAATGATCTAAATAGTGGAATCAGAACACAACCTGAAAGTTTCCAGTTGGGTTTGAACCCACGTCGCAGGACTGTTCTGATCCATAGCCCATAAACTATCCACTTGCACCCCCACCCCGCGTTGTGTGCTTTGCCACCCCTGGTTTAAAGCCTTACATTTAGGTTTTTATAATTAGGTGTGCAGACACAGTCATCACTGGTGTCATTATTAAAGCATGAATAACTGGACCCATCACCCACTTTCTCCTCCATAATTATGAAGATGATAGTTTTCAACATTGAAGTATTGATATAATTGCACTTGTATTGATTGATGTCAATTGATATTTGTATCGATACGCCCACCACTAAAACAAACTGTTGCAACTGATAATATCAGTAATGTCGCATCCCTCAGAGCTGTTTACTCCCACTGCCGCCAAACGCAACGCTTTGGAAAAAGACAGAAAATACAGCATGTTCCTTTGGGCTTCCTCTCAACACGCTGCCACCAGGTTTAAGGCTGTGTGGAAACAGAGAGGCGACCGGGGCCGCAGCTGATAAATCCCAGACTGCTTATGCAACCGGCGGGCAAAGCCGAGCACATTCAGCGAGCCAAGGCGATGATCGCAGCCACGTCCACCCCCGCCGATGCAGCCGTGCTGCCCTCCAACAATCACAGCAACACCATCTTCATCCTTTTCTTTCCCCCAGTACATGTGCTGCCAACACACACACACACACACACTCCTGCTTCCCACGTGATAAACTGCAGCAATGCAACATTTAGCCATTAAATTTTCACTCGACGCACACTTTGTCTTCTGTTTACAGAAAACCAGCATGATCAGAAGTGGCCGAACACTGCACACACACACACACACACACACACACACTGTGTGTGCATGTGTGTGTGTGTGAGACCATACTGACAGTGAACAGTGTGTAAGAGAGAAAATAATGAGCGAGGGAAGGCAGAGACAGCAGCACACACTGGTAAAGATGGTTGAGTAGAAAAGCACCAGTCATTGTGTGTGTGTGCAGGGGATGAATCCAGCCAACAACACCTCTGATACAACCGTGATGCAGATTCTCAGACTGCCAGATGGTTCGTTTTGGGTTTTTTAACCACTTTTACAGCTTAGAAATAAAAACGTATTCCTTTATATATGTTTGCATACATCTTATCCAACTTAAACATCATCCACTTTACCAGGACCACATTCTAGTACCAGGTTGGACCCTTTTTTCCTCCAGAACCACCTTAATTCTCGGTGCCATTGATCCGACAAGGTGTTGGAAACATTCCTCAGAGGTTTTGCTAATTATTGACACGATAGCATCACGCAGTTGCTGCATCCACGATGAGAATCTCCCGTTCCACCACATCCCAAAGCTGCTCTGCTGGGCTGAGATCTGGTGACTGTGGAGAACATTGGAGTCCAGTGAACTCATCGTCATGTTCCAGAAAGCAGGTGGAGATGATGTGAGCATCAGGGACTAAAATATGTCCCACGATAATTTCTGTTTTTTATCACGTTAATGATAAGTGACAATAAAAAATAATCATTTATATAATAAATCCATCACTATATTCTAGGAATGCGCACTATAATTGGCCCCCTATCGGTATCGGCCTATATCAGCCTTAAAACGGAGTATCGGACATCGGCCACCCCACCGATGTATAACCAATATTTAACCGATCAGGTCGATGTTTCTAAAGACTAAAAAAAAAGAAAAAAACTTTTTCTTCTTCAAAAACTTCTTTTTTACAGACTTTTAAAACTTCTAAAGACAAAAGTGGTGGGAAAAAATATCAATACACTGAAATATCGCAATATTTTCATATGCTGATATCCTATTGACATTTTAAAATGCAATATCGATCTTTTCCTCATGGAATCTTATTTCATCATTCTGTTATGAAATCTCGCAAGAATTCAAGAAATATGTGATGTTGTAACAGAACGATGACATCTCGCTAGATTTTGTAAGTAAAATAGATCGATACTGCATTTTTAATTATTGATTTGATATTGGCATATGAAAATATCACGATTATTCAGTGTATCAATATTTTTTCCCACCCCTATTTTTCAGTGTTGGAAATGGATAACAAAACTGCTATTTGCAATGACTGCTTATTTTCTCAGCTTTAATATTGGTATCGATATCGGTTATCGGTCACATGAGTGAGTGATTATGTGAAAGTTTTCCCCCAACTTTCACATAATGGAGTTTGCTGGCAGCTTATCCCAAAAAGTCCATAAAAGTCCACAAAAACTTGTCAATATTCCTCCATACTGCTCATCCAATATAATCCAAGTGTCCTGAGTGGGTAGTATCCAGAATTTACTGGAAATGACATGATTTACTATATTTTAACAGCTACCATACCACTGCTGTTGCTTTTTCTCTGCAATGATCTCAAAATTAATCAATGCTAACCTCCTATTGCCGCCATGTTTATTGTTTTGTTTACAAGATGGAATATGTTTCTCGACCTAGAGAACATTATAAATAAGTTCAATAAATGTTAAAATGTTAAAGATAGAGTCCAGAGTTTCCCCCCCTGAAAATAAACGCTAGACTTGACTTGACTCTGCAGTACAATGGGCGGGTCTCAGTGGGCAAAGCCCGCCCAATCAGAAATCAGGCCCTCCCGTCCTTTTTATTTTAAATTATCATACAAATTAAATTTATTTAACATCTATTTTTTAGTAGTTTTTAATAATCTTGTGTCTATCACCAAATCTTGTGATAATTTGAAAAAATATGTTTATAAGTTATCGCGATGTTTTATGCAAAGTCATTGGTTGGCTTTAATTAAAGGTACAGTATGTAAGAAATACTGACATCTTGTGGTAAAGATGGGTCTTTGAAAGTAAAGATGTTTTCCTTCAGATGACTTCATATTCTAAGCACTGTTGAGAATATATGGTGGCTGTTAGTGGCCAAAATTCTCCCAGACAAAAAGATGTTTTCATCTGTGACTGGACTATGAGTAACTACTTTTAATGTCTTTTAAGGCGTTACCGATCCAAAACAGTCTCTAACTCCCATTAAACGAAGCTGAAACAGCAGTTTCAAAGTTCAGAGGGATCTCAATTCACTCACATTGTTTTGTCCATTCAGGGACACCATAGTAAAAATGGTGGAACAAATATGGCAGCCTTCATATGTGCACCGCCCAGCAAGTAGATATAAATGACTCCCTCTAAGATAATAAACATATAACAGCTATTCTATTGCAGTGATTACACATAAATAGAAACACACTTTTGAATTACACATCACATTTTTCTGCCATTGACCTTTGATTTTTAACATACTGTATCTTTGAGTAGTAGTAGACTGATACCTGTAGACAACAGACATAAGAGGCGGTTCAGTAATACCATGATTCAACCCCTTCCGGGCAGCTTGAAAGTTGCCAGACCTGGCAATCGTGTCAGTCACGTGTTTTATGGACAGGATATTAGCATGTCCGGTTTTTGTCTGCTGCAAATGTCTCCCTCATGTTTTACAGAGTTGATGTAAGTTGCACAAAACTAAACAGGATCAGTCTGGTTCAGCTCATGTAGCTTTTCTCTAAATGAATTATATAAAGTATCTGTACAGGTTGTTTGCTGAGTGTCCCAACCACAGCTCCCTTTGACTGGGATGTAGTTTGTCACGATGAAAACATCTGTGTTGTTCTGTGTGACGTGTGATCCATTGAACTGAATGTATCTCTCATAACATCACTGATCATGTTCTTGGATTAACTGATCTCAGACAGGGTGAGATCAGTTAATCCAAGAGAAAGTCTGATTATTGGTTGAAATTACTAGAATGATTACGCTATATTATATCTGTGTTTGTCACAGCTGATATAAGAGAGGTCAAAGTCAAGGCGAAGTGTTGGCAAAAGTTGTTTTTTTTTTAATAGTAGAGTAAAATACTTCTTTTAGAGGTATTATATACTTTGTCTGCTTCAGTATAGGTGAAATATTGAATTAATAACCTAGAATTTGGCCTGACCTGTTAATGTGTCCTGGAGCAGGGTCTCCCACGTTGTTATGCTTGTTACTACAGTAGCCCTGATGGGACAAACCAAACACTGGTTGGCTGTAGGTGGCTGCATATTCAGCTGGTTGTAGTGCACAGTTTGTGCCACTAGATGTCACTACATTCTTCACACTGGACCTTTAAATTGAGCCTCTTTTAGAAAAGTACTTGTTTTGGAGCTCTGGATGATTCTGGATTGAAAACTATATTGTTTTAAAAACAAATACATGTAAAATTCTTTATCATTCATTTTAAAAAGTTAACGTGGAGGTTTATTGTGGGTTTAAATCTCAGCTGTAGCTTTTCGGTGATGAATAACTGTGTTCATGGTCGTCTGTGTGATGGGTCGCCCACGCCTGACCAGGATAAAGTGCTCAGAGAAAATGGATTCACATTGTTTGAGGTGTAGGGCTAATAATAAAACCCCCATCCAGTGAAGGTCTATTTCAGCACACCCCCCTCTGTGGGATCAGTCATATGAATTTTGCAGACAGTTGTTGTTGAAAAATATTTCATCTATGTTACCCAGCCATGTCTGAGAGAAAAGATGTTAACTTGTGAAACTGGATGTGATAAAGACGACCAGCAGCCACTTTTAGCGCCAGCGCCGGCCGAACACTCGATGGTCAAGCATCTGCTGAGTACCAGACTGTCTACGTAACCTTCGCTATGATCTGTGACTCATCATGCTGGAGTGTTTTTCTATGTGTAGTCTGCCTTTAATGTGCCACAAAGAAGCTTAGACTCACTTTGATCATCTGTCTCAGGCTTAACACACACACACACACACACACACATATATGCAACCAACCTTCCACAAAGCCTCAAAATACATTAAATAACTTCATCACAGCTTATTAACTTGTTAAAAGGTTATAGTAAGCTGACTTGACGTGACCATGAGAGCGAGTCAAAAGTAAACTAGTCAAACTGTGAATACAACCTGATAAATTTGTAGTTTTTTTATTATTTTCTTTTTATGTTTGGTAAATGAATTAAATGAATAAACAACACTAAACTAGACAAGACCGCCTAAACCGAGACCAAGACCAGAGAGTATCAAGCCCAAGACTAGTTCAGCTCGAGGCCGCCCCCAAAAATAATTTTTTTGCGACTTTGCATAAGTTGTAGAACCTAAGCACCATACCGGGTTCAGCTGCTATAAATATGAGATGGTATTATTTGGTACTTGAAAGGGGCGTATAATGATATAATATATATATATATATATATATATAATAAAACAAACTGCCTGCCTGGATATTATAGATTAGGGCTCAAAATTTGATTGTGATTTCAATTTTTGTGTCAAACAATCTCCAAAAATTGAGTTGAAACATTTTTTTTTTCCCATTTTTCTTGGCACAATTTCTAAAAAGTTATTCTGAGGTTATCCCAGGTAATTTGTTGGGCCTGATTAAAAACATTTTAGATTTGCAGTGTTATAGCATTGAACTAAAGCTTAAGAGAGTTTATTTTGGGACATTTTTTAAATAAAAATAAATACATTTATTTCATTTTTCAAATAAAGAGAAATTGCAGAACAGCTGGACACATCGTTTATTTTGGATAAATGTATGTTTTTCTATCATTTTCGCGTTAATTTAACATTCAAAGTATATTTGTTTTATTTGTTTAATGTTTTATACATTGCAAAACAGCTGTAAGGTGCATATTTGTAGCCTATATTTATTTTCAGTGCTAGAAAGAAATGCTAAATTAAAGCATTGTGTGTCTAGAAAATAATCATTGAATAATCGTGATTTCAATATTGGCCAAAATAATCGGGATAATGACTTTTTTCCATAATCGAGCAGCCCTACTATAGGTTACAAATCCCTTCGAGACCACTCGGCCAGTCCAAGATATTGCGAGACCGAGACCAAGATTAAAGACTGCCGACAAGACCAAGACCATGAACAAGTGGTCTCAAGACCGCCCAGAGGAAAAATTTACTTCTCAAAGCTTTCTCTTTTTCCTCATCCCAGCCTCATTCAGATTTAAAAACTTCTCATGAATGTCTCTTTTGTTTCTCCTAAAATTCACAAGGAGAAATCGTCTTATTTGAGACTTAAAGCAGACATCTTGAGAATTATTTGAGAAAGGACTGAGATCTCCTTTGAAACTGGTAGTGAGACTAGGGGCCGTTCACACGAGGACGATTCCGGGTAAAAATGACAAAATATTTGATCGGAAGTGCCTTTCGTTCACACGGCAACGGCGTTATTCTGGGTTGAAGACGCAAAAATCTGAAGAGTCATTCCAAAGTGTAATTCCTGAAGACGCGACGCTGTTGCGTTCTCGTCTGCACGGCCCAAAACGCAGAAATGAAGGTGGACCTGCTCACGCCATGATCACGTCGGACTGCGTAGGCCACTCGGTAGCCTATGTAGCCCGCACACTTGGTCATGTGCAGGTAGTGTTTATTCAGTCTTTGGTGCAGACCCTGAAATGGGACGTACCTCACATCAACCCAGCGGCTCTAAGGTAGATTCTGCGCATGCGCGCAGACATGGTGGAGTTTATCACAGCATAGGGCTGGGTGATGAACCGAAAATTTACCAACACTGACATTTACAGCGATAACAAACGTAATTTTTTCCCATGTCGGTATGTTTGGTGCTGCGGCCCCTTTAAGAAAGCAGGCAGCGGAATTGCCACATGGGACGTTTTTGTTCTCTCAAACTTGTCGTAGTTTCTTGTAACGTGACTTTCCTGCACTGGAGCTTCGTGTTTTTCATCATCTTTTGCATGTTTTCTGTACAACAAATGTCTGTAAATGATCAGTGATGTTTATTTGATGCCAGTGTAAAAGTAATAAATGTTTGAAGGAACGTTGTTTGTGTTGAACATATGACAACGGTAGTGATGCTAATTGCGTTAGCCTGTCTATGGGTTTGTCAATGTTAAGTTAGCATTCATGCTAATCGATGGTCGTGTGTGCATTTAAAGGAGCTGTATCATGCTTTTCAAATGTTCCAAAAGTCAAATATAGGCATTTATAAGCTAGATATGTTCCCATCGTTACTATAGAAACTAATTTGGTGTTAAATATTAGTTTTTCGATGCATCTAATTTCCAACACGGAAGTAAGATGGCTGACTGTCCTGAACCGCGGAGCTCTCGACCAATTGCAGCATGTTTTACGCCCATTTCATGACGTCGCCCCCGGAAGAGACACTTATTCTGAAGGGTCACAGAATTGTCTGTAGCACCGGCACCGGCACCTCTCATGTGGATGTTAGTAGTAAACATTGATGGATAATTACTCCGATCGACGGGATAAAACAGACCAGCCTGTTATGGAGCTGTATGCGCTCGACCCAGAGTCTGATATGGAGTTTGAAGTATACGCAGTACCACAGAAGTACCACAGAGACCCCTGACAAGCAAGTAATGGAGTAATTTAGCGAACAAATCATAGGCTAACAGTTAGCGCTGAGCTAAGCAGCACTCACATGGATCTTGTAAACATTGATGGATAATCGGACTCCGATCGACGAGATCAAACGGAGCAGCCTGTTATGGAGCTGTATGCGCTCGACCCAGAGTCTGATATGGAGTTTGAAGTACACGCAGTACCACAGAAGTACCACAGAGACCCCTGACAAGTAAGTAAATTAGCGAACAAATCATAGCCTAACAGTTAGCATTGAGCTGAGAGATGTGTTGACTCACCAGTGTTGTTGTCTGTCCATGCGCGTTTTTATAGTAGGAACTGCGTCAGGTTTCAGAAGTAATCCCAGAGAAAAAAACACTTTACTGCCGAGATTCATGAAGTTGTCAGGAGTGAAGTTCACACACAAAGTTGAGTTTTTTCCCCCTGCTCCTGAAGTTATAATCCAACCACTTCTGGCAAGTCGATTCATCCAGTACAACAAATAAACTCCCACGCTGAACATAACCACGCTGAACGTAACTGCATTTTCCCCAACTTGCTGTCCTCTAGAGCTTAAAAAAAAAAGAAGAAAAAAAAAGGAAGAAAAATTCTCCTGAACTCTGGATCAAACGTCTGTTAGCTGATGGCTGCTTGTCTCTGAGGAAATCTTCCTGCAGGTGTTAGTTTCTTCCTCAGAGAGTGTGTATAGGATTCTCTGAGTTTCTGTTCAACAGAGGGCGTCTTGCTACGATACTGAGCATGCGCATTTGGACTTTCGTGATTGGTGCCACGTTCATACGTAGCGGGGGTGGGTAGTCAGCCGTTTGCAGGGAGGTAGCGCTTGGTTTAAATATTCATGTAGATTACTCAAATATGCATGAATGAAGAAAAATAATTATTTAAATCATTTCTTGATGAGGAAATAACACACTGACATGCTGAAAAGCTCTTAAAAGTCCATTTTTCATGATAGGGCTCCTTTAATGGGAGACTCAGAACTGGTTTTCATTGACACAAAGTAATATTTACACATATGTAGGCTAAATAAGAATCTAACTCATTCGAGTTAATCAATTTATTCATTAATTTGTATATTTGTATTTCAGTTTCACAGTACTTCTTATATGTCCAAAACATCTACTGGGTGTTTATTGAGGAACCTGTTAATCTATCTAGCAAACAAGAAGTCACATGAAGTTCCAGTTAAGGCAGAATATCTTTTTTAATAAAATGAAATTAAAGTATTTTTAGTCTGTTTTGGCTGGTTTATCGTCCATTTATCGTTACCGAGGTGAACTGCTCAATATATCGTGATATTTATTTTTTGGCCATTATCGCCCAGCCCTATCACAGCACCACCCATCGGCCTGGCGTGCATATCCAAATCGATTTCCACCCATTCTTGCGTCCTTGTATGCACGCAGATTTCTTCATGGCCCGGGCGATTATGGAAAAAAATTATCACGATTATTTTGAAATTATAATTATTCAAACGATTATTTTTTTAGTTACATATATGTATTTATTTAGCATTTCTCTCTTTTAAACACTTCATTGATATTTTACGCAAAATGTTCAAATTGAAAATGAATATAGGCCACAATTATGTACTCTGCAGCTGTTTTGCAACGTAAATGAATAAAATTTAAATAATGCAACGAGAAATATAGACGTATCCAAAATAGACAGTGTCCAGCTGTTCTGCAATTTCTCTGGATTTGAAGAATAAAATAAATATATTCATAAAAAATCAACAAATTAACTTTAAGCTTTAGAGCAATACAACATTGCACATCTAACATGTTTGTGAATGACTCCAAACAAACTGCATGCCACTGAAATTCATTTTGATTTCAGAATAACCTTCAGAAATGGCGTAATGAGAAATGGCAAGTAAATCGTTTCAACTCGATATGAGTTTAAAGATCGTTTGATCCAAGAACTGGAATCACATCAAATTTCAATAATTGCACAAACCTAACGCTGCTCACGCGGGTAAAAAGATGAAGAGGAGACGCCACTTTTGCGTCTCTTCTGATCATCATGGACGCAAACTGGGACTTTTCTATGTGAGGACGAGATTCAGAAACAGGAGAAATTATTGTCTCATTAGGTCTCACGTGGATCTCACATTTGTCTAGAAGTAAATGAAACCTTTATGAGATCTCTTTCCAAAATTATCTTCCTCCGGGGGGGTCTCGAGACCAAGACCGGTCTCAAGAACTGCAAGTCTAGTCACAGGAAAATCACTGTCACGTCAGTGCAACAGCTTTGAAAGACAAGGAAGCAGACAAATGCACATGCACTAGCTGCTGCAGACACCTGACACCCCCCTCCCCCGAAATGCATGGTGCGAGGGTGAAGGGGGGGGGGGGGGGGGGTGTACATGGATGTGTTGTGGTCAGTAACACGCATTCCTCTGCACACCACAACAGCATGAAGGCAGCCGTGTCTGCTGCGGGATGGGGGGGGGGGATAAGAGGAGGTCTCCAGCTGTGTTTTCACGCGCATCCTCCTGCACAGAAGGAGCCAATCAATCACAGCCTGGATAAAACATATTACAGCGATCCGCTGTCCCAGCAGGTGGTGTTCAGCTGAGCGCACGCGGTGCAGGTGAGGACGGTCCGGGTTTAAATCCCGCTACTCACCGCTCAGTTGTTTCCCGTATGGAGGCTGAGATGTCCCGCCCTGTCAGCCCAGACTGCTGGTGAACACGCAGGTAGAAGGGAGCGCATGCTAAGGCCAGGTGAGCCAGGAGAGACGCCCGCTCGAGGTGTAAGCCGCGCGGATGTGGCGCCGAGCATCCTGCACCCCCTCCAGCTCTGCGTCCTATTGTCTCCGCATCGCTCTGTCCTCTAGGATGGGAGGAGAGGAGGGGGGAGAAGGAGAGGAGAGGAGAGGAAAGGCCCTCCCCCTCCTCACCGCTCTGGCCAATCACAGCGCTGCTCCGCCGGGAGCTGCCGCTGCTCGCTGTCTCCATACAGACTACGATGCCTTCACGGGATATCGGGAAATTTCAGCAATTCCTCTGAGAACGCGAAGACAAACAACAAAAGTTTGATGTTTAATCAAACATCATTAACATGTTGTAAAGATAAACAAATGTTTACTGGAAGTAGCTGTTAAAGGTAAAGTGTAAAAACAGGCATCGTTTCAAATTAGGAGACATTTAAGGACCTTAGGTTGAATTTTTTTTCTAAAGCCTCCTAACTTCTCATCTGTTCACCCTTTAAGTCTTGACTCATAGTAGACTGTATTTACTTGCTAATTTAAAGCACCCATACCATATGTTTGATGGGGGCCCAGGCAGGGTAAAGGGTGACATGTAAATGAGACCTTAAAGGTACAGCATGTAAAAAAAAAATCATAGGTCAATGGCAGAAAAATGTAATATGTAATTCAAAACTTTGTTTCTATTGATGTATAAGTGCTTCACTAGAACAGTTCTTATGTGTTTATTTTCTTAGAATGAGTCATTTATATCTACTTGCTGGGGGTGCACATACACGGAGGCTGCCATATTTTTACTATGGTGTCCCTGAATGGACAAAACATTGTGTGTGAGGTAAGAACCCTCTGAACTTTCAAACTGCTGTACCAGCTTTGTTTAATCGAAGTTAGAGACTGTTTGGGATCAGGCAGGGTAGGGGATCCTGGAAAAATGGTTTAGGCAAAAATATACCCCCCCTCCTGAAACCACGCCTCCAGAGCACACGAACGCATGTCGTCATGGTTATCGGCGAAGATAACCGAGTGGCTAGCTTGTTAGCTTCCAAGTAAATAGCAGAGGAATCATGTTTCTAAAAGTGATAATTATCTCACCTCCAACTTCTTCTGCAGTGTAAAACATCCTCACTGCAAACACCAACACCTCCATGACTTGATCCACATCCGTTTTTTTTCTTTTAAGGGGAGACAGCGGCATAGATAAGAGCAGTGAGCAGCCATGTCTCAGTTCGTCAGACGCTCACAGCGAGTTGCGAGCGCACACGAGGAGCATGCAAGCGCAACAAACGGCAGTCGAGTTTGATGGACATAATAATCATTCAATCAATAAGCATGGGCCATTAGCAGCCCCAGCCAATGACATTCATTGCATTGGAAGGGGTTTTTAAAGTCCTGTACATTTGATTAATTTTTTTACATTTTTGTGTCAGAACATTTAATTAATTGGCTGCAATCGGGGTGTGAAGAAGATTTTAAGCAATATAGTAAAAAATGCTCCTGGAAAACATCATCCACCCTGTCTTTAAAATATATTATAAATAGTTACTCATAGTCCAGTCATAGATACACCTGAAAACATCTTTATTTCTGAGAGAATTTTGGCCACTGACGGCCACCGTACATTCACAACAGTGCTGGAGAATAGGGGATTATCACGCTTCCGCGTTCCGGTTTCCGTAAGTTGAAACATTTGGCACTTCCTCTTCCGGGCCATGTTAACGACAGCCGTTCCTGCTCTGTTATACTGTTTAAATCGGATAAACCCAAACATATGAAGTTTCATTCTAGACTGAAGTGATACTGGATCAAAAGCTGGATCAAAGCGATCGATTTGCCGCGGTGAAGGGCCGAACTTTATAATAAAACACACGTTTGTTTGTCCCCGTCGGGGGCACAACACCGGCACTTCACAGCATGCTAGCATTAGCCAGCTAACGTTTACTGACGTGCTTAACATTGTGCGTCTTAAAACACACAAACATCTGAAAATCGGATCTGTACCTCCCCGTTTCCAGTGGAACAACTGGGGACTGCCAAGAAAGGAGACGCTTTCAGATGCTTGTGTGGTTTCAGCCGCACAAAGTTAGGCCGTCATCAAGCTGGCTAATGCTAACCTGCTAACAATAGTCCGCCAGCTACATATCTGTTAAACTTTGTAAATCGGATAAACGCCAATGCCAAGTTTTCATTCCAGACTGAAGTGATGCTGAGGAAGAAGTGGATTAAAACGACCGATTCGCCGCGGTGAAGGACCGAACTTTATAATAAAACGACACACGTTTGTTTGTGGCCGGCAGACTGCGCAGTCGTGTTAGCAGGTTAGCATTAGCCAGCTCGATAACATGCCTAACTTTGTGCGGCTGAAAACACACAATCATCTGAAAGCGTCTCCTTTCTTGGCAGTCCCCAGTTGTTCCACTGGAAACGGGGAGGTACAGACCCGATTTTCAGATGTTTGTGTGTTTTAAGACGCACAATGTTAAGCACGTCAGTAAACGCTAGCTGGCTAATGCTAGCATGCTGTGAAGTGCCGGTGTTGTGCCCCACCGGCAACAAACAAACGTGTGTTTTATTATAAAGTTCGGTCCTTCACCGCGGCGAATCGATCGCTTTGGTCCGGCTTGGATCCAGTATCACTTCAGTCTAGAATGAAAACTTAAATATGTTTGGGTTTATCCAATTTAAACAGTATAACAGAGCAGAAACGGCTGTCGTTAACATGGCCCGGAAGAGGAAGTGTCAAAAGCCGGCAACTTCCGGTAAGCGTGATAATCCCTTATGATGTCATTTGAAAGAAAACATCTTTTCTTTCAAATACCCATCTTTACCACTAGATGTCAGTAATTCTTACAAACTGTACGTTTCCCCCCCAAACACACTTTATTTATTGGTTTTATACATTTGAAGAACAAAAAACAAACAGAGCATAAACAGAGTGATTACAAGACAGCCCCCTCTTTCCCCCTCCCATCCCGAAGCAAATCAAAAGGGACAAAAGGCTGGAAAAATTACTCTACCAAACAAAACAATAATACACACATAAACAGAAAAAAATAGATAAAAAAGATTTTAAAAAATAGATACATAGAATAAAAAAAATAGAATAAAATAAAATAAAAGAGAAAACAAAAAAGAAAGAAAAAAAAAGAGGGGGTGGGGGGGAATTGGTTTGCCTTTCAAATTTGCCCGAGCAGCAAATTAAAAAGGGGTTGCGATAACCGGGCAAATTTATGGCTAGAATATTGAAGCAACAACCTTATCCTCTCCAACTTCAAATGATGCAAAACCTCTCTGACCCAGTGTCGGTAAGAGGGTGGGGCACCCCCCTTCCAATTTAGTAAAATTACCCTTCTCGCAAGCAGGGTGAGGAAAGCAGTACAATCTGACTGCGTCCTAGGGAGATGGTCATCCTTATTCTGAATCCCAAAGATGGCCGTAAGAGGATTCGGTGTAATTGGTACGTCAAATGCGTCAGAAATGACGGCAAATATAGGGCAACAATATCCATGAAGCCTTGGACGAGACCAGGTGTGAGCCAGAGTAGCGGGTAGGGATGGGCGATATGGACTAAAAAATGTATCACGATAATTTTGTCTTATTTATCACGGTAACAATAAGTGACGATAAAAACTATCAAAAAAATATTTTGTATTATAAATCTATCACTAAATTCTGTCTTGAAAGCCCTACAAAATACTAGAAGCCACTAAACTATATCAGTTAAGTTCAAGTAGAGCACCTGTACTGCAAAACTGTAGTGACACCATTCAAACAAGTCTGAAACATGAGAGACCAAATTCCACATTTATTCAAATGATGCAAACAGCAAAACTAACTTGGCTTATTTATAAAAACCAAAGTAGTGCAACTGCAAACACAACCTGATAAATTGTCATATCACGATAAATACGATTAATTCAAATTGTTATTCTTTGACGATATATCGCACATGATAAAATATCGCCCATCCCTAGTCGCGGGTGAGCCTGCATCTGCTACATGAGCCATCCATTGTCTGATACGTCTTTGAGATCTTGGCCTTAGACACGTGCAGTCTGTGCACTTCCTTGAATTAGAGCAAGCCGTGCCGAGCACAAATTGAGGAAGAATGGATTCTGGAAAGGGCATTCGGCCATTTTGTGCCAGTGATCTGAATACTCAAATCGGACTGCCGTGCTACCCTCGCTGTGTCAGAAGAGGTCCTCTGAAAAGATGACAATTTCATGTAAATGGTGGAAAGTAATCCTTTATTAGTCAGTTCTGCAGGAAAAAGGGAATCTATGGGTAGTTGTTCGGGGAACTCAGGAAATGAGCTTGTACGATTACGGACCCAATCGCGACCCTGTAGAAACCTGAAAAAAGTGTGTGCTGGGCAAATTAAATTTTACTTAAAGTTACTCACAGGAAGCGAAAGTATCTGCAACATACATGACCTAACGCCCTTTTCACACCATGACAAAAAGAAATTACTCTCAAGAGAGGGGGAAATTGATGATTTGCCGCTATCGGGGCTTGGATCGAGCCAGCATGCCATCCAAAATGTTTGCGAATCTGGGCCCATATACGTAAGGAGTGGAAGACTAGGGGTGTGTTTGAAGTGTGACGCGGTATGATAGGCATCGCCGAGTATAACAAAGCTGGAAGTGATATGGGAAGGGTGGCATCAGCTTCTACTCGAACCCACGCGAGTGGGTGATTGACAGTGTATGATTGAAGCCAATATGTCAAGGCCCTCAAATTGCTTGCCCAGTATACAGCATACTGTACCTTTGAAGGTGCAACATGCAACAAAGTCAAAGCTCAATGATCAAAAAGTTCGATATACAGTATCATTAAAAGCGTGTTTCCATTGGTATCTAATCATTTTACTTACATAAATGTGTTCCTTCTCTTGGAGTTAAATCTACTCACCGTGGGGCCACATTAGGGCCATACCTAATAGGTCAAGTTTTGGATTTGAAAATTAGGGAAATTTTCCGGCACCCACTATGAGCCTTCCAACCATCTCAACCAAACTTCAGTTTTCCTTACATTTTAGGACAAGTCAAGTGTATAAAAAAAATCTAAAATAACCACTTAGTAGGGGAGAGCGGGGTAATGTGAGACATTGGGTAATGAGAGACACCTACTGTTTCCCATTACCCACCTGCCAGGATGGAGAAGTTGTGCTGATGCCGTATTAAGTATGTTTTTTCACAAAAAAAATTTTTTCTTTCTTTTTTGCATGTAAAAGTAAATTTTCTTGCTGTGAACTTTATCAGCTGTTGTGTCAAAGCAAATTGATTCAGTAAAAAAAAACTTGTATCAAACATGTGAAGCCATGTGTTTGATTCTGGTTAAAGATTAGCCTGGATTGCCAGATATGTTGTTTTTTCTTAAAAAAAAAAAAAAAGTGGCTCTGGGGTAAAGTGAAACACTGTCTTGAAGCACAAGTTTAGTTTAGTCTTAAACATGTTTTAGTGTAATATTACATTACATTTGTTTTATTTTTTACGTTATAAAAAGCCTAGCCTGTATGCATACTAGGTACTGTAGTTCTGATTGTCCTTTGTCCTGACCCCACACTGTGAATGCTAACAGCTGAATGCAAGTCTGCTGCTGCATGATTAAGGCTACAGTATACTTCTCCGACTACGTAATGCGTTATCCAACTGCGTAACAACGGAGACCCCTCCAGCCTTCATAGTTCTCCGTCATGCTGCCGGATACGCAGTGCAATTTCCCGCCCGATAAGTAGGGGTCGCCACACAAGACTGACCTACTCATATGATGACGTCCGAGAGAAAGACTATTGTTGTTGCTGCAGCTGAATGACAGAGATACTTTTGATGCAAAATAAAGACGATGGGGCGATTTTGGTATTTCCTCACTTCTTCAGTCAAACGTTCTTCGGTTGGACTCATATCTACATCTTCGTAGGCTAGCTGGTTTAAAAATGGCGCTGCTAGTGTTTACGTAGTGGTAGGCCAATCACAGCTCTTGTCGTCTCCGTCGTCCCTAGACGGAGTGACGGACACTTAAAAAATATTTTGTGCAGCCGGAGACGATGGAGAGGCTCTCCGACAGGCTCTCCGCCGACGTAGAGGGCTCTCTGTAACCTACGTAGAGCACTTAACGGACGACTTTAAATTAGGCTTTACTGAGTGACAGCATTCCCTGAATGTAAAAAAAGGGAGGTGCTGTTCATAAAGGCCATTTCTGAGCTCCACACCAAAATGTCTCATGGTTATTTTTGTAGAAATAGACAGCTATTACACATTTTGCCTGTCAGAGAGCGATTTGTGACCCTTTACACAAGATTATAAATACCAATGAGGGAAATTTTAGCGGGTATTTAAAGGGATACCGTGTTAACTTTTGAGCCAAACATTGGCCTAAAGTAAGTACTAATAGATGATTGCAGGGGTCAATATACAGCACTTGACACGTCAGTGCTCTGAGGGGGCTGCCCTTCTCAAAAACCAGACATTGTAACTTTGCAGGAGCAGATCTGCCTCTCATTGGATCATGTGACCTGGAGTGCTTTGCTTTATGGCAAAGCACTTTGCTTCGCTATCAGTTGATCAAAGTAGTCTGCAAAGACGATTCCAAAACTCTGTTTAATTTTGCAACAGTTGTGTGGCCTGTGGGAAGTTACAGGTTTAGAGCCCCTAGTGGCCAAAAGTTACAAGGTATCCCTCTAAAGCAGAATGACATTTAAGCCCGACTTCAATTCTTCCCTTTAGCCCGTCTCCTCTTTTTCATTCACATGAAGGGGTAAGGGTGTCTCAATCCTGCTCGGACAGAGGGGCAGGGGTATATACCCCTTCAAATGAGGGGTTTTCAGATGCACACTTGAAACAAAGGGGTATGACGAATTTGCAAGTCACTGGCAAGATGGCTGCTACCAAGGCCCCCTCCCCCATGGTTGCCATATATTAAATGTCTAACAACCATGGCAACTTGTCTAGTCCAGGTGAGGGCAACTTTGGTTCTTGAGGGCCGGCATTCTGCAGGTATTAGGAGTTTCTTTGCTGCAACACACCTGACTCCAGTCAATGGATGATTGTGCAGAGCTTCACATCAAGCTCTGCACAATCATCCATTGACTAGAGTCCCTGTGGCAAGGTGTGTTGCCTATCCACAGGAAACTCCTAAAACCCTCCTTGGGTCCTCCTTCAAGGACTGGAGTTGCCCACCCCTTGTCTAGTTTAACGCTGTGTGACAAGGTACGCAACAGAGGGCCTGGGGGGGGGATTTAGGCCCAATTCCAATTCCTATTTTAACCCTCAAGCTCAACCCTCAATATTAGCCCTCAAAACCAAGTGTTAAGGGCTATTTTGTGACTTGGAAATGGGACACCCTTAAGTGCAGATACGTCTTTAAACTGTGGGGGCAGCATTACGCCATAGCGGCGTTCAGTCTGTCAATTCAGAAGAAGAAGAAGACGCAGAAGAAGAAGAATTTATTTACATTTATTTGCACTGTTAACCTGCCTAACCATGGACATATTCAGCTGTCACCGCATACCACGGCTTATTGAAAGGTAAACACCAGCCATAACGAAAGTTTCATAGGTAACTGTGGTTCTGTGAATTCCTGGATGACTGCCAGTCAGCTGGCCTGCACGTCACCTGACTGACAATTGTCATTAGGACTCGACCTGCGAAGAGCCCAACAAGCTTTGTTTACAGAAGGAATGAAACAGAACTATCGTTCCATAACTTTGCGACTATGGGAGATGACATCAGCCCGGTTTTCTTAAACTGTTATCGGCACAGGTACGTTATAAAACGACATTAGCGCAGAGAAAAATGACCATTTTATAACGTTAACTAACTTAAACGATAGCAACATGGCCTGACCGCACCGGCCGCTATTGACAAAAGATCGTAAAATAAAAATAAATAGAATGCAACAATGAGGTAACTAATCCATAACATGGGCCTAAACTAAGATAAAATAATGGTTTTCGTAATATTTATATCTCTATTAACAAAGAAAATGCTTAAGATTCGTAGCTTGCCTTCTTTGCTGCTTGCATTCTGGGTAGCCCTTACTCACAAGGGAGGTGTCAGAGAATCTCAATATTGAGGGCGATTCAGCCCTCATACTTGCCCCTTAATTTAACTTTCTTAGAATCGGGACAGCACTTGCTCTTCGCGAGAGTGCACATTTTTGAGATTGAGTGTTAAGACAGGAATTGGAATTCACCCTTGATCCCCAGACTCCCAGGTGAGAGTCATGCGTGCTAACCATTCAAAGGGACATCCCTGTGGCCAAGTAGCCAGGGCACATGATCAATCAGAGGCATATTGGCAGGACCCCCACCCTGTCACAGCTGTTTAAATGTTTAACAGTCAGTTTCTTTGTAAAATGCACATGAAAAAAAAGGCCAGTACTATGTTGATGTTTCAGTAACATATTTGTAACCAGACTGAAAACCAGAAGGGCTCTGGAAGCAGCTCTGATCTACAGTGATAGATGACCAATAAAACATTTGGCAACATCGCTGCTGGTCTTCTGTTACATGGAAGGTGTCAGTGGATACAATACAAGCAGGAATGTCATGCACAAATCAGACTTTACGTTAACAATGGCCTGGTAATGTTAACCCACAGCTGTAGTCGGCTTGATTTCTAGAGGTTTCTGGTGACAAATCAGCGTGCATCTGCTTACATGCAAGCTGGCGGGATCACTGATGACATATGTGATTGCTAAAGGGGTGTCCCAATTTGCAGGTGTCTTTCAGCCCTACCCCTTGTGGCTCTGATTTAAAGCAACCCTTCCTGATGTTGCATTGTTACACAATTTTTTAACAGGGTAAAATGCTATAGATGAGGAAATGGAACTCTGAACCATTAATCAAAATAAACCATTATTCCAATCTCTAAATAGTCAATGAAAACTCCAACTAATCCTTGAAGTGGGGTGCACCACTAGTATTGGCCAAGGGACCTGCCTGTCAGACCTTTGCTCCTGCATTGGGAGGCAGAGGGAATGAGGGGGTGTGTGTCTTAAGAGTGAGGCGGCACTGTTTATATTCAAATAATTTTGCTGTGTTTTCTGAAATGCAAGATTGGTAAGGGTTGCTTTAAGCTGCAAGGGCCAAGGGGTAGGGGTAAAAAAGACAAATGAGATTGGGCCTTATTCTTTCTTTTCACATAACCCAAGTACAGCCTCGTCCATGTGACAAATTCTGTCCCGTCAGCTCCTGTTTAACTTGATGTTGCTTCACCTTCAGGTTTGATTGTTTTACCAATGAAATAAAAGTGGCAAAACCACTAATGACTGAAGAGGACAAGACAGCAAGACAGGTAAAGGATGATTAAAAAGAACTTCGTGACTTGACTGAACAGTGCATTTTATTTCAGAGGAATGTTTGAGAACATGGGGACAGTGGTAATAAAAAGAGTTAAAACATTCAGTGCAGCAACAACGATCAAATAAACTAACAGTAAACCAACAGTAAATAAACCACCTTCTCAAAGACATAAAAATATCTTACGAAAACTGTTTGGGGGTAAAAATTTGCAGATTAAAAAAAGAGACTAGACAAACAGATAAAGTGCCAAGTCTTTGGTGTAGAGATGCTGCGCCAGGTTCTGAATGCGACATAGGCGGACGTTCTGCGCGTCTCCTGCGCTGTACACTCTGAATATGTGGTAGCGCTCCTTCTCCTTCAGTGCAAAGTCCAGCTCGTTGGCAGAGAGGTGAATGAACGACTTCTCTTTCTTTATGGTCGACTTCACCTCCACGAACACCAACCCTGTCGCTCCGAAGCTGAGCCTGAAGTCGTAGGGCTGGCCACTTTCTCCATTCTGATTGCACCAAACAACGTGTGTGGGCCGGCCAGGGTCACTGCTGTCCATCCAGTGGCACAGGAAGGAGTTGACCAGTTGCTCCCCCCATTCGCCGATCGCTGCCACGTCCATGTCATCAGACAACACCACCTGAAAAGGAGCGGAGGGGTTAAAGAAAAAGCTCAGACACTGACAAACAACGTCTAGAGGGTGTACTAACGGTTGTGGGTCTCTGGCAGGTGAGCTCAATGTCCTCCAGGGTGGCTTGTGAAGACTTCCAGACAGGGAAGTCCAGGTTCAGAGGAGGGCGCTGAGTCTCTGCAGCAGCTGTAGTCCCCTGGAAAGTACCGGAGACCACCACAGCCTCAGGGGTGGCTCTGAAAGAGACAAGTGACGAGGGAAGGATTTAGAAAGTAAAGATTAATTTAGAGGTCTACGATCACGCCAGCGTCATCAGATCACTTCTACCTTTGAAAGTATCCTAACAATAGGACGAGGTCACCTAAAGACAAGGTCATCTAAAGACTAGGTCATCTAAAGACAAGGTCATCTAAAGACTAGGTCATCTAAAGACTAGGTCATCTAAAGACTAGGTCATCTAAAGACAAGGTCACCTAAAGACTAGGTCACCTAAAGACAAGGTCATCTAAAGACTAGGTCACCTAAAGACTAGGTCACCTAAAGACAAGGTCACCTAAAGACTAGGTCACCTAAAGACAAGGTCATCGAAAGACTAGGTCACCTAAAGACAAGGTCACCTAAAGACTAGGTCACCTAAAGACAAGGTCACCTAAAGACTAGGTCACCTAAAGACTAGGTCATCGAAAGACTAGGTCACCTAAAGACAAGGTCATCTAAAGACTAGGTCATCTAAAGACTAGGTCATCTAAAGACTAGGTCATCTAAAGACAAGGTCACCTAAAGACTAGGTCACCTAAAGACAAGGTCATCTAAAGACTAGGTCACCTAAAGACTAGGTCACCTAAAGACAAGGTCACCTAAAGACTAGGTCACCTAAAGACAAGGTCATCGAAAGACTAGGTCACCTAAAGACAAGGTCACCTAAAGACTAGGTCACCTAAAGACAAGGTCACCTAAAGACTAGGTCACCTAAAGACTAGGTCACCTAAAGACAAGGTCACCTAAAGACAAGGTCACCTAAAGACTAGGTCACCTAAAGACAAGGTCACCTAAAGACTAGGTCACCTAAAGACAACGTCACCTATAGACTAGGTCATCGAAAGACTAGGTCACCTAAAGACAAGGTCACCTAAAGACTAGGTCACCTAAAGACAAGGTCACCTAAAGACAAGGTCACCTAAAGACTAGGTCACCTAAAGACAAGGTCACCTAAAGACAAGGTCATCTAAAGACTAGGTCATCTAAAGACTAGGTCACCTAAAGACAAGGTCACCTAAAGACTAGGTCACCTAAAGACAAGGTCACCTAAAGACTAGGTCACCTAAAGACAAGGTCATCTAAAGACTAGGTCACCTAAAGACTAGGACCTAGTCTTTAGGTGACCTAAAGACTAGGTCATCTAAAGACAACGTCACCTATAGACTAGGTCATCTAAAGACTAGGTCACCTTAAGACAAGGTCATCTAAAGACAAGGTCACCTAAAGACTTGGTCACCTAAAGACGTGGTCACCTAAAGACAAGGTCACCTAAAGACTAGGTCACCTAAAGACAAGGTCATCTAAAGACTAGGTTACCTAAAGACTAGGACCTAGTCTTTAGGTCACCTAAAGACTAGGTCACCTAAAGACTAGGTCATCTAAAGACAAGGTCATCTAAAGACAAGGTCACCTAAAAACTATGTCACCTAAAGACAAGGTCATCTAAAGACAAGGTCATCTAAAGACAATGTCACCTAAAGACTAGGTCATCTAAAGACAAGGTCATCTAAAGACAAGGTCATCTAAAGACTAGGTCACCTAAAGACTAGGTCATTAAAAGACTCGGTCATTCCCAGTCCTCCCGGTTCAGTATGTTATGTTATGTTGTTTGTCTGATCTTGGATGGGTCGTACTGAAAGTCATCTCGTTGTACTCGTACACTGGTTACAATGACAATAAAGGCATTCTGATTCCGATTTTTATATTTTTTATCTGTGTGGTACCTTCAAGCCATATTAAAAGTTTGGGTTAAAACCAGCATTAGTTTTCTTCAAGCTTTTCCTTATGAGTCTCTTTTTTTATACACAATAAAACTGTCAATGACTCATGCCATATTGGAAATCCTAATTTGGCATTATCAGGGTGAGAGGACCTTATCTTTAGCATGCAGGTGCTTTTTATTCAGTGGTGAACCAAATTCACCAAAAACACTTTATCCTCCTTTTGTATTAAGTTTCTGATAATTATCAAGCTGCTGAATTTGGCATTATCTCTCCAAGAAAAGCTGACTTAGGATATGCAGGCATTTGTCACGGCTCTGAACATAATTCATTATAAACCACTTTATCCTCCTTATTTATGAGGAAATCGACAGTTTTCAAGCCTTACATTTAGAGAACAGCTGCAGAATGACCCATTTGTAGAAGACCCATTAGCTGCAACACCTCTGTCATAACTCAGCCCCCCCATTTGGGAACCCCTGTAATAATCTGAGATGAGAAAAGCTTACAGGCTGTTTGAAGCAGGCTGGTTGCTGGAGGTCTCGGCAGGCTGTACAGGAGCGGGACATGGTGCTGGTCCTGGAGCTGTGGGACGCTCCTCTCCACTCTCGGCTCTGTTGGACCCACTGGTTTCACTCTGTTGCTCGGACACTAAACAAAAGAACGGAGCGTTTACTGGATGCGATGCAGCGGTTTGTGAATAATCCCACTGAGCAGGAGGTTGACTCTGACGTGGAGAAACTACAGTTGCAGATCCTGACAACCTGAAGACAACATGAAGGATCCTAAATGCTCCTCACACTCTTACCATTTACTCATAGTTTATCGCAATTTCTATGATTTCCTCAATAAAATAACCTAATCTGATCTCATATCACCAGGCTAATAAACTCAATCCGACTCCGCCTTGTTTCTATACAAAAACCTCCTGCAGATAGCAGATATTTAGGTGTATGAAGTCACAACCAGCTAAAAAACTCATAACATATGGATCTGAAAATGTTTCAATCAATATACATTATTTATCTATTATTTATTTTGTTTCTTTATTTTTTCTTTAATATGAAAAATATTTAACCAAATTTTATAATATACTTTATTATGATTATGTCCTTTAAGAAAAAAAGCAAAACAAAAACAAACTACTTCAACAACTTATTAATTCCTTCTGGGATAAACGGCTATTTCATTCCATGAATCTGATTTTTAGTTATATTTTTCACCTTATAAAGAAATAAACAAGCTAATGATGCTATGTTGAACTTTAAAACAAACTTCTACGGTAAATGACATCCTTCAATTTTCTAGCAGCTGGAAGGAGGAAATTCTGGTTTCCATTCTGTCATTGAACGCACCATCAGTGCATTAGCAGCAGCTGTTATTACATCAAACTGGTGACATACTGGACATATAAGCAACGATTCTCAGCGTTAACTGTGACAGGTTTGAAGAAGAGTGCAGTGGCAGAAGTCCAGACATGCTGCAGGTACTGGAGGTGTACCTGGACAGAATGTGAGTGTTTACAGACTCAAACTGTCAGTCAGGTATTTTTCTCAGTTTGCTGTGTGTGGTCTGAACTCTCAGGCTAGTTAGTTTCCTCTCTCACGCTGTAATAATGGAGCTCTATAGATGTCAAATGGGGCAGAATGGAGTCCAGTAGAGTGGCAGTCGCTCTCTAAAATGACCTTCTTCAACAGAAGGAGCTGCTGTGCAGTCACTAGGTTATTTTAACAAAAGCATGTAAGACATTTTTATAAAAAAAAAAAAAAAAAATCTGGCTTATGTGTCTCTTTTATGCCTGAAAAATTCATAAATCACATTCCTTGTGGAAACCATCCATTTCAGATGAGTAAAAAGCAGAGGATCCAAAGAAAATCTCTCAGAGGACGTTCACAAGGCCTGAAGAACTGTTGCTGAAGGCAAGAAAGTCTGGCTGCTTGGAGAGGAAATACAAAGTGGAGACTTGAGTTTGGGATGTGGACTCGAGTCCCACCTAAATCTTATAAACAGTGACTTCAGACTCAACTCATGATAACAAACTTTTGTTTCTATGTTTTCTTCCTTGTCTCTCTGTCTGCTGGATGTGACATCGTTTCACCAGATGAAAACTGACGTAACGTCACGGAAATGCAGATCCAAACAGTGAAAACAATCTTAGCTCAAGAGCCATAACAGCTGTCACTGTGGCTGTTACTGCAGCTATGCAGCCATTACTGCTGCTGTTTCTACCACCACTACTGTAGCCGTTACTACCGCCATGCAGCAGTAACTGCATCTGTTACCGCTGCCATGACTGCAGCCGTTACCACGGCCAATGCTACTGCAATAGTTTGGAAAAGTTTAATTTTTTTTGGGTGGTGGTTTTTTCCAGATGGTTTCTGGAAAACATTAAAAATTTTAAATTTATTTTATATATAAGGAAGATATATACATATATATGTACACACACACAGTTGCCCTCAAAATTATTCATACCCACCAATCAAATAAGGAAAAAAATCACCTGTCAGTGAGACAAGATGAAATCGACAAAAGTGATAATAAATAAAAATTCTTTGAAAATAATGACACTGATTTTGAATTGTGGTCCAACAGAAATATTAAAAACAAACACACAAAAAAATAAAACAAGTAAACAAGCATGATGGGGCTCCGAAGTTAAAATTTAATTGAACGCTTTGAGGCAATCGCTGCAATCATTTCTGTCATGTTGGTCTGGTTTGTTGGTTCTCTGTTGATGGGAAAGAAGTTCTAATATGTTTAGGACAGTTTTGTTTGTTTGGGTTTTTTTAAATTTTTATTTCCAACCACAATTCAAAAGTCATATTTTATTTCACTAAATCATAATTTTGCAAATTTCTATTTCTTTAGTTTCTTTAGTTTCTTGCTATTTGAATTACTATTGTAAATTTAGCCCTTTCTTTATTTGGAGGGTATGAATAATTTTGTGGACTGTGTATACAGTAGGTATATATATATATATATATATATATATATATATATATATATATATGTATATATACTCACACACACGTTTGTTATTTTATCACTGTGGGGTATATCCATTGACATAATGCATTGCCTAGCCCCTTACCCTAAACCTAACCTAACGCCCATAACTGATTGCCTAAACCTAACCCTTGTCCTAACCCTAACCTAAACCTAATTGTAACTTAATCTCTAAAACCTAATCTTGACCCTCAAAACGGGGTTCGTACCCATGGGGACCGGGAAAATGTTCCTACAAGGGCAAGACGTCCCCACGATGATGCCAAAAATCCGGAAAATGGTCCCCACAATGTTGCAAAAACACGCCCACACACACACTTTAATCATTACGACTTAAAGTAACTCGAGGCTTGACTAGGACTTGTAGAAACTGACTTGTGAACACAGCTGCTGTAACACAATCAGTGAGCTGCAGGAAACAGAAGAATGTTGAAACCTGGAGGTCTTGGTGTGTTTGCGGCAGCAGCAGTGTGGGGCTGCCCTGCGTGGCTGAGGACCCTCTGAGGACCTGGCAGGTCTGCAGGTCTGCTGCTGCTCCTGGGTGGCTGGTTTCCCTCATGGCTGCCTCCTCTGGGAGCGACTTCTTTCTCCGGGTCTCGGTCTTTAGGAGGAGCAGGAGGAGGCCACATCTTCATGACATCCTCAACCACTTTGCTGCCCGGCTGACCTGGTGAAACAAGTAAGACGTCAAATTTGTGGTTTTTACAAAAATGAAACAGTCTTGCTTCATAATATTTGTTCGAGTGCATTAATTACCTGCACGGCTGCTTCCTGTGTTGAGTATCGATGCTCGAGGAGGCCAGCAGGCCAGTGTTTGCTCCCCATCTGCTTCAGCAGGGTGAGCCTGCTCGTCTGGGCAGCTGATGGAGGAGTAACTCCTTGACAAGACTGAAGAAGAAGAATTTCATGAAGAAGAAAACACTGGATGTAATTATTCACATTATGAGCCTGTTATGTCATAAAAGCAGGTTTTTCAGTGATCGTCTTTGATCATTGTAATCCATGTGTTTGAGCGCGTGCTCTGTGCTGCAGGGAGGGATCTTCGAGCCCTGGCAACAGCTGCTCTTTTATGTCACCGCACAAAACACTGAGCAAAGCCAAATTAGCATAAATGAGAAACACACCAGTTATGTGTGTGCGAGGAGGAGTGTTTGAAGGAAAACAGAGGATGTTATGAAATGATAATGGAAATCAGGGCAAGTGTCACAGAGAGAAGTGGAGGAGCTGCAGATGTAAGACAGAGGAAGCAGCAGCGACTTGTTAGGATTCATCTCATGCTCCAGTTTTAGCACCAACCATCTTCTGCATCAAAACTCTCAAACATTAAAGGGGGAAGTTTGGTTTTTAAAATCTGGAACTATTTTCTAGCATGAAATATGTTCATTTACTCACCCAGACAGTTTTGGTGCAACTTGAACTCCTTCGGGAGATATTTAGATCCACTCCAGATCAGCGTACGTCCAACATAATGGAAGTGAAGCGGCATTCGTCCTTATTTACAGACATTTTTACTGCGGCGGCTTTGATGACGTCACTATTATGCGACACCATAACAAGTAAGGATGGATCACCACAAAAAGCTGCTTCGAGCTCATCCGCTTCAGGATCCGACTAATGTTTGGTAACAAAACATTGGTGAAATGAAGGAGTTTGTGGCAGATAATGCCTTATTTAGAGGCTGCGCATGGTTGTCCCATCACTTCCATTATATTGGACATACGCTGATCTGGAGTGGATCTAAATATCTCCTGAAGGAATTTAAATTGGACCAAAACTGTCTGGGTGAGTAAATAAACACATTTCATGCTAGAAAATAGGTCCAGATTGAAAAAAAAAATGAACTTCCCCTTTAAGAGTGGGGCTGCAGATGTTCAACTCCTAATCTTCTGTGAACAAGTTAACGTTAATAACATCTGTTCACCTCCAACCAAATGCAATGTTTATTTGTCAGCTTAACCTACTAAGAAGCTCCGCTTGTGATTCATAATGAGGCAGCTTTCATCAGTCTCTTCACTTTCTGAATTCAGTATGTGGCTCTGACGCCTTCGCGTGTTCACATCATCTTTTCCACCTTTGATGAGCTCAGACTCAGGAATTACTGAAACGCATAACATTGTGTGACAACTTTAATAAAGCAACAACAGAGGATGTGTTTCTGCATGAGGTGAGGGTGCCAAGATCTGGTATAAAAACAGCATTTACTAACTGCTTTGTCTTTTTTTAGCAAGGGTGGGTTATGATTTAGCATTTTGTGCCAAACTCAATCAGAAAATCATTAATAAGTTCCAAAAAGTATTTCCATCCTGATAATGTGACCAATACAACCATATAGGTTCAGAAGGACCCAAGAAAACCATCTACACTAAACATAGTTCACCAATGCATCCACAAATACAACCTGAAACTGTGTTATATAAAGAGCTAGCAACTGTTGTTTGGACACCAGCTCATCTCAGATGGATGGAAAAGGCAGTGGACGTGTTCCGATGTTTCAGCTGTTTTTGGGAAAAACGGACTTCTCCCTCTATGTCAAAGATGATAAAAACCATGATCCTGTAGGTGAGCTTCACACTCAGCAAGCGACTGTCACTTAGAGATGCACCAACCCAGTCCGATACAGATACCGATACCGATACCTGGGCTGAGTGTATCGGCCAATACTCGATACGATCTGATACTACTTTTGAATAAAAGAACCGTATGAAAGAACCGTACCTCACCATGTGAGTAAAGGCACCAAGCTTGACATAAACATTTAGCCTTGTTTAAAAAAAGGTAACAAATTCACACAGATATTAACTCACTGGCTGCCATTCACGTCTATAAACGTTAATTCAAATCTGAACGGGGGGGTTGAGTAGCGTAAGCGAAGCAGAAGTGGATGGATAGAAGGAACGAGGGAGGGAAGGAGGGATAGAAAAGCAGAGGTTTCTGTCAAACATTATGTTGTAAAACAAACTTGTGGCTTATACAGCTAGTGAATAATCATGTAGCCACCAAAACTTTTTTCTAAGGTTTTTTTTTTTTTTTTTAAAAAAAAAAAAAAGGTTAAAAGGAGGGGGGGGGAATAAAAAAAAAAAAAATTAAATAAAAAAAACTTTTGTGGAAAAAAAAGGGGGTTTTTCAGGTTTTTTGGGGAAAAGAAGAATTTTTCTGAAAAAACCCATTTATATAAAAAATAAAAAAAAAGAAAAAAAAGGAAGAAAAAGTTGTAATTTTTTTTGGTGTTTTTTTTTTTAGGAAGAAGAGAGACAAAATTTTTGGGGAAAATGGGGATAGGAAGGAAAAAAAAAAAAAGTGGGACTAAAAAAAAAAAAAAAAAAATAAAAAAAAAGGGGGAAGGGAGGTGCGGGAGAAAAGGAATTAATGTATTTAATATTAATTAAAAAAAAAAAAAGTGATAATTTATAATTAAAAAAAGGAAGAAGGAAGATGGATCAGAATAACGATAATTATCGATAATGAGAACCGGAGCGGATATCGATGGGGGATGGTGTGATCAAGATTCATGGACAGAGCTTGCAACTGAGTCGTATGTAACCATTATGGAAAAAAAACAGAGCTGCTCTGCAGGATGAAGCCATGACAGAGAAACATGCTATTAAAAATCCGGCTACTAACCCTCATGTGGTTCAAGCATTTACCACAGAAACCACTGGACAGAGGCTGAATGACTAAGCTGAGGTGTTCACACATTTGCACCCTGATTGGATGTTCAATCAGATTAGAAGTGCTCCATGCAGCTAGTGACCTGATTTCCCTCCTGTGCATGCACACTGGGATGGAGACAATGGTTCTTTAATAACCAGGTTGAGTTATAAGTGTACTTTGACTCAGCTGTGGGTAAGTGTGTGTTGGTACCTCTGTCCAGATTCAGCTCTGGTCGGGAATGGCTCCGGGACCTCCCACTGTTCCTCCTCACTGGGAAGCTCTCTGATGTCCTCTTTGCTCAGGAATCTTTTCAGGGCTTTTTGGTCCTGCAGTGCATTTATTACAGTCACTCATGGGGGTGAAAACGTCCACAGGGCTGATATTTAACCTTATAATCTGTTCTGAATCCAAGATTTATAAATACTTCACTAGAATGACTGAAGTTCTGTCATTTTAGAGCCGGTTTGCAGTGGAGACAGTGAGCTGATGGAGTTAACATCCAGCCTAATGTCCTTATTTACAAAAACCCTTCATGATAAGTCTGGCACCGAGCAGATATGGCCTTTCTCCTCTCAGATATCTCCAGCCGGCAGCGCCAGCATTAAAACTTTGATGATCTAATTAACACGTTCTGCCAGTGACTGATCAGTTTTCTGGAATAATGTAAAAGTTAAAGTAATAAGGAGATGTAATATGTCCAGAGGCAGAGCGGTTCACAAATCCCTCTCAACCTCTCATATCTGACTACAGTTTAATAAATGGATGTTATGCTTCACAGTCACGTTGATTAATCCTTTAATCAAACGGTGAGTGAATCCCATTTTACTGCCTTTGAAAAATCCAGATATTAAATTAAACATTCGGCTGCATCTTATTCAGATTTCGGTTTGATTATGAGAAGCAAGGGATCAAAGATGATGCCTGATGCAAGCGCCTCCACTCAGCAGAGATGAGGGCAACTTGCCATATAATACAAACGTGACTCCCTCTGGGGAAAAAGCCATTACTTGGAGCTACAGCCAGCTCTGCGGTGGTGGGGAGTGTGTGAGCGAGGAGATAAAAAGTGACAGGAT
The DNA here is from genome assembly GCA_023101725.1 of Atherinomorus stipes. Lineage (NCBI taxonomy): Eukaryota > Metazoa > Chordata > Actinopteri > Atheriniformes > Atherinidae > Atherinomorus > Atherinomorus stipes. The sequence continues at coordinate 70,735 of JALJCO010009134.1, forward strand.
GTGAGACCGCGACCGAGCAGAGGGCTCTTTTTCCCCTGGATATGGATTAGTGATCAATGCGTGAAAGGGGTTGTATTTATACTTACATTGAGCGAGGCTATCAGGCCGCTCAGGAACTGCATCAGCTCTTTCCTGTGGCTGCTCTCAGTGCAGAACAGTTTCACCAGCTCCCTGAAACACACACAAACACCATTACCGGGTATTGCAATACACTGCAACCTGAAAGACAAACAGAAGGTACGAACAGGAATGAACATCAAAGCGATTCGGTCTGCCTCAAGGATATTTCAAATAAAACAGGAAAAGCAATGAAGATGGCTGAAAACTGGACATTGAAACACACAATCATGTGAAAAGAGACATAATCATAGTTAGGGATGTTCGATATTGGCTTATTTACTGATATACCGATACTGTCCAACTATTAACTCATTGACTGCCAAACCTTTTCCGAGCAGAGCGCTCCATATTGCCAGGATTTTTAAACATTTTCACTGATTTTTGGAGAGCCACAGAATATTGTGTGCTATGCCAATGCAAACACTGAATGTAGCAAAGGAAAGCTTAGACTCTCTTCTTTTATCAGAAAAAAAACATTTGTTTCTAGCTTTTTCCATTCTTTAGTAATCTGCAGTAGAACATGGCTTTGTTGCAGCGAAAATGCCTGTTTCTGACCAAAAAGATGAGAAAACGAGCCTTTTATGCTGCAATGGGCTTCAAGTGGAAAAGTGTCTTTGTTGCCAATATTTTTTTACTTTAGTAACACTGTCATCATCTGATCAGCTGTTTACTTCTATGAAACAACAAATAAAACACTGAGAAAAGAGTTTTGGTAGCAAAATGATTATTTACTAGCTAAGTAAACACCCGTCGCTGCTGCTTGACCTACTTTCACTTTCAGCTGACGCACTTCGCAGCTGTATTTCAAACTATGGATCGTGTCTTTGATCGATCGTGTCACTGTCTGTCACTGATCACTTTCTCCACAAACTTTCCTCTTACGTCCGCCACCTAAACTGCTTCTCGTTCTCATTCGTTTGTTCATTCTACTTAAAGTACTGATGAAGTGAAGGAGTTTTGCTTCAGATAATGCTTTAAAGAGAGGCTGCCCCGGCTCTCCCATTATATGGATGTACGCCAAAGGGCGACTCAAAGTAATATCTTCAGAAGGAGTCAAAGTGATACAGAAATTTTATCGGTGACTAAATGCATGTGTAAAATATTGTGATATTTCAGTGTACTGATATTTTGTCACACCCCTGTTTAGCATTAACCTGGTGACATTATTTGTGGCATGAAACTATGGCCTCCAGTTTATCCATCGCACACAAACCTGCAGATGTCCAGCTGGGCAGAGAGGTGGTCTTTCTGGATGTAGAGCTCCTTCTGGTCCTTCAGCAGACAGATGACGTCCTGCAGCTCGATCACGTTCTCTTCGCTGTCTGCAACATCCAGCTGGTAGCGGATGTAGAGCTTTCCCACCTGCACACAGGTAGACAGTCACACCTGGTCCACTATGAAACCTAGAGTGTGACTACGGTGACTATCTAATGGGCTCTGGCCTCAATGAACCAGCTGGTTGTTACACAGAGTCCAAACTGAGAGATCCAATGATCCAGACTCAGAACTGCCTGCAGACGGGTCTTCCTACCTGTCCGAAGTAGAGGTGCTTAATCTTGTCTGCTATGTTCCTGCCAGTCAGCTCTGAGTAGACCTCTGCCAGCTCGTCGTGGTGGTAGAGGAACCTCTGGATGTACGGGACAACGGAGCGCACCATGTCCTGCATGGATGGACAGGGTCTCAGGTTCTCGGTTTGTGGCTCAGACTTGACGCAGCGGGAAAGCTGACGGATACCGCAGATCTCCAGAAACAAAAGCCGGTCCTTCTCGTTGAAAGCAGGCATCGTAGCTCGTTCTCCTGCAGCTGAGAGCAGATCACAGGGAACAGTCAGACATTTTCGTCTCACGTTACGCTCTACAACAGACGGCAGCTGGATCGTACCGGTCTGGTTTCTGGGGGTGTTCTTCTTCTCTGCTGGCGGCAGGTTGAGCAGACACACCTGCTTGTGGGGCTTGAACAGTTTCTCGAGCTCTTTGTCGTCACCGATCATGGGTTTACGAGCCAGACTCACCCAGCAGCTGTCCTTGGTAGGGAAGACCCTCTTATCAGACAGCATACCTGAACACAGAGCAAAGAGACGGGATGAGATTCAGTCAGCCCCGACGTTTGTCCCCACTCTGCAACTAAAATCAGTTTACATTAAATTATCAAATAGATTTTTTTCTTTTTTTATCAGTTCAGTTTGACTGTCAACGAGTGGCCCCCCAAAACAGACAAAAAACAAACAAACAAACATAAATCTGTCAAATAAATAAGAGTCAGTCAGTCATTTTCTATATACGGCTTATCCATTTCAGTATTACGGGGGTTGCTGGAGCCTATCTCAGGCGGGAGGCAGGTACACCCTGGACAGGTCGTCAGTCTGTCGCAGGGCCCAAATACATATTAGAAAAATTACACAGAAAAAATATAAATAAAAAACAAAAGTTTGTTTAATTATCTTATAATATGTTTTATAGGTATTAATGAATTTCTTTTTACTGAACATAATTAAATATTTCTTGGAATTGTATCTATTTTATCTTTATATTTTCAATAGGGGTGGGACTTTAATGCGTTAATTATGATTAATTAATCACAAGAAAATCAACACGTTATGTTAAATTAACACCTTTATTAGCGGCGATTTTCTGATATAACGAATTATGCAAAAGGACACGGCAAAACTCCACAACTTTGTTGCTATATTTAGCAATTTTTCAGACCCCTCTGATAACTTTTTCTTTTTTTGTAGTGGTTTAGAAGCAGCTTGGGGTCTCTCCTGAGAAGCAACAACTTTCTTTCCCCAATCGCAATATCTTGGTGAGAAAATCTTAAAACTGGGATTTTGAACACAGAAGCAAAAACATATTTTGCATAAGGCTTGAAGTTTTGGTGGGTAACTGGTATTCGATAGTAAAGGCTACAGTATACTTCTCCAACTTTGGAATGGGCGAAAAATGATTGAATGAATCAATATGCAATTTTGTTGCGGGCAATTTAAAAAATAAGTAAATCGAGTTTTTGTTTAACAGCTCTTTTTGGCTTCCCGGGGTTTCCGTAGAGTTAGTTTCACATTGCAGTACATTGCAAGTGACAACAACAACATCGTAGCACACGAAACAGCAACAGCAAGCGACGTCATGGTGGTGAGAGAATGTTCATTCATTTCATTATTCATCCCAGAAATGGGGGTAACGTCGTCTTGTTTTTGATTAAGTAAACGCAAAGTTTGTTTTAAGTTGCCGTTTGTACTTATTGCATTCTTTGTACGGGGGGAAAATCGGGAAAAAAAATGTAAATCAAATTAAAAAAAGAAAAAAATCAGATATTTTGTTTTAGGCCATATCACCCAGCCCTACTCCGACTGCGTAATGCGTTATCGAACTGCGTAACCATGGAGACCCCTTGAGCCTTCATAGTTCTCCATCATGGTGCCAGATACACAGTGCAATTTCCCGCCCAATTAGCCGGGGTTGCTATGCAACTTGACTGACCTACTCTTATGATGCCAATGGTCGGTCACCGCGGTGGCTATTTTGCTTCCGGTTACAGTGAGCAATGGCGTCCAAGGACAAAGACTGCTGTTGCTGCTGCAGCTGAATAACATTGAAAACAAGACACTTTTGATGCAGAAATGGAGACAATGGAGAGATTTTGGCGTTTCCTCACTTCTTTGGCTAAACGTTCTTTGGTTGGAGTCAACGCTGTAGGTACGTAGGCTAGCAGGAGGACAGGGGGAGAGGGAATTGCAAACAAACTCACCACTACATGAGAGTAGAGGCCCAAAGGTGCGGATTGAGACGGATTTCACTTGCTCGAGTCTCGCGTTTATTTTAAAGGGAAAACTCCAGATTCTACCTTTAACTTTAGGTCTGTTTAGGTTTAGCCAGAGATCATTTTTATTCCTTTTTCTACTTTATTAAAAAGTTGAAAGACAATTTAATGCATTTGGTCAGATAAAAATGGAGCTTAAGTTTAATGTTTGTGTCTATCTTTTGATTCAGTTGTCCTCGAAAATCAATTCACATAAAGAAAATGTTACTTTTTGGAGCAATTTTTATAATGCAATTAATTGAGATTAATTAATTGCAAAGCCTCCAATCAATAACAATATTTGTTTAATTGAGTCCCACCCCTAATTTTCATTATCATATATTTATGAACTCATGTGAGTCAGTTATTCTATTTAATTCTATTCTGAATTATATGTGTATTCTGTTGTACAGCACTCTGTGTGCAGTATTTACGGAGGTGAAAATGCTGTAGAAATAAAGTTGGATTGGGTTTGTGATGATTCAAGCTGGTGTCATTTGGTTTTATTTGAGCTTAAATTCCCTCCATCAGCAGCTGTTTTACCTGCTCACCATGTAGGTAATGAAGCCTTCTGCATTAATAATTCTCAATGGTTTTTAGAATATTATCATGCTCCTGCATTTCTCATATAAAGCACAAGCAGAATGTTTCTTCATGTTTAACCTTCATGAGAAACTGTTTTGTGTCACAGTCCCTGATGACATCAGCCCTGATGTGAATCTGTTCTGCAGAGGTTACAGCTGACTAATTTCAGCCTCCACTGTGAAGTATCTCCAGGCTTCAGCAACAATTCTCCCCTGCTGCATGTAAAACATGCTGCTCAAAGACAAACAGATGATGCTGGACAGCTAACAGAAAGGCTGCGTGATGGAGGAGGTAATGGAGGTCTGCTGTGTTGCAGTGCATATGCCACTCACCTTTTAAAGTGGAGCAGTAAGCAGGATTAGGTTTGGGATGATGGAGGTTTTCCTGGTCTCCAGGCATTTGAGGCTTACACTTTTGAGCTGATAACACAGAAAGGCATTAAATGACCTCAAACTGTACGGTTCCACAGAATATTCTGTTCAGATAGAGAAGGAAAGGAAGACAGAAGATATGCAAGTCCATAAGCATCAGACACAGATGGGACAGAGTGAAAAACTCTGAATGTTCTTACCGAGTCTGGCGTAGAGCACAGACACATCCTGCAGGACCTCAGCAGTTGGGATGGGGGATGAAGAGCTGATCAGCTCCAACAAACCCACGTACTGCTTCATAGTGGGGCTGGAATCCACATTCAGCAGCTGTGCAACATAAAACATCACAGATGCACAAACAGTTCATGCCATTGCTGGTCCTGTTCAGCTAGCTTGATAAGCTAACAAGTAACTACTGAAACAGCTTTTCACTGGAATAAAGACATTAATAGCCTTTTTAATTTACTATAATGAATTTTGCTCAAGTTTCACCTTTTCTCTGTGATCATGAATGAATCAAGTTGATTTAACAGATACAGAAAGCATCCTGGACATGCTCGGTTTGATTGAGCTGACTGAAAATATCTGAGCTGGAAAGCTGAGCTTGTAACTCAGTTTGTTCACGGAAATTAAACAGACTATCCTCCAAAGTCAGACGTACTATAAGGTAGGGATGTTCGATATATATGCTCTACTAAAGATATCCAATAGACCGATATTGTCCAACTCTTAAATTCCGATATCCGATATCAACGATACCGATATATGCAGAAAACTGTGAGGTTGCATCTCTCATGCAACCTCCTTTTTTTTTCTTCCTTTTTTATTTTCCCCAATTATTATTATTATTAATCTCATGCTGTAATGTTAACCTGTGGGGGTGCAATGGGGTGGGGTTGTTTATGGGGTTGGATTGTAATTGGATTGAAACTTCAAGTTGTATCTTTTATAACTGGAAAAAAACAATAAAACTACTTTGAACAACAACAACAAAAAACTGTCTTGAAAACCACTTCTGTGGTTTGTCCGGACATCCTGCCAACTTTAAACCAGTTATGTAGCGTGACGGCATCGGCAGGTGAAGGAACCGAGCCGATCTGGTAACCCAAGCACATCTAGTACGGACACGTTTTCTAACGACACATCAAGACAACAGACGATAAGCCCGTCGTCCACTGTCTTAAAGTGACATGATTATAAAGATAGTTGTATTATTGGAAAATTACCTGGATAATTAAGCACCTTAGTTGGGAAAAATCTACTGAACTGGACCAAAACGTTTTAAACTGGACCCACTTAGATAAACTGAATTAGATCAAGAATTAGAAAATTAGCTAAATCATCATTAATCAATGCAATAGTTTGACTAAAGTACATAAGTTGAAATAACAGAAATATGTCACGTTAAAAAATGAAACAAATTAATGAGGTGTAAATCCTTTCCATGTTTATGTTCATTCAGACTTATTTTTTTCAGTGTTTTGTTAGCATCTGTTTTGCTGTTATCTACTTCTCGTTTTTTAATAAACATAAACCTGCCACTAACTGAACAGCGATAACTAAAGCAGGGGAGGGAAGCTGCAAACACGAAGACGACTTAATGTGACACAGAAACAAGACTTGTGTTTTATACACAGAGAAAATTATGTGAGCTGTCACCAGCAGAAAGAAATGTGTCACCAGCCGACTTTTGGAAAAACTAGCTATTAAAGTCCCAGAGTGTTCGATCTGTTCACTCAACAATAAATCTGACTTGTATTCTGTGTCTCTGTAATCCAGTAATTTACTGGATAAAAGCTGCTTTCGTGTTGGCTTGGCCACTGAAAAGGAAAGCTGAGGGCTTACAGTGACACCGGGAGCTTGATGCATGATTCCACACACTGCTGCAGATTTCAAGACTTATAAATAGCAGGGATTTATATGATTTAAACAGCTGTCTGTGGAGATTAAGATTCACTCAGCAGGCCAAGGATGGAAATCTCTCTGTAAACTGACATCAGAAATGTTTGAACAAATCAGCGTACCCTGATGAAGAAGTCCCTCATCCCGTCCAGCTGGCTGTAGAACGGAGCCAGGACTTTGGGCTGCTGGATGGGGCTGTCTGCACCGTGGGTCAGCCGTCTGTAACGCTGGAACATGGTGGTTGTGTCACTCCAGCACACCTCTTTCAGGTGGTAGAAGCGTCCTGAACACCACTTCTCATTGTGTCTGTGTAAACAAAGTGTATTTGTTGATTTAGAGGTTAAAATCTTGGTATTGACCTGCAAGAGTTTGCGGGGTGAGTTCCTGACGTACCTCTGGTTCTCCACAAAAACAGCGGGGGTATGCTGGAACAGCTCCTTCAGGCTGCTCTGAGGACAGTTGGTATGCAGGTAGGTGTAGACGTTGTGGATGTGCTGAACTGTGGAGGTGAAGGATGCTCCCTCTGCCTCATCTTCAGCTGGTGTCTGGTCCTGGTCATCCACTTGTGTTTTGACGCACCACTTCTTTAGATACTGAATCAGAACCTCCACTGAGATGGTTTCTCTCATTCCTAAAAGGCAAGACAAAAACGTTAAAACGGAGTTGAAAAATTATTTTGAAACCAGCAACGGCTTAGGTAATCATATGTTCAAGACCCACAACGTAACTTTTAGACCTTAAAGATATGCGTTTCTGACTCGTTTTGATGGCACACCAACATTCATTATGTGCATTTTTAAGCCGTCACTGCCCAGAGGCGTCCCGAGGCTCAGAAACAGCAGTTTGTAAGTTTTGTATCCGGGACGCGGCCGTGACATTGCAGCGCGCCGCATCACTCACTAGCAAAGGAATATGAACCAAACATGAACATAGCGGGTGTTTTGAACGCACATCATGTTGGATTCTGTAAAGAAACGCAAGGAAACATTACCGGATGAAGAGAAGAGAAGAAAGAGAGGAAGGGACAGAAGAAGAGTCAAAATAAGTCGTCATCAAAATTATTCATTGAGAATTCACAATAGTAATTCAAATAACAAGAAATTAAAGTAACTAATAAAAAATAAAAATTTACAAAATTATAATTTAGTGAAATAAAATATTGCTTTTGAATTGTTGTTGGAAATAATAATCACATGAGAACAACTTTCATGCTTGCTTACTTGTTTTATTTTTTGAGTGTTTGTTTTTAATATTTCTTTCAAACCACAATTCAAAATCAATCTAATTATTTTCACAGATTTTTTATCTATTATTACTTTTGTCAATTTCAACTTATTTCACTAATAGCTGATTTTTTTCCATCTTCAATTATGGGTATGAATGAGGGTATGAATAATTTTGAGGATGACTGTAAATCTCTGTTCCTTTTGTACTGATCTCTAGTAATATTGTATTTGAGTTATAGACTGGAAGTCTGGGGTGAAACTTATAAAATCAATCAAAAACTATTACACACAACAGAGAGCAACTGGAGTACATGATGTGGGTCCTGGGGAACACACAAACACACTATTTTCAAAACAAATGCAGTAAAATTAGGGAACCTGGTTAAACTGAAACCAGCTCTTATCACGCTCAAAGCAAGAAACAATTCCAGGAAACATAAAAAAAAATAATGTTTAAAGACAGGGAAGAGGGTTATGATCTAAGAGGTCAACTAAACTGAAAAGAACATTGTGTTTGTACCGCGCTGAGGAGGATGTGAAGAGCGGCGTGGGTGGATTCTTGGAATGGATTGAGTGAAGAGAAAAGCTAAGCAAATATAAATAAATTCACAAAGTAACACAAAAATAAATGTTTGGAAACTACCTGGTGGAGGACTCGTTGTTCTGGTGGTAAATATGGATTGGCATCTACTGGGTGGCAATGAGGTTTGTGTTAATCTAGTAACCCAGGAGGTGACAGGTCATGAACTGTCCCCATGGTAACTGGTGTCATAATTGTGAATATTATGACACCATGTATGTATTAAACTGACAGTAGTTTACTTCTACCTTTACTGATACTTTGTCTTGTCCTTTTTGTTTATGTCTGTTTAAAGGTGTGTTTGACATAAATGAATGAAAGAAAAACTCAAGTTTAACACATAAATATTCACCTAAAGCTCTGCTGAACTCGCTGGACGGGATGTCAACGTAGTGGACGTGCGTCCCCAGCAGATCGGTGACTTCAGGTGACGCCAGATAAACCGAGCTCGGACAGAGGTACTTTCTATCCTGCTGTTCTCCCTCCAGCGGGCGATAAGCTGGCAGCCATTTAAGACCACACAAGAAGTGGTAGAAGGAGGATTTGGCGTTTCTGATGGTTCGGCCTTCGCTGTCGATCACCTGGGCTGTGAGGTACTGAGAGTAGCGATGCCTGCAGGAATGGGAGAGGACACAGTTGGAGTAAGTAACAATGACAGGTCAGATTTAATGTGGGATGGGATATCTTTAGAGCTGTGGTTATTACAGTAGACAGCCTCTTCAGCTGTGGCTCAGAGATCCTAATATCTCTTATGATGACTCAACAAAGTGGCAGAAGTGTGTGACCCAGATTCCCACTCAGCAGCACCACTAAACGATCAGTTAAATGAAATCTTTAGTCAAACCGATCCGCGACACTGACGGCAGTTTCTCTGCGTGCACCCACAGAAGTGTCCTAAACCATACAGGAAAGGAAGATTTTCCATGTTAGCAGATAAATGTCTGCACAAGCGTTTCTCTGAATTATTAAACATGCTGCATTATTCCGTGGTCACGCGTGATGCATCGATCATTGCCACTGCACAGTAAGCCATGAGCACAGTTTATATTTGAGACACACTCTTGAGTGTCACTACCAAGGAAAAATCACCACTACAATAAATCATTTATACACAAGCAAAACTACCAAACTAACCCCAAAAATGTCAGGATGCTGAATTAAATGTGAACAAAAATTGAGGGAAATGACCTGCAGGTCTCTTAAGCCAATATTTTTATACAACAGAACATTGAAAACTCAAAATGTTGAAAGTAAAACATGAAAATATATTTTCAGTTTAATGGCAGCAACACATCTTAACACCAGCAATGCCAGGATTTTAAGTTTCTCCCTCCCTCTACCAGAGTTAATTACCCCCCACTCCCTGCTGCAAGTCCCCCCCCCCCTTCTGAATGTCTCCCCCACCCATCCCACCTCAGATTTTTCATATCAAAGCAGTTTTGACTTTGTTGGCAGCATGTGATGAAAATAAAAAATGTAAGATTTATCTGACTTTGCCTCCTGCTCATATCTGTGGTCATGATATCTTTGTGCTGAATATTTTTCCTATCAAGTTATTCATCCATCCATCATCTCATTTATCTATCCATCATCTGTTTCTCTCATCTATCTTTGCAGAAACTCTGCAAGTTTACAGAGTTTCTTCCCAGCTTCACTTCAGAGAAGCTTCTCTTAGGTGCTCGTTTTCAGATCCACCATGTTGCTGACCTGTTTCCAGGTTTTAAAGGAATCTAAATCATGCTTTTCAAACGTTCCAAAAGTCAAATATAGGCATTTATAAGCTAAATATGTCCCATCCCTACTATAGAAACTAATTTGGTGTTAAATATTAGTTTTTCTATGCGTCTGATTTCCAACACGGAAGTAAGATGGCTGACTGTCCTAAACCGCGGAGCTCTCGACCAATTGCAACATGTTTTACGCCCATTTCATGATGTACCCCCAGAAGAGACACTTATTCTGAGGGGTCACAGAATTGTTCTTAACACCGGCACCGGCAACTCACATGGACGTTATTTGTAAACATTGATGGATAATCGGACTCCGATCGACGGGATAAAATGGAGCAGCCTGTTATGGAGCTGCATGCGCTCGACCCAGAGTCTGATATGGAGTTTGAAGTACACGCAGTACCACAGAAGTACCACAGAGACCCTGACAAGTAAGTACATTAGCAAACAAATCATGGGCCAACAGTTAGAATTGAGCCGAGGAAATCTTCCTGCAGCTGTTAGTTTCCTCCTCAGAGAGTGTGTATAGGTTAGGATTCTCTAAGAGTTTCTGTTAAACAAAGAGGGCGTCTTGCTACGATGCTGCACATGCGTGTTTGACGCTTCGTAATTGGTGCCACCTCGTTGCGTACACCGGTGTCAGTCAGTTATGTTAAGGAAGCTACAGCTTGGCTTGAATATTCATATATATTACTCAAATATGCACAAATGAAGAAAAAAACAACTTAAATTAAGTTTTTTATGAGGAAATAACACAGTAACATGCTGAAAAGCTCTTAAAAGTCCATTTTTCTTGATAGGGCTCCTTAAAGGGGAAGTTCAGGATTTTTGACATGGGGCCTGATTTTGGAGTGAGCCAGAGTCCTACTTATCACTGGAGACAGTTTCATCTTATTTCATCTCATGTTTTTGTTATCAGTGGTCCCCGATGCTAATGCTAGCATAAGTCAATAGGAATCTGCTAGCCTGTCATTAATAACAATCGTATCCACTCCACAGAACATCCGAGGCAAATCAGTTATAACACAAGACTATCTGTGTAAATGCCGTGTTAACAAAATAATGTTACAAATAAAACTGACCTTGTATTGCGTTTTGATGGTAACACGTGTCAGTGGCAACACATTTTTACTTCCTGTATTTGGCAGCGGAGTGAAATCATCCGTTAACGTGTACGGAGGAATCTGATTACAGTCGTGGCTCCTGTAAAAATGAACACTTATAAACCACGTTGCCTATTACTGTTCTTAATTCTGTAAACTAACAAGCTATTGAAAATCTGTGGAGACTGTGGTGTTTTAAACCGCATCGCTCTCCTGTCTTACCACCTGAAAGCAATGTATCATTCCGCTGCTGGTGAGAAACTAGTTCCTCAAAATGAAATGTGTAATTTGTGATGCAAGGTCAGTTTTACATCAGGGACCACCGATAACAAGAGTATGAGATGAAATAAGATGAATCTGTCTCCAGTGATAAGTAGGACCCTCGCTCACTCCAAAATGAGGCCCTATGTCAAAAATCCCCCTTTAAGCTGTTTCTTTTCAGCTTCCCCTCTTTTTCCAGCCTTTGTTGTGTGATTTTTGTTTTATTTTTATGCCATCAAATCCAAGATCAGCAAATATTTCTCATATAGTCGACACATTTTATAAGTTTAATGTTTTTTAGTGAATAAAATACTGGTTCATGAGATTTGTAAATTATTTAGACTTTTCTGGAAATGGTGTTGGACACAGTTTCAACTTCTCTGCTTACCATTCTAGCAGCGTTTGATGTTCAGTGTAGCATTTGTTATAACACATACACTGTAAGTCAAAAGCGTGGAGTCGCTTTCCCATTAATGTATGTCTATAGAGTCAGCTCTTGTTTTTGCCCGACTGTTCCACTTGGTCTTGCTCAGAGACCAACACTCCTGCATTAACCCAGAACAATTTAGTCTTGTGTCAGATTTCAGAATTACTAAAAAAAAAAAACCTGGTTATCATCTCTGACTTTGTGTCACTGCTACTCTTCACATTTAGACATGAAGCTGACTCATTTGATCACCATGAAAAGGTTGTTCATGTTCGTACGTCTGAAAGGCTCTTTTGTATGGACGCACACCTAAAACACGGATAAAATCTCAATCAGTTCTGTGTGCAAACTCCTGCAGAGGATTCAGAGAAAGAGGACCACGGACATGCAAAGCTGGGCACTTGAAGGCACGTGTCTTTGTAAAGCATAAATCATAAATTAGATGAGTCATTAAAAAATAATGGTGAGAATAATTCAAATGGGCAGGGGCTGTGTGCGCTGCTCACCGGTGTGCAAGATTATAACATGAACTTCTGTCCTGCCTCATAACTCACAGGATAAAAATGCATTCAGAGCAGCTCATCCTGATTTCTACTCTGATCTCTGTTTCAAAAGCAAATCAATGATTTCTCATTGTTTTTAAACAAACACACTAATCTCCACAACAGAACTAATGAGGATTACTTTCTGCTCCTGAGCCATTCACAAAGCCATAATTCCTGGCTCAACAGAAGTAAAGTCTGGTGAATCCGGTAGTTTACAGAGCAGAATAATAATATTACACCAACAGCTCATGACACAGGAGGAAAAACATGGCTGGCGTGTGTGTTTTGAGGAGCAAGTGTTACCCAGTGTCCCAGTTTGTCTCCAGCAGCTCCAGCAAAGCCATCCGCTGCTGCAGGAGGATGGAGCCGGGCAGCTGGGCTGTGGCCAGGGCGTAGAACTCCTCACAGGGGTAGTCATCCACGATGCAGTCCTGCCCTGGACTCTGGTGCCACATCGCGCTTTCAGCTGACCAGGGACTGGAGGCCTGGTGGATGGGAAAGACTTTTACAGTTAATGATTGCAGAATATTTATACATGTAAAAAAAAAGTTAAAAAAAAAATATTATTAACCTAAGTATGCCACTTCACAAATTGGAAACATGGGATCAGAAAGGTTGGACTGAATTGGATGAAACAGGCAACAATTTGTAGCAACAGGTAAATGCAAATTCATCTGCATGGGTTTATGCGGTGGTGTTCCTCAGGGGTCAGTGTTTGGTCCACAACCGTTCATGTTATACATAAATAACTTTAGTTAAAACACCCTGAAATCAATTTAATTTTGAGTTCATACAAATGCTTTTTGCTTTGTTGTGAGTTTACAGCAGCTTTAAGAGTCAATCACAACAGAAATGAATAAACAAGTGATTTCATTTAAAAGGTAGAATCCAGATTTTTCCCCCCGTTTGTTTGTAAACACCATTCAAACTGAGAGCACCTCCCCTCGGGCTAATGGCTGCATCGCTCTTCAGCCCCAAACATCTCCTTTAAAGCTCCAAAATGGGTGAAAGCCAAACCAATATTGACCCTGGGTTTTGAGCGTGCACTATGTAAAGCTCTTTTCGCGGTAGAGTACTTTTTTCGCTGCGTCCACAGTTTTTTTTTCCTTTATCTCTGTCACTACCTGGAGACAAATACGCGAATCTCTGCCCAGAAACGTCCCAAACACACCAAAACAAAGGGAAAAAAACGAAATACAGTCAGGGGGAGATGGAGTTGAAAGCAAAGTCAACGCCACACCAGAGTAGAGGCCCAAAGGTGCAGATTTAGTCGGATTTCACTTGCACAAGTCTTGCATTGGGTGTGATGTTGGATCATAAACTCTGTTGGAAGCCTCATGTTTTATGTAAAAGCAAAATGAACTATCAATGAAGTATTAGTGATGGGAAAAAATGTGGGACACTCTGAACCAGAAAATGTTGCACACTTTTCTTTCTGTTTGGTGTTATTATAACTGAATAACGGTGTGGAGAGACAGAGTAGCACATACAAAAGCACACAAGGATGGATAAAGTGTAAATCTGGTCATAGAAAACTAATGTAAAACACATGTTTTACTGTAATGATCTATATCTTGTCTTGGTTTCTTGGCTTTTGGTGTTACATTAATCCTCCTTTGTGTGACTTTCTGTGTTGTTCCTTTATCTCAGTTAGTTTTACTGTGTCCTTGTTACACCTGGATTCTGTTTGCTAGTTACAGCACCTGCTCCTTGTTCAGTCATCAGGCCTCTGCTCTTTGGTTTCTTTTGTTGTCTGCTACATCCTCGTCTTCCTTGTCCCGGTTTTTTCCCCCTAGAGCTACAAACTTTGTATCGTCTGTTTTTTTGCTCTGAGTTTTGTTTCTTGTAAGTCTTTTTTCAGCAATGAACTTTGTTATGCTGCTGTAGCAGCACTTTTTGGTATTTAAGGTATCTTTTCCAACATCCACCTGCCTAAATCATCCTGATTTTGGATCTATTTCCTCATCCTCATCACTTACTGTAATAAAGCAGTATATGGTGTCAATTATTTTAAATTTAACCACATGAATATCTGGACTGCACAGTTAGGTGTGATGGAGAGTTTATTGATCATTAAAGGATCTAGAGGCTGTGCAAGGCAACAGAGAGAGACGTGGGTGGACTTGTTCTTTTTTACGCTTCATCAACCATTAGCATTAAAAAACTGGACATGCATGTTTATTCTTTCACAATTTCTAGTTCCTTTAAATATGGATAATTGTATATGGATATGATAAACAACATTTTTGGAGCTGGAGATAATTCTACATCAATGTATAAATATGTGTACAGTCGTCTTTAAAATTATTCATACCCTAAAATTAAAGAAGAAAAAAAAAATCAGCTGTCAGTAAAATAAGTTGAAATTGACAAAAGTAAATAAAAAATTCAATGAAAATCATGACAAAAATTTTGAAGCATGATGTGGTTCCGAAGCTAAAATTTTGTTGAGCAACTCTTTGAGACAATCACTGAAATCAGGTGTTTTCTGTAACGTCCAATCAGACGTCTGCATCTGTTGACAGATATGTTGGTCCATGTTCATGGGAAAGGAGCTCTAATGTGCGGAAAGTTTTTTTTTTGTTTGCATGTTTTTAATTATTATTTCCAACCACAATTCAAAAGCAATATTTTATTTTACGAAATTAAAATTTCATATTTTTTTACTTATTAGTTTCTTTAGTTTCTTGTTATCTGAATAACTATGGATCACCGGGAGCCTACGTCACAACCGGAATTCATGTGACCGTGAAGCTGGTCCGGTGAAAACATGCTTCGTATTTGAACGGCGTCTGATGGACTATGAGCCTCAAAAACTGCTTTTGCACTCTTTAATTTTTTTTCTCCGCCGGTCAGTCTTTGAAATAATGTTGAAATGACGTCCAGTTACATTGAAAGTCTCTGCCGACGCTAGAAGAAGATACGAAGCTAAACTAGTATCTGTTGGACTAAGTGATGACCATCTTCTGTGCTACAGCCTGGTTAGACGAACCTACCTGTACATAACAGCCTGATGATCAGTTTCCCGATCTCATGATGTATTTGGTTTCATCAGGTAAGCCCGTGTTCAAGCGTTTTTTTTTATAGAATATAAATTTTCCCGGTTTTGGTATTTCTTTGATGTACTTCTCAGGAGTTTCCTCTCATTGATAAAGCTATAAATTACCGGCAGTTTTCTGTATGTAACTGGTTATGGCTGTGCATGTTTATAATGCTGCAAATGCCTTTCTGCCACGTTTTATGCTTTTATTGTGATGTGGGAACATTGATGGAGTAATCTGGATGAACGTAATCGTTACAGTCCTGAGGAGACGGAACAGCGGGGGCGCTGTGATTCTGTACATCCACTGATTTAATGGTGTTTTCTATCATCTGTGCAAAAACAACTACAGGGTTTAAAAAGTGAGACCACAATATGTTTTTAGTAAAAGTGTGGACATATTGTTAGATGTTTCCATGGTTTCCAGCGTAACTGTCAGCATTTATGGGCTTGATAGCAGCTAGCCACTTAGCATGTTGTTCGGGACTTTTTCTGTTGTTTTGGGAACTGGAAAAACATTTCTTTGTCCGTGTGATAGATATGTTTATGGCAGCAATACACAGCGGGACTTGGTTTTCAAAGTAGAATAAACGAAGATTGACGAGTAATGAAGCAGTTAATTCAGTGGCTCCCTGCACGGCGTGTTTTCCTGTTCTCCGGATGTGCGAATTTGGAAAATTCCCGGATGTTCGCGGTGATCCATAGTAAATTTTAGCATTTTATTTATTTTAGAGGGTATGAATAATTTTGACTGTATATGAAAAGAACAGAATGCTGTATATCATTCTAAATATTATGCATAGATCATGATTATGTTGATACCATACTTTAATAAATAAAATATAGATAAGCAACATCTTCTTACTCCTTTTAATCAAAATGGTAAAGTTTTTGTTCATGTGATGTCAGTCCATGGAGTCTGACATGATTTGTATATCATGTTAATATGATGGCTTTTCTTTTATTCCATCCATCCATCTGCAGCCTTGTCTCTGTGATTTTCTTTTTTACCTCCTGTAATCTACCAAATGACCAACATTTCTGCTGTTAGACTCCAAAACAAGGTTATAATAATTTTGGATTTTTATTTAGTTTCAGTTTTTATTTAGTTTTGACTTTGTTTGTTTTTTAATTTAGTTAATTTTAGTTGGTTTTCTGAGCAGGTTTGATAGTTTTTATTAGTTTGTATTTTTTTGGAAAATGCTTAGTTTTAGTTTAGTTATTAGTTTCAGTGTTAGTTTTAGGTTTGGTTGTTTTTTTGTTTTTTTCGTAAATTATACAAATTTGTCTGGTGTGTCATTCAAAATCATCAGAAAGTCACTCGGAGTAAAACCGGTACAGCACAGTAATACTGTAGATTAAATAGAAATAGATTTCATGTCAAATCCAAAGGCTTATGTATTAAACAAATTTACAACTAAGGATGTTTTTGCAATAATTTTTGTTAGTTTTAGTGAGTTTTGTAAAGACACAATACAGTTTTAGTTAATTATTGTTTTTTGTTTGTTTTTTTATTGTCATTTTTGTTTTTATTTCAGTTAATGAATTTTCAATTTTAGTTTTAGTTTTTTCATTAGTTTTAGTTAACTAGAATAACCTTGTTCCAAACCAGAGCTGAGAATCTGATCCTAGTAACCAAACTCTGCTCTCTCCAGTAGCAGCTTCAGCAGGGCCAAAGTCCATTTCAAAGACAATATTAATTTTTTTCCGCCCTTTAAATGACTGAAAATAGAGGAAAGAAATAGTTTTACACCCAGTTACTGGCCCTGGGGGGGTTCCATACATGCAGCAGCAGCTACATCATGACTGACGGTATCATCCTGAATCCACATGTTATCCCTTGTTGCTGCAGCTCGGGCTAAATCAGGCTTCAGGAATGTGTGACGTGCACAGTCTCAACTCAACTTCAACCAACTATTGATCTCTTTAACCCTCCTGTGACTCATATTCATTCACCTCTTTATCCTCTCATCTCTACCCTTATTTGCCGTGATGACTCACAGGTGCTTCTGGTGTCCATGCAACCAGTAAATATTGTGTCTTTAGATGAGCCGTTAAACTGGGCGCTTGCAGGTGGATCTGTCCAACTTGTATCTTTTGTGATACATTGCATGTTTGGTTGATGACAGCTGCGGGGATGGGATGTCTTCCCTACCAGTTCTCCAGCAGTGAGCGTTCGTCTCTCTTTGCGGAGGATGAAGCCGTCCCTGACTCCCAGTCTGCTGAACAGCTCCCTCCATCCCGCCACATCGCCGTCCGTCTGCACGTAACAGGGACTCAGCAAGATCCAGTCGCAGCCTGGTGGAGGGAGAGCAGAAAGGCAGCAGCGTGAAGGTTTACAGAAGCGAGGACAATAAAAACAAGCTGTGTAACTACAACAATTAGTGAACAGGTAAAACAGCGTGTAACGTTTAGCTTCTGATATCAGTTCAGTCATTAAACAGGCTGTAACATCACTATAATCAATCTGCTCTGCTGCTTCTCAGTGTTGCCAAGAGGAAAATGGGAACATTGCTTTTTAATTCAAGCAGAGTCAGAGCCTGCAGAGTTTCTGGCAGGTGTGGCGAGGAAAAAAGCCAAGGCCTGAGGGGGGGGGGGGGGGGGAACCACTCTGCAAAATGTTTATTTATCAAATCCAACAAAAAAAAAAAAAAAAAAAAAAAAAAACCTGGAACAAAAACTCAGAGCTTAACATGAGTTTTGTGAGTCTTAAAAGACTGAGAGCTGTAGTAGAAAATCTTTTATTTATACATTTATTTCTTATTTAAATTAAGGTAGGGGGTTTATAACTTAAGGGGGTTGCTAATGTTTGAAACTTGTAAAGTCAGAACTTATCTAAAGTACAGATGTGTGTCAGTTTTGGGGGCAAAATCATGGAACGGACTAAATGATGAAATAAAGATGTGCAATTCTATGTTCATTTTCAAAAAAAACTTTAAAATTACTAAAGGTTATAGTGAAATTTGACTGAATTTGATTTTTCAGTTTAATTTTTTATGTGTTTTGTACCGATGTACTACTAGTATTGATGTTTATTTGTGAATTATTTCCATGATGGTAACAGGATAAGCAAAAACAGGCCTTGGGGCTTTAGCATATTTCTTTTTCGGTTGCTGTCTGATAAATTTTATTGTAAAAATATTTTATGTTTTTGTTTTTAAACCAATATAAAAGCATTCGTTAATTCATTCATACTTAAACTACTTTCCATCTACATAATAGTTTCATTCTGCTTGCTTCATGGTGGTAATGTGTTAGCGGGGTGTAATCCAATGACAAAACACCAGCAACACCAGCAATAATGAACTGGATGAGAATCTGATGAGATTTTAACAAAAATGCTTCATCTTCTGTCTGTGTGAACATTTTCCACTGCAAAGCATGAGCAACCGCTTTCACAGACCGTACAGGTTACTGCTGCTTATGTAACATAAACACTCACACTACATAATCAATACTCCCATGCATGAGGTAAACCAAACACTGACAGCAAACACACTCATGTCCAACATTTATCTACAAGCTTTGTTGACTTGTTTTGGATGTTTTAGTGACTTTTGGAACCAAAGTTGCTCCAAGTCAGACCCTGATGATCTGGTACGGAGGTGAATTACAGCTACATGTTTAACTGGACTCAAACTGGCCAGAGTGCTCCACACATGCTTCTCTAGCTAAGATTATTCCTTCTTGATTATGATGTTTATTATCATTAACAAGCAAATCTGAGAGATGGGGGAAGTTGTACCAGCCATGCCGATATGAAAAATCCCCAAATCGCTGTAATTCAGCAAACTGGTTAATTTTGGACATTATACAGATGGTTTAAGTTCTTCATGTATTAACGACTGGCCACGAGCTGTTTATGTCGTTTCCACACATGTGTAACACCGCAACACTCCGAAGTCCCCCGGCTCCGTACATGCAGACTTTACCTCTGAATCATCATCTGCTGCTTTCATCTCCTGATGAGCAGCAGCAGCTCTAAAACACAAAATGTTTATATCTCCATCCTCTTCAAAGTGCAGGATTTTACCAGAATTACGGCTTTTATACCATTCAATGGAAACACCTGCATATTGCAGTTGTACTTTTTCAAAATTTAAGGAATATCACTTTGATCTTTCTAAATAAGTGAAACAGAAACCCAGCTACTGTTTCTGTCCTGAGCTTTGACCTGATGTAACAAAAGAGGACAGTAAAGCAGCTCATATGTCCTCAGGTCCCCGTCCCCTACCCAAGACTGCACAGGCGTTTGTTCCCAAAACGAGATGTACACATGAGCAACAATCAGAGTACATTTACAGGTGATAAGAGGTCTGTTTGATTTGAGTTGGGCTCAGCATGGAGAAGTGTGCGAGTCGTCCTACCAGGCAGCCTCTTTGGCAGGTTGATGTTGCTGTACTCCTCAGAGAAGTGCACCCTCTCAGTCGCCGGGCAGCACAGACCCCTGCAGGTGAGGACGGGGACTGCGATGTCTGCGTAGTCCTGGCTGGAGGACGAGTGCTGCTTGATGAAAACCAAGTAACTCACCACCACCGACTCGGGCTTTGACTGTAGTCAGAATGAGCAGGTCAGAAAAGGGAAAGATGTTAGTGGAAACACCGCATGAAAGGAAATAAACGTTACCGTCAAGGTGTGAAATACATTTCCTAGTCATTCTATGAAAAGACAAACTGGTAGTCTAGAATATTCTCATCAGTGGTACCTGGACCGGTTGTTCTTTCTTTCTTACACTACACTTACAGCTCGTCTAATTCCCTCTGTAAGTATACAGCTATGGTTATGCATATAATGTTTTACCAAATAAAATAACCCCAAAGCACACAATTAAAGGATAAGTTTCTTTTTTTTCAACCTGGACCTTATTTCTAGGAGTTTATACATTCATTTACTCACCGGTAAAGTTTCTGCATCACTTCGAGTCCATCCTGCAAAATGGCGATAACGGGGCAGCCACTATATAAGACATTATCTGCAGCAAAACTCCTTCATTTCATCAATGCTTTAAGTAGAATGAACAAACGAATGAGCACTATTTTCCTGTGAGTTCAGAGTTTTGCAAATTGTGTTTTTGTTGTTGTCTCTGGGCAGCGAGCTGCTCGTCTCAGCTGAACTACGGAAGTGCACATCGTGAATGCGCGGCTCCGTTAAGTGTGTAGAACTACCTGATAACTAACAGAAAGCTAAATCTGGACTCGCGGGACAATAGTACTCGTTCGTTCGTTCTACTGAAAATGTTGGCAAAAATCAAGGAGTTTTGCTGCAGATAATGTCTTCTATAGTGGCTGCCCCGTCTCCGCCATTATGTACACCGAAGGGCGACTCAACGTAATATCTTCTGAAGGACTCAAAGTGATGCAGAAACTTTACCGGTGAGTAAATGCACGTATAAACACCTCTACTCCGTAGAAGAGTCTACGTCTCTTCTCCGTCTTCTGATGTAAGGGAGCCATAAATCGTATTTGTCATATTTCATAACGCCGAGCATTCAGTCCAAACTCTGCACGTCACACTTGGACGGTAACATTAATCAAACCTGTGTGATATTTCCTAATCACGTCATGGTGTTACCTTCCATTTGTTTGTTTTCATTGTGGGGTAGATGTGCTGCTCCAGCAGCTCCTGTGGCTCCAGCTCATGAACGCCGAGCCTTTTAAGCAGCTCTCGAACCTGCTGACTCTCCAGAGGCTCCAAGCAGCTCAGCAAAGACGGATGAACCACATTTACATCCTTGTATAACGCAGACAGGGGTCCTGGACAGAGAACACATAAGAGGACGTCTTGATAAAAAGACTGTTTGTACTGATATTTACAGCTGGATTGATCTTCTTACTCACTTTTGCGATTTCTGGTATAGATATTTTCAAACAGGAAACCTGCCATGACCTACTTTCCTCCTTTCTGAAGCTGGCATCTGAAGCCATGATTCCCCACTGATGTCTGTACTGCTCAATATTTCAGAAGAACACTGTGTTTAACTTTGCTGCCTCTCTGAAGCAATCACACTCATCTCTGCCCACTTCACTTCAGCTCTGTGCTGCTCGTCATCTTCCCCTGCAGCGAGCTGCTTCCAACCACAGTCACTGACCTGAAAATCAAGACTTCACTGCCACCAACTTTCCCTCCTGTCAGCACTGTTCTCTGCTCCTCTGACAAACAATCATGTTCATTTACCAGGACAAAGTTTTCCAGGTATAACGTTAGAATTCCTGTACTGACAACGGTTTCCGGTCATTAAACATTCATTTGTACATTTGTGGAGAAGAAGGTACATACTTTTTCAATTTAAGGTTGGACATAAGAAAAAAGAAATCTTAAACTCACCAAGTCTCTGTTTATATTTGATGCATACGGTTTCTGAAACCTGCACTGCAAAAACGGTCTATCTAACCAAGTTTAACAGCCTTTTATTCAACAGAAACGGTCTCAACTATATTGATTTCAAAGTAATACTTGACAAGAGCAGAATATGAAGATTTTTTTTATCATGTTTTGAGAGTATATGCTTTTTCTTTCTTAATTAGTACCTGAATACTAAAACTGGTCATTTTACATGCGTATTAAGATAAATTATCTCACTAAGACAGTTTCAGATCACGTTGTGTCTCGCTCCTAATTTTAGCTGTAAAATCTTGTTTTAAGACCTCCACGTACCAGCTCACACACACAGGTGTCTTGTAATAGTAAAAAATATCTAGACTTTAGACAAGCGGGAACTACTGTAGCTTAAAACCAGCTGAAACATTCATTTCAAGTTTCTTATTAAGTGACACACTTAAAACTAGTCTGGTGACGCTGCTTTCTCAGTTTGAGTGAAAAGATTTTTATGACCCATAACGTAACTTGTGGACCTTAAAAAAAAATGCGTTTCTAACTCTTTTTGATGGCACACCAACATTCATTATGCGCATTTTCAAGCCATCACTGCCCAGCGGTGTCCTGAGGCTCGCGCAGCGTTACGTACTAGCAAACGGGTATAAACCAGATATGAACACAAAGAGTGTTTTGAACGTGCATCGTGTTGTTTTTGACAAAGAAACGCAAGGACACGTTACCAAAGGAAGAGAGGAAAAAGAAAGAGGACAGAACAAGAGTCTTTTACTGGCTGGAGTGAATCACAGTACAGGTATGATGAAGATGGATGCTAGTTCGTAGGGCTGGGAAAAAAAATCGATACAATGAAATATCGCGATATTGTCATATGCAGATTTCATATAGAGATTCAAAAATGTAATATTGATCTATTTTACCGACAAAATCTCGCGAGATTTCATAAGATAACGGTAAAAATCTCGGGAGATTAAACGAAAACCTGCGAGATTTCGTGACTGAACAATGAAATCTCGTGAGATTTCATTAGTAAAATAGATTGATACCACATTTTTACATATCAATATGATATCAGCATATGAAAATATCGCGATATTTCAGTGCATCGATTTTTTTTCCCCCAGCCCTACTCGTTTAGCCGTCGATAGGGGGCTAAGCTAGCAGAAAACTGCTCAAAGTTCCATTGTGGGTCTTTAAAACAAGAAAAACTAACCAGGAATTCAAGAACTGGTAGCAAAGAGGTGAACTTTAACAGTCTGAGACAGAGAAAGCTCAGGTCGTAGAGCAGCTGATCCAGCAGCCAGAAGACTGTAGGTTTAACTCTCATGTCATCCTAATCAATCTGACCCTTGCCAAAATAAAAGCCTTCTCTAAATTCCATTCAGGTATGTGGGTGGTTGGCACACTGCAAAAACAGTCTGACCAAGTCTTACAGTCTTATATCCAGCCAAAACTGTCACAACTATCTCAATTTGAGAGTGATATACTTGACAAGACCAGAATGTGTAAGATTATTCATCTAGTTTTGAGAGTAAATGTCTTTTATTTCTTACTTAGTCAGTGAATCTTAAAATTGGTTATCTATGGATATTAAGTTTTTTGAGGTTTTTGACCATATATTTTAGTTTCCCGAGCCTGCCTATGCCTCCGAAGGGTTTAAATTACAGATCCACGTTTTCTTGACAAGATTTCTTGAAATAAGATGCATTGCCTTAAAACAAGTTCCTTTATCTCACTGAAATGTTTCTCTTTAGGTACTTTTGTCTTATTTTGAGTGTGATGAGATATTTTGACTAGAAATTATAAAAATATTTTAATTTTTGCAGTGCTCTAAGATCAAAGATGTCTTTCCTCGTTGGCAAAGACCTGAATGGCATCTATGATGATAATCATGACAACCATCACAGATGTCTACTCTGATGTGTAAAACCGACTCCACACACACTGAGGCCATGAAATTAACATTTCCAAAAGATGAGCTGTAATCTGCATCACAACAGCTTCAGGTCTAAAACTGATTAGGTTTCCCTTTAAAACAGAAACGTGTAAACAGCCCAGGTGGCACTGACAGGCAGATTTCTCTCCCTCCTTGTTTTCAGCCCCGATTTGGTTTGTAAGTTATATTTTTACCCCGTAAGAGATGCACATCTGTAATAATCACGTCTCCTTTGGGTTCAGCTGCTCTGCAGTCACTGATATTTTTACTGTCTGAGTTTTTTCCCATGATTCTGTTTACATGTGAAAAGGAGCATCAGCACCGAGTTGCTTCTAGAGAAGCAAAGCACTTAACCTACATGATTATTATAGACAGCAACCTGCAGGAGCGGAGCGCTTACATCAAAGTGTGAAAATCCATTATTCATGCTTGCCATTCTAAATCTCGGAGTGCTGTTTTTGAATCCGGTGACGCAGAACGCGGGTGGTGTTCCTCTGCTTTGTGTGAGCTGGCTCTGATCTGAGTGGCTACACGGCTGCTTATTCTTAGAAAGAGGTCAAGCTTGTCCACAGACAGGGTGCAGGTTTGTCATACACCCACCAGCTTGCCCCTCAATGTCTGCGTGCTGACCTCTAACGGGGCAGACGCAGCTTTTAAAGCAGCAGCTCTCAGAGTCTCTGAGTTTCTGTGACTCAGGAGGGGAAGTCTGAATCTGTCCCACAGCCATTACCGTCTGATTACCTCACTTAATAGAAGAGAACAAGCTGTTTTGCGGTGATTTAAAATATTTTTCTGCTGAGTTTTCAGAGTACCGATGCAGAGTGTTACGTGCACACCTCTAATACATATTTATTTTAAAAGTGGGTCAATTACACTGTTCTGTGTTCTCCTTCCTCAGCGTGCTCTGCTGGTTTGTTGTTGTCCTGCTTGATTTAGCGCTGCGTAATCAGCACAAGAGCTTCCAGTTCTCTGCAGGTGCAGAGTAATTATACAAAAACATGAAAAAAGTGCAGACACAGCCGTCCCCTTCTGAGTTCTTTGTTTTGGGGTCTATTTTTCAGTGTGAAAAAATGCAAAGCTGTGAGAATATGCAGCTGTTCTGATGCTCATAAACTGAAAAGTCTCGCTTCAGTCCTTAATTCTCAAATCCAGTTTCAACAAAGCCAGATTTCATTTTAACCTTTTAAAGAAGTCTTGAACTTTAGTTCTCAGGATTCCTGAAGGTCTTTCACTGTTAATCTTTGAGCATTGGCTGCTTTTTAATTTATTTTCAGTCTGGTTCTTGTACTTTACCATTTTTAGATTACTGTGTTTGTTAAACCATTTTACACTGAGCTATGAATCGCTAATACAGAACCTAACTCAGAGAATGAGACATTACTGTGTCTACACTTACAGAGAACATAGCAAA